>VDFB02000015.1:321190340-321261653 GCA_007258455.2 Sequoia sempervirens | reverse complement strand
TAGTGTACCCAGGGTCAACACTGTGACCCTACAATTTTATGAAAATAATAAAACTAAATTAGTTAATCTTGCGTTTCATAATTGAAATTTAATAAACTAAATTCAATGAACATGTTGAATTTTACCTGACTGTCAATACCATATGCATCATGCAGAATGTCAGCCGCCCTCTCCATCCCCATAGATGCATACGGATCAGGCTGCGTAGAAGCATATGGATCTTGCGTGCTTTTTCCCTCGAGGGGCGGTAGGGTCATCTGAACAAGTGGCCACTTAAGGTCGACACACAGCCTCGAAGGCCACCACGAAGAACTCACGGATTGTCTTTGTCTGATGGGGCTAGTGTGGTGGATGACACTCACGGAGTCAAGGATGTGATAGCACCGCAAAGTCTCTACATCAACACTCTCGCTGCAAAATTTGTAAGGCATCACAATCTGCTCACGAGGAGGCATCTAAGCGAGAGAGGAGTCGTCTCCCACACATGGGTAAGTTAATTGCCGCCGAGGCCTATCTTATGCTGACCCCCACCTCTCACACGAAACTCCCTCATATCAAAATAGTGGGGATTTGGTTCAATACAAACTCACTTATAATTTCCTAAGAAAATATTGGGGGACTTCACAGTTATTGCACGGTGGGTAATCAAAGACCATATACCATCTGTCATAAAAATGGTTCCTAATCTCTTGGTGGTGGCACCAATGAATAGGAAACCTCTTTGCATTGAGGGTGAGATTTTGATTTGTTCTAGGGTCAGTGAATAGAGAGCACAAATCGCCTTTAGTAATCTTTAAATCTTTTACTTGTTTATATGATAATTTGTCTGCATAATATGCCCTTGATGTTTGCCTCCTATTTTGCCATCCAGGATATTTGTTGGGTAATTGCATCTACATTTTTTAACAAATCCTTCAATGAATCACTAGATGTATTCTTTCGTGGTTGAAGAATTTTGATCACTCAACCTACTAATAAGATCCTCAACTTCTTTCATTGTTTTCAATTTCACTCCTCAAATTTTCTTGAGTGCCGGAGGGTATTGAGAGAATGGTGGGGAGGTTGATTTTGTTGTTGAGGTTGATTTGGTTGAGGATTTTCCTCCTCTTGTTGAGGATTTCCTACAAATTAAAAAAAAAATTCATTTCTAAACTAAAACAAACAAAATCAATTTAAAACTAACAAATTCAAAATAAATACCAAACAATACTTACCTCTTGCATCTCTTCGTCGTCGTGGCGCCATATTTGTGAAGAAATCCAATTGTTGTTGATGAATTTTGAAGAAATCACCTCTCCAAGAATGCGAGCGTGTATAACAAGGTTTTTGGCTGCGGGCGGAGCTAAAACACAAAAAATGAAATGAGAAATGATATTTGGATTCGCTTTTTTTTTGCTTTTAAAAAGCCATAACGCGAACGCGTTATGGCTTGTTTTTTTCTTGTTTGGCCACAAAAGTGTGACCATCTTGGTGCACTTACCCGAGAGCTAGTTTCAGATCTTCTAATCACTTCTCTTAATTGGCACTAAGTTTGGTTCTTTATAGATTCATCATTAAATTACCTACAAGTATAAAAATACAATAAGGAACACTTATAGAACAAAGGGTTAAGAGAAAGCTACCTTGGTTAGTCCCTTTATGGATTTACAAAATTTTAATGTAATTCCCACACATTCATTGCCTTGTGATGCCCACTATTGACATTATATTTTGACTATATATCATGTGATGCATAGGTTGTGTTTGTGCATGTTGTATTAAGTGTTTATCAGTGAACTCAACTTCACTGTTTTTATTAAGTATTTATTGTGAGGGTTGTTAGTACATTGATTGACGCGTTTGCTAATTGAGATGTATTTATGTATTATATAGCATGTATTTAGCCCACCCACATGTTTAGAGATGGTATTCCTCTACATTTTGATTGTTGGTGTAAATTGTTGGCATTAAGATGCATGCATGGTAGTGCCAAGTTCCTTGTAAGGACTTGATATACTTCATTGCATGTTGTATACTTGAGATGGATGTATTATGTTTTATGTAACAAAATTATAGATGTGGGCATTTTAATGATCTTAGTATATTGTATTTTCATTGATTATCAAAATTCTATAATTATATGATGTTGTACCCTCTTGGGTGATTTTATATTACTTCAACTATTATATATGTGAACCAAGTATTCTTTACATGTGAATTAAGTGTGCAAGTACATGTTTATTTCCCCACTCGACTATCCAAGTTTGGGTTATTTTCCTAACATAAACTATATAAAAGATGTCACTTTGAGCCAATGTTGAGTATGAGATGAGCCCTATTTTCCATTATGGTTTTATATTCAAATTGGTGGCAATTCAAGACTCTATGTGTTGTGGATAATTTGTAAAAGAGTGATTTTAAATTGTGGTTAATTATTTTTCATTGTATGCAATTGTATTTCAAAGGTTAAAAAATTGTGTTAATGATGCTTGATGCATTAGGAATTAAGAAAATTGGGAAAGAGGAGAAAGAAAAAAGTGCTTAGTTAAATGCATTATAAAGTATTTAAATCATTGCAATTAATTTAATTTTTGATCAAAAAGTATTTCTTTATTTGGAAAAGTTAACTTGAATTATTCAAGTTTTTGAGAAAAAAACTAATTCAAATTACTTAGGAATTTTAAGTTATTTGCAAAATGTATTTTGTGAATATATATATATATATATATATATATATATATATATATATATATATATATATATATATATATATGAAAAAAGGAGATGAAAAAGAAGAAAAAGGCATAAAGGGAAAAATACTTGGCTTTATTTTTTTATTTTTAAATTGTTGAAAATAAAACTCTTTCAAACCCTCTTCTAAAAAATTGATATTAGGTGAAATTGATTGATGATTGCATTGCTAATGGGGTTGCAAGATAAGTAGGCTTAACCTTGAGGAAAACTCCATGGTTAAGCGTGCTTGAATTGGAGTAGTACTAGGATGGGTGACCTCCGGGGAAGGCCCAAAGTTTCACCTCTGTGAGCATCACCTAGATGCAATGAGTGCTAAGTAGATCATTCATTATCATGAGAGACAGGTTCTTGTCAAATACTACTCATGAAACACAAGTCAATGAATTTGACTTGAAAAACTACACGATTGAATCCTATTAGCAATATCATAATTTGACACGTTGTGGAAAATACCTCCTACTTATCAATTGATGAGTTAAAGGGGCTCTATAATGAATGGTTTGTAAGGCACAACCCTTGCTGAAGGTTTTGAAAATGGGGTTGAAAGCTAAGTGAGCTTAACCTTGGGGAAAACTCCATGGTTAAATGCACTTGAGTTGGAGTAGTACTGGGATGGGTGACCTCTTGGGAAGGCCCAAAGCTTCACCTTTGTGAGCATCACCTAGAATGAGTGCTAAGTGGACCATTTATTATCATGAGAGATAGGTTCTTGTGAACTACTAATCATGAAACATGGGTCAATGAGTTTGACTCAAACAACTACATAGTTGAATCCTGCTAGCAATATCATAATTTGACAAGTTGTGGAAAATACCTCCTACTTTTCAATTGATGAGCTAAAGGGGCTCTATAATAAATGCTTCATTGTTAAACGTTTTGCAAATGGGGTCGCAAGCTAATTGGGCTTAACCTTGGGGAAAACTCCATGGTTAAGTGCGCTTGAGTTGGAGTAGTACTGGGATAGGTGACCTCTTGGGAAGGCCCAAAGCTTCACCTTTAATTTCATCACCTAGATGCAATGAGTGCTAACTGGACCATTCGTTATCATGAGAGACGTGTTCTTGTGAATTACTATTCATGAAACATGGGTCAATGAATTTGACTCGAAAAACTATATGGTTGAATCTTGCTAGCAATATCTTAATTTGACACATTGTGGAAAATACCTCCTACTTATCAATTACCATTAAACTACAATCATAAAATAAAATTTAAAAATATAAATATACATATAAATAATAAATCATAATTTAATAAGCAATAAAACATTTTGTAAAAACTATCGAATATAACTGAAATTCTCATTAACAAAAAATAAAGCGACACAATAAAAGTCATTAAACACAATGGGATTGAGCTGTTCAGTTCAAAACGAGAATAACAATGGGGTGAGAGAGGCTCAAATTTTCGACCTCAGGATATCTCACTAATAGCTAAGAGACCTACGTGCTAGCCAACTGCACCACCACCCCTATAGAAACTGCAGGCTTAGTGATTACTTCAAATTAAACTACAACACATGTGAGAATTAGACATTACGAATTGGTTATTTCAATTTAGTGACGGTTTTTAATAAAGGAGGAACGCCAAATATGGTGACTTGATCTGTTCTTCTTATCACTGCAACGCTTTTGCCCGAGCTTAAATTTCAAGGATTTTGCTTTTAAATAAGGTTGCATAATTACTTCATAATAGTGTAGAAACCTGCAAAAGTAAAGTTCAACAGAAGCCACAACTGATAAACGAATCTCATATCAAAGCGAGGTTTCGATCCTGGGACCTTCCACTGCGCCACTCTGATACGTTGAAAATAACTTAATATGAACTTTAATATTTACCACAAATTCTAACATTTATCGTTTCCTTTCCTGCAAACAGTCCTGCAACACTTGCAATGAAAAGCGCTCTTTGAGGAAACTGTGCACATATTATAGAGTTTTAGTAGTGCAGACACAAAAATAGGAGTGATAAATTGCAATTTATATACTATTTAACAAGTAACGCAAGCGTCGAGTTCCTGCCAAGAGCTAAAAAGCATCTAGCTATTAGTGAGAAAAAGTAATTAGAGAGGAGAGAGGAATATAAATGTATTTGAAATAATTTGCAATGATGAATTAATGCGTGGAATGTTCAGTGTGCATGGGGAATGTGGTCCATAAAGAGATTTGAACAGTATACTGGGTACATGTATTAATTTGCAAGAGTCTGTAAACATTTGGGAGAAGAGACATCCTTTATGATGTTATTGAAGAATAAAAATTGTATTCTTGTTTCTTTAGTCATTTTGTTTTTGGATTAATGTTTGTTATTAGATTTATAAATTTGGTTGGGAAAATGTACACAAGGATTTCTTTCCTTCATCACATACAATTTAATACTCTATTTTATAGATTTAAAGGCAATTATAAAAGGCAAGGAATCTTAATTTTTTGCAAAAATGCTTGTGCTATCTGTGTATACATGCAAACATGTAGACATGTATCCACAGACAGGGAATGCATAGAAGAGTGAAGTATGCTCGGCATTTGAACAAGTGTGAAAGCATGAGGAGACTCAACTTGCATTTGCAGTATTAATTGAAAGAAAAGAGGAGAAATAAATTACCTATGAACAATGGCTAATTTGTAAATATTATTTGGAAGAATTTAGAAAAACTTGTGAGAAGACACTAAAAAACATTGCATTTTGTACACGACTCCACATTACTGCACATAGACACACATCTATATGCGTGTGCAAATAAAGTATACAAAACATCTTTGTTTTGCTTGTATGTCTATTTGTAAATAAATTTATGTTTAGTGTGCTAGCGTATGTGTATTTTAATGTTGCTTGTGTAATATGAAAACATATTTTTGTGTATAGTGTAAGGTGTATTTGTCAACTTTACTAAGATGAATTAATATATTTTTTTTAATGTAATATGAAACTTAGTTGTATATAAAGCTAGTGATTGTATTAGAAAGAAGATTTTAATCTTATGTTATTATATTACAAGAAATGCTTAGGTGAATCACTAGAAAGCTATGGATTTTATTATTAAGAAGATTTTAATCTTGTTTATTTTTGTGTATATATATTAAACAAGAAATCATTTGCAAAGATATAAAGAACCTTATTACGTAAGATAAAATGTAGCCACACTTAAATAATTCATATGTATAGAGCACTTTGCATTGAAATTTAATGAGAGAAACATTTGTAACAATGCTTAAGGCATATATGTATACTTGTATACATTTATACATGTATCGATGTGGACATGAAGCAAAGAAGAGTAGGAAGCATCCTTAGCATTTGAATGAGCCTGAAAGCACGATGACACTGAACTTGCATTTGTAGTAGTAAATGAAAGAAATTAAAAGAAAGAAAGTACTTATTAGCAATGCATTTATCAAAGGGAAGCATAAAAATATGGATCCATGTAAACTTGTATACATGCATGGATGTGTACATGAGTCCGCATAATTTGGTATGTAAACAAGAATCTATATATGTGCCTGCATGCATAAAGCTAGAAATGTCAGGAACAATTTGCATTTGTAGTATTAAATAAAAGAAACAAGGAAAGATTAATTATTTATTAGCAATGCATATATTGAAGGAATGCATAAATATACAGATGAATGTAAACATCTATGCATGGAGGCGCGTGTACATGAGCCCATGTAATTTGGTATGTAAACAAGAATCTATATATTCTTGCGTGCATAAAGTTAGAAATGTCAGGAACAATTTGCATTTGAAAGATATACAAAAAACATTTTTGAACAAAACAAAGGAATAAAACATTATTGTTTTTTGAGCAAGAAATGTTTGATAAATCTGATGATACATTTTAGTCTCCAAGAAACTGTGATACGTGCTCCTAGGTATCTGTGCATGTATACATGGAAATATTTGTTAAAACTGATGATACATTTTAGTCTCTAAGAAACTGTGATACGTGCTCTTAGGTATCTATAATAAACAGGATTTAGAAAAAACATTTTGGAAAGAAGTCTTGAATAGAACTAGATGTTATGATAGTTATTTTGAAAACCCTCAGTGTTTAATTGCATAACCTTGATATTTTCTTCATTTTTTCCTCTATCTGGTATGGTGTGGATTTTGATGTGATGGATGAAGGTATATTTGAGCTAATAGATAGATAAATGTATATAAGGGTAATAAAGAAGAATGAGCTATGTAAGTGCAACAAAGAGAGGGAATTGAGAGAATGATGAGATGCAAGTAAGGTATATGAATGCGTTCGTTATGAAAAGTATTTGATATGGGAGACAAGGATATGCAACCCTCAAAGTGAAAATGAATGGAATGTAAATGGTAGGAATTTATCATTTTTGAGTTATATGCTAAAAATTAAATGTTAGAAATAAAAAATTGAATGAAGGAGCTGGATTGAATACAAAAGGGAATGGAACAGATTGGTGTGATGTAAGGGAAGCATATAAATGGATTTTGAAATGTATTTGATTTGAGAAGGAAGGACGTGGAAGGGTAGAAATGGAAATGAACAGAATGAATAGGGTATGAAGTGATCATTTCTTCCAACAAAGGGTGGAAGAATGTGTAGTTTGTTATTGGTTATGCTTTTTAAAATCATCATAGGGCTAAGAGTCTCAATACAAACACAGGAAGAAGACTCATGTCACATTTCTCACTCTCCTTCGTACTGAACAAGGTGCCGAGATCCTTGAGGTTCCTCGAAATGTGACAAGAGAAGAATAGATATAAAAATATAATGGTGTTTGAGGAAATTTCCCTAGGATTTATATTGCAATAACTTGAATATGACCTTGAAAAATATTTGAAAAGCAATAAAATATTTAAGAAATTAGAGAGATATATATTTCCTAAAATGAACTCTAAAATAACATATATGATTTTTTCTTGTCTTCATAGTGCTAATACTATTTTGTAATAGCACTTGCAATGATTCAAATTGCACAATAAAACAATATAGTAAGAAAAATCCTATGCACACTTGATAATAGTAAATCACTTTCAAGAGGCAAGCTCTAAAAGTTTCCAAGAAGAACACAATTCAGCAAATGATGATAATAAACTGTCTTAGAAGTCGCCTAAGCTAGTGTAGATTTAAAATATACAAATATATGTACATTTTGTTTTTGAGCAGCCAACATCTTATATGTAACCATTGGAATGATTAGATCGTCTGTAGTAGATATTCAAACAGATACATCAAGACGGATGAGCATTACGAAAAAACTTGTTAGAAAACACAAAATGAAAATAATTAATATGGCAGGTCATGAAACTGGGAAAATGCAAACACTTATGCGTTAGAAAACAATAAATGCATGGACAGAGAAAGACATAGAGCTATTCACAGATATATGCATGGATGCATTGATAGACACATGTATACACGAAAAACAGAATAACATGGACAGATGGAGAAATGAATAGATGCATACATGGATCCATGCATATTCGCATATAGGTACAAATGCAGATGCTACATGGAAAGATGTATTCGTATAAACATGGAAATATGGATGAATGCATATATGCATATACTCATGTATGGACAATATGCATGATTGTATGTCAACATATAACTTTTTGTTTTTTTTATATTGGAAAATTAGGATTATCTGTTTACATTTATCAAAATAGCTTTATAGATCATTATTGGTATAGGAAATCAGTGAAATGCGATTGCATAGATTGATTAAATAAATATAAGCAAAGGCATAGTTTATAAAAGTCGCAAGCAGAGGTACGCAATCCATGAGTGCAAATTAAATGCATTCAAATATCAGGAAAATGCATAAAATGGCATCTGTTTATTGGCGAAGGTGCTGGTATGGCTTGGTGGGCATTGTGGCCAGCACAGGTGCACAAATACATATGCACATGCTGTACATGCACACATGTATAGATGAGAAACAAGAGAACTGTTTAACAATCCCATGAAACATTGTCTTTTTATGCATCTATGCATACATGAATGCATGTATATATGTGTGCATGTAATTATGTATATATGTATGCATGTATCTATGTTACCATGTATGTATGCATAAATCGATATATGCATAATTGCATTGATGGAAACACAGATACATAATGAGGTGAAGAAAAAGAGATATTTATATATGCATATATGGAACCATATAAAATTGAAATATGCTTAGCATATTGTAATCAATGAGTATTTAGATTGAACACCTTGAAACTGGCATGTTAACTGTGTCATTGTTAACAAGTTTGCGGTCCTTGTTTACCCTTGTAAAAATGCATATGCAATTAATTAGGTAGTTGTTAATTAGTCTTTGAATACATAATAATTTAAAGAAAGAAATAATGATAGTTACCATGATATCTGAGAGAAGTTAAATGCTTGGTGGCAGAAAATAGGTTTCGACTGCATTGTTTTGTTTATCTATGTGCAAATGAAAATTTGTATTGTGCTATGGCAAATTCTCTAGTGCATTAGGTACTTTAAAGCACAATTTTTTGGATGTTGCTCTTGTTCCAGGTCTGATTCTTTTTGCAGGTTATAACTATTTACTGTTGTATTAGTTTCCCATTTTTTTTCTACAAATGAATGAATATGTAAACAAATAATCATATATAATACAAATAATCATATATAATAGTTTTTCTTTGATGAGTTTTGTCAAACAGGTCACCTGTTTTCTGTATACTCCCATTGTTTGCATTTATGCATATGGGGACAATAATCATGACTTTTAACAAAATCCCACTATCCTTTATGCTTTGATGAAAATGGAAAAGGTGAAAGCAACACACTGTGGACTTATTCTTTGGGAGCATAGCTGAAGGTACATATTTCATTGATGCAAAATTAGTGAATGGCATCTGACTAAAGAGGAGGTTGTTTGGATTTCTAATTAGTCTTTGAATATAGAATAATTAAAAGAGAGAAATAAGTATAATTATCCTTGGGCGCATTTCACATTCACGAGCTACTTGATACATGTATCCATAGATACATGGATGTGGACATCTATCATGGTATCCATAGATGCGTAGATACATGTATCTATGAATAGATGTACCCATAGATACATCGAGACATATATGGATAGATGCCTGTATGGATATGTACATAGAAGCACATATACATATATGCATGGATGCATCTATAGGTAAAAGAATACATAGAGACATAGTTGCATGGATAGATAGATGGATGCATAGTTGGATAAATAAATTCTTAAATATGCATGTATGGAAATATTCATGGATTGCATTTCAAGTTGCATAGATACACATATCCATGGTTGCATGTATACATAGATACATGTATTGTAGTACAGATGGATGCATGTATATGTGTATACATAGATGCATGTATTGCAGTACACATGGATGCATGTATATGTGTATCTCTGGGCAAGATGCATAGATGCATGTAAATAGAATAATTTTGTGAAATTCCATAGCTATTGTCCTCATAGGCAGATGTGCAAATAATGAAAGCATACAAAAGGCAAGTGAAGTGTTTGACAAAACTCATGGAATAAATGTGGATGCATGAAATGTTGTTCCAAAGGGACTATGTAAAAACCCTTTACTCTATTTTGTTGAGTGCATCGCAGCCCTGTAAAGACTATAAATCTTCAATTGCTGTAGAACTGTGCCATAGAGAGAGCTTTAGAACCAATGTGTTAGTAACTTGTGCTGTAACGAGAAGTTTGGAACAATGTAAACCTAAATTGTGCAATTGTAGCAAAATTTTCAAGAAAAGAGTACAGGGTGAGTTTTAAAAATATTTTTTTGTTTTGAGAATTGCGAAATGCAAGTAGGGTTTCAAAGTGCTTTAAGGCATTCTTATAGTTTGATTATAAATTGATATTTTAAACTAATTTTAGTATTATCTATTCACTTTCCTTGTTCAAATGTGGAGGTTTCATCTGTGTCTGATAGGAATTATGTAGAAACCCTCTTGTCCATTTTACTTCATGCATGTGAGCCCTATAAAGTTTCTATATTTTTAATTACTGCAAAGCGGTCCCATAGACAGAGCTTTGGAATCAAAATTATGTCAACATGTGCAATAATGAGAGTTTTCTCCTTGAACCTTGTTCTATATTCAAAGGCTAATTAGCAATCCAAACAACGTCCCCTTTAGCCAGATGCCATTGAATGCATTGAGTTTGTATCAATGAATTATGTACCTTCAGCCACTAGTTCTAATCAAAGCATGCATATGGACTCAGAATCAAAAGCTCTTTCTTGTGAACCCATTTTTAATTTGTGTATGCATTTGAGTGGAATGCTTTTTAACCAGAAGCATCGGCCAATCACTTATCAGCATATAACATATTACTTTTTGTTTTTGTATAGTTTGAATATGGAGAGCTAATTTTAATATTGGAACATTAGCATTTATCTATTTCTCTATTCATCTGAGTGGCTTTATAAATCATTATTGTTTTAAAAATTCGGAAAAATGCGAATGCATAAATTGAGTAAATAAATTTAAGCAAAGGTATAGTTTAGAAGTTGGTGGCTAGAGGTACATAATCCATGAATGCAGATTTAATGCATTAAAATATTAGGAAAATGTGACTGCAATGCATGAATAGAAATTAAATGCATTAAATGGCATCTGGGTGGAGGTGAATGCGCTAGAATGGCTTGATGGCCACATGTGGACAAGGTACTTTGGTCATTTAATATAGAGACAAGGCACTTGCTATGCATCTCTATTACTTTTTGTGTGTTGTTTTCCTGTTCTATAAGCCTGTGTTCTCTAATCGTAAAGTCTGTAATTGCTTTGAGCTTTATTGCTATCATGAAAGCATAAACGATAATGGAATTTTGTGAACTGTTATAGTTAATGTCCTCATAGGCACATATGCAAAAAATGGAAGCATACACAAGAGAAGCGGATTGTTTAAAAAAACTCCTCAAAGAAATGTGGTCCCATGGAATGCAATAAGTGTTCATAATGGACACTTTGTTTTTTACATGTTAACTTTGTCACATAATGCAATTTGACATGAAGTATGTTGAAGCCATGACATGAACAATAGAACCATTTAACACTGAACTCTATGCCTGTAATAAGTATTGCAAAAGCTCTAAATGCCACAGATGAAATAATATGAATAAAATTTTAGTTTCTGCTTTTCTTGAAATGTAATGAAAAGACTGCTATAAAGGCATAACAGAAGGTTGTGTAACATATTGCCACTCCTGTTACTAATTTCTTTGGACATGAATGCTTTACACATTTGATTGCAATAGTAACATGTCTAGGAAAATGGAACAATAAAGATCATAAATAAATAGTTTTAAGTCTGAGTATGTATGTAGCTTGAAACATACAAGCTTGACTTGGCATTTATGAAAACAACTGTTGTTTACAGTAAAAGAGGTAATTACTGTTCCTATATGTGATATCCATAGAACAGAATAAATTGGTACAAGGCTAGAGTGGGACATCCATAAATGCATGCACACATGTACAAGCAATCACATGCAGGTATGTGTAAAAGCTTAAATGTATACATGCATAATAACTATTTATTGCCTCAAGTAACTTGTTTATGGGTCTGGAGTGTGCAACCATAACAAGTTCTACTCAGTGACCATAAACTCTTGAAAACATAACAAACAGAGAACAAACACTCAAAAAGCTAAAAACAACAGAATGCAAAAAGGAACATTAAAACTATATAGTTTGAATGGCAGTATGCATCGGGGGCCAATAATTATTGAACATATATGTCAGATGTACATAGACAACAACTGTTTTCATAGGTACAAAAAACAAAATTAGATTTTCAGATGTCCATATTCAAGCAGATTTTAACATAGTAACCTATAAAAGTGTCCAAATGTATAATAGCAGTAAAGTATTTTGAAACCAAAGATGTCTTTAACATGTGAAAACCAGTGAAATGTCTAAGAGCATTGAAAGGCGAAAAAGTTAAACTGTGAACAATGTAAATCTGTAGTTCTGTATTCGTAGTCCCTGTAAAGCCAAGAAAATGCTACGTATTAGAAACATAGTTTGTATGGATGGTGATTTGAGCAAAAGATTACATATGAATGAATTTTTTACCTTTTGGTGATGTTTCCTGTCTATTTGCCAATGCAAATGGCTTCAACAATGACATTGTTTTGGTCAAGGCTAAAATGTCCTTTAGCACTGAAGTCATGTAGGATGAATATCACTGCTGACTTGTCCTTGATATAGTCCTCATAGCTGAGGTTTTGCAGTTTGGGAAATAGACGGTGCATCGTGACCTGGTCAATTGAAGACTGAATTGTTTGATTCTCATAAGTTGTAATGATAGTTTTAAGTTGCAAACAAAATGTATAATTGACTTGTTGGTTGCACTGTTTGCAGTGAGCAATTTTTTCTTGGAGTGTGCCATAGCCAGTGAACTTGCATTTGTATTTTCGACAGCATGCATGAAATGGATTCGAAAATGCATTTGCTACTTTTAGAGTACCAGAAACCTATAGAATATGGTTCTCCATTGTTAGAGGAAACAAAAAATAGAGGCTCAGATGCGATAGTTAAAAAAAAAATGAATGTTGTTACCTTAAAAGTTGAATGTAGCAGGGTGTTGAGTCTTTCCAAGCTTCTTTTGTCATTCAAGTTACAAATGAATGTTGACCGGCACGTGTGAAACGTGTTCTTTTGATCTATTTTTCTCACAATATTCTTGAAAAGCATTGCAGGTGTTTTATTTGTATGCAACTGGTCTTTGATTGGAAAGTATTGTTGGTCATATGTTGACCGTAATAGCACCTGCGATTCAATGAGAGAATTAGATTTTGTTACGAAAATTGTTATAGAGACCATTGTTGAACGAGAAAAGGTTGGCACTGAAAGAACAGGGAAAAGTTTTGAAGACTGAAATACCTGTGCTCTATCTATGTCACTGTGGCCATCTTTGATGTCAACTGCAAATTGGGTACCTATTTTCTTGGCACCAACTACTAGTGTAACTATTGTGCCAGCTGGGTACTCATTTATAGTTGTTAGCATCTGGCTGATTGTCGTACTTGGAATAAATTTGTATGCTTGACAGAGGCGTGGGATGTTTTCAGTGGTGCTAATGTCTGTTAAAATCAAAATGCAGTCACAGTCACCCCTATCATAATTTGTCCTAGGTGCGACTTGGAAATCTGAGATTGAGATAGTTGATCTCGGGACTATTTTAGGCTCATGTTTATACACAAGGTTTCCACTAACATTTAACGTAATTGTCATTTCTGTTGTCTGATCTATTAAATCAGCACGGAGCATTTCCCGTGTTTTGTTGGCCTTATCCAATGTTTCTTTGTAGACAACAAGCACATCACCTTGGAAGGTGTCTCTAGCTCTTTTTGCATTTAGCTGTTCGATTGAAACAATCTTAGGTTTCTTGACTCTTGTCCTATAGGGCACAAGGATAATGTCAACTGAATGCTAATTTAATATTAGCAAGCTGGGCAAATGGCAGTACAATGAAGAACGAAGCACTTTACCACTGTGCTTGTCCTATTTGCAATTGTTTTACCTGTCTTTTTGATACATCTTTTGGCGTCCTGCAAAGAATTGGAACAATGTTATTTGAATATTTGTGATATGGCCAAATGAGTATGAAGGAATAATACTATGAGTGCTTTACCGTTGTGCTGATTCTTCATGCGAGGATTGTATTTGCTTTGCCTGTCTTTTAGTTTCATCCATAGATCTCCTACAAATAATGGATATAGGATTGAAAAAGGCAATGCAAAGCATAAAAGTGATATAAGGCTATAAGTTCTATAAAGTTGAACTTGTTTGTTGGGCAATATGCAATTTTAGGAAAATTGGATTGTGATCAGTCCAATATGCTTCTAACTTATAGATAGAGCATATATTTGTAGTCGTATTGGACCAAATGTGGTCAATGATTGACTTGCCCATGCTGTGTTGTTGCTCCAACATAAATTGTATATTGTTTTGCTGCATATAACTTGGAAGTATTTTTTTGCTTTTGCTTTCAGAAAACATGTTCACATTAAAATCGCCTACAATGTACAACATGTTTTCTGAATTTGTGGATGCAATAATTATTTGCAAGATTGTGATTACTTCATCTATGGCAGTTGTAGGTCTTGCGTAAATATTACAAACATTGAGTTCATTGTTAAATAGCATTATTGTTGATGTGATGGCCTCAATATTTGATGTTTCATGTTGTTTTGATTTTGAAAGGAATAAATGTTTCTTGGTTAAAGTTGCTATGCCATGTATGTTATGCACGGAAAATCTATCAAAATACTGCAGCAAGATATTTAGCTCGAAGGGATGCATATGTGTTTCTTGGAGACACAAGATATCAGATTGCATTATGCTATAGTCATTGACAATGTTTTATGCATGTGCTTTCAAGCTACGAGTGTTCAATGTACATAGGAGCAAATGTGATATGTTTTCTGAACATGTGCTTTGGTTATCAAATTTCCATTGTGCATATGTTTGGAGACGAGACATTTCTAGTTGTATTTTGTTTTTAACTTTAAAGTTTTGTGCAGTTAAAGGTTGTAACAAAAATAATGATTCTGCTGATTTTGTTCGTGATAGAGTTGTATAGGTTAGCCCATGCTGTCTAATGCCTGTCGGATCAAAAGCCAAGGCCTCCATTGTTAATCCTTGGGATTGATGTATGGTTTGTGCACATGCTACTTGTATTGGGAATTGTTTCCTAATTGTAATTTGCTTGTTTGTTGTTATTTTCTGGATTGGCCTAGCAATGCGTTGTATAGGCACCCAGTCTTTGTCAATGATAGTAGAATAGCATTGTGCTAGTTTTGTGCGTTGATAGTGTCCGATTGATGGGTCATTAAATTTAATCCAGACAATATCAATATTGTTTTGTGCTGTATATGCTTTAAGAATTCCATCTAAATCGTTAACGAGGCCATCTTGAACATTATAGTTCCCTGCATAGAGTTCAACAAGAATGTTTGGTTTTAAGCATATTTGTGATGGAAGTGTCGTTGTGTGACTGTATACTCGTATTGCATTAAGGTCCTGGTCAAGTTCATCTATTGCATCTAGCACTATCATTTGGGCTGGAATGATTGATAGCCTTTTGTTGTTATGTGCTTGAACATCAATTCTCCTATAGAAAAGGTGTGGAAGCAATGGATCGAATGGCACAGGACGAAAGCAAATTTTGTTAAGGTAGTCTATGTCATGAGTTGTCTGAATGCCTATTCGTAGTCTATTAAGGATTGAAATAAATATTTCATCTTTTTGTCTCATGGTAGCCACCAATGAATAGCACTTTATATGGTCTTTCCAGAAAATATAAGGCATTAATTCAATTGGAGTAGGCCTATTTTCAAAAACCACAGAGTCAAGGACAGGTTGTGCCTGGTAAAGGTCACCACAAAATATTGTATCAAGGTTTCCAAAGTATGCTGTAGGCATTTGCATTATGTCTCGGAGTCTTCTATCAATATACTGTAAGAATGTTGAGCCAACTAATGATATCTCGTCTATAAGAAGAATGCGTAATTGATCATAGTGCTTTGACATAGTGTCAATCACTTCAGTTTTTAGTGGCAGGAATTCTGATGTGTTAAAAGGTATGTGAAATGCTGAATGTAATGTGAATCCCCCTATGTTATATGCTGCTTTACCTGTATATGCAGTTAATAAGCCCTTGGGTTTGTTTGGATCATTGTCAACAAAATTGTTATACATGCGAATGAGAGCTTGGTAGATGGCCTTTGCTGTAAAAGTCTTTCATGTTCCAGCTCCCCCAGTCAAAAACAAGTGCAATGGCTTTTGTGGATTTTTCATCTTTTTTATGACAACATCTTTAACAATTGCTTGTTGTTCCTTATTTAACATTCGTCTTAATTTGTAGTATTCATTGTTATCTATAATCTGTGGGTGCTTTCCAATTTCAAATCCATTGGAATGCATGGTATTTGGGTTAGAACGTCCTATGTTTGGAAGGTCTGCTTGTATGTCATACAGTTCTTTTTGGCGAAGCTTTCTTGCACTGCAAGGTCAATGAGCTTTTCATCTTCAACAGACTGAAGATCATTTATAGCTTTTTCAATGTCACCCCACGTGGGGTTTGTGCTGTGGATGAACTTTGCACTATTTGTTTGAATTGTTTGTCCATGGTACATGTATGCATGTTCCCAAGAGTCAAAGTTTTGTTTGAGTGTATGCTCATTAATGGTAAATGGAACATAGAGAACCAATTGCTCTCTACAATGATTCTCTATATCAAAGTGTTTGTTAAAATTGATAAACCGTATCACATTTGGTTTGGCCTTTGGTTCAATTGTAGCACCGTATTTGTTGTATCTTGAAACAAATTCTGCAATACATATGTCCACGATTGCTTCAGGACGTTTCAAATAGTAGTCTATAATAGATTTTGCAAGAATATTTTCTGATTCATCTGGCTCATTGCTTAATTGTTTAACAGATTTTAGTATAAATGTGCGATCATTGTCAGATCGTGTATCAATGAATATACATTTTCTTGAACTGTGGTTTAATGGCAGTGACAAAACAATATGTGCAGCTTGTTGTGATGACATTTGTTGCAAGTTAAGCATGGCATTTCCAAGTTTAGTCACCATTCGTATTGCATCAATATTGTCTTGCTTGTGGTCTGTACGTATTCTTTTGAATGCATATGTCATTGACTTGTCTACTTTTGCAATATATGAGCTACAATACATTGCAGCAGCATATGCATTGAGGACAAACTGTGCATCTGTATTAGCTTTCCAAAGATCTGGAATTTTCCTTGAAAAACTATTGTTCCATATCTGTGATGGTTTTCTTTGTAAAAAAAAGCGTGGGCCTGTTTAATGTTGAGCTCAAAGCTTCAATGTATTCATTATCAGTTAAGTTGATTTCTTTCAAGAACATTTGAAAAGTGAATGTTTCGTCATAGTTTGATTTTTGGAGTTTTGCAAAGATGTTAGTGGCATTTGCAGTTATCGCTTCAGTCTTTTCGAGTATTGGTAAAAGTATGATTGACATTTGCATTGGTGGAAAAGGAAAATTGTATCTACAAAGTCATTTTCTTGATCTCTTGCATTTCTTCGTATGACGATGTTTGTGTAGCATTGCTAAAGCAGGTTCCAAATTTTTAGTGTTGCAAGTAATATACCTATCAACAAAAGCTATGATGTCCGCATTGTTATTTTCTATGTAGATCGGTGCATTTTTTACCCATATGAGGAAATGATCATGTTCATTTCCTCGATTTTGGAACTCAGTGACTGAGAAGTAATCAATGACATTTCCAAAGAAAGATTCATCTGTAAGTATCAATTTTCTAATCACATTTATTCTATGTTTATAGTAACATGCACAAGTGATAGGGTCTTTCTTGATTAGTTCAAATTTTTCAATGTGTGGTGGGCCATTAGATTCTTGACGGTTTTGTGCTGATTGGTGTAGATTGTGCAGCTCTTGTAATGTTTGAATTAGTGGATCCCAATTTTTCTCAGCACTAGTGAAAGTGATGAAAAATGTCAGTGGTCCTAGTTGTCGAATCATAGCAAATACATTTTTCTTAAGTTGTGAATAGTCTAGAGAGATTCTTATTCTTTTGAAATCAACATATCCAATATCTGATTTGAGAATTTTTTCTAGATTTGGTTTGTGTTTAACGTCTTTTGCGAATAGCTTTCTTCCTTTTAACTGGCCTTTTCGGATTCTTATAGTCATTGTAGACAGTACTTGTTGTATTAGTACCTTAATAGCTTTGAAAAAAATGTTTGTTGTATGATATGCAAATTGTCTTTGTGACTGTAAGAGCTCCCAGTGTATTATTTTCTGATATGTAAAGTTTTTTACAATGTCATTATCACATGGTTTTCCAAAGAATAAAGTTGGGAAATTCATTTCTTCAGCATACATGTCCTTAAATATTCCAATTGGATACTTGTGCTCTGCAAGTGCAATTTCAATAATCTTGTCTTCCATGTTATGGATACTTCTAGACTCAGTAAATCCATGTATCAATGTTTCTGATGGGTTTTCATTTTCCATGTCACTATCTGATTCTGTTTCACTTGTATCTTGTGCACTATTGTCTTCGTTTTCTAGAGTGCATTGGAGAACTTCTTGCTAATCTTTGTTTATGTGGACTTTGTGCATTTTGTATAGTGGTGTCCTTGTTAATTGAGACAAAGCTTGCATGATGACATTTGGGCGCACCATGCCTTTTTGAAATGCATTTTTGTATTGTAGGCTCCTTTTCAATGAAACAACAATTGTTTGTGTGTTGTTAATTGATTGTGGTAATGCTGTTTGTACAATGTTCATGTCAATAGGAACATTTATAATAGAACCTGTAAGGCCTATTTGAGACCTTTTGAACCCTAGTTCCCAAATTTGTGCAAATGCAATTCTAAGTGAGACAAGTCGTTCTTCTAGGTGAGTTAAATTTTGCACATAGGACAATGGTCTATTAGTTCTTATTTTCTATGGAGTAGCATACTTTGGAACAGTGCACTGTTTTAATGCAAAGTAGCATACATGGCATATGAAATCTGTGAATGATAAGGAATCAGATTGTAATAGCTTATAGTATAGTTCTTTTTGTTTTTCTTTGAATGTCCTAATGTCCTTGTGGAAACAGAGCACTTGGAAAATTGCACATGGGTATTTTGGTGTGTCTTGTATTGCTGTTCTATAAATTTCTATTGGTGACAATGTTTTTGTTCTCTTTGGACTGGTAGGTATATTTTCTTTTCTTTTTTCTTTTCTAATCAAGTTCTTCAGGTGATTAAGTCTTATTCTTGATTTATGTTTAAAATTGTTTGTTGTGACAAATGGTGTCAAATTCTGCTTGATTTTTGGCAAAGCATGTGTCTTGTCCACGCAAGTAATTTTGTATTGTGGACAATTTCTGATCAACTTTTTAAGTTGGAGTAAGCTCCTTGAGCATTGGCGAGTTACATTTTGGGATTCAATTCTTACAAGTGGCTCAAAATGTCCAGCCAAAGGGTTTGTATCATGGAACAATATAGAGACTAATTCTGTATATCCAGAACCATTGAAATCTAAGTACTTCCTTGATGTTGTCAATGACCAAAGGCTTATTTGTATTTTCAACCATTTGGATATCCAGTGAATGCAAAACAAGTCACCCCATAGTCCACATTCACTATGGTTTGTGCATGGTCTTGCAGACAATCGCATTTTGAGGAAATACGTTTCTTGGTCATGTACTTTGTGCAATGTATATAAAGTATTAGGATTTAGTTCAGTGTTATATGATTTAATTGCTTCTTTGTCCTTATTTAGAAGACAAGTTAGGAAATGATCTATAGCTCCATTTCGTAATTGGGTTGAGCTGTATTGATTGTTAAGCAGTACTTGGAGTGAGTCAAACAAACAATCGCCAGCATTGTATGCAAATGCGCTTAATCTACAAAGGCCTTCAGCCCTAAGGGCATTGTCAATTTTTGGTATCTGAGGATACTTTGTGCAAAGTTTTTTAATTTCATGAGAACCTATGGGCTGTTTTGGAATTATGTTTTGTGTTTCAATGTTTAACAATGGTTCAAAGTCTCCACTTAAAGAATTCATGTCATGAAATAGTATAGAGACTTATTCTGTGTAGTCAGAAGTATTGAACTGTAAGTACCTTCTTGCTGTTGTTCTTGACCACATGCATATTTGTATATTCAACCATTTGGATATCCACTGAATGCAAAATAAGTCACCCCACAGTCCACTTTCAGTGCAATTTGCCTGTGGCTTTGCAGATAATTGCATTCTACGGAAATATGTTTGTATATCATGTACTTTGTGCAATGTATATAGAGTATCAAGATCTAGTTCATAGTTGTATGATTTTATTGCTTGTTTGTCCTTGTTTTGAAAGCAACTCAAGAAGTAATCTATAGCTCCATTTCATAGTTGGATTGATGTGTAGTGATTGTTTAGTAGTAGCTCTAATGAGTCAAACAAACAATCACCAACATTGTATGCAAAAGTGCTCAATCTGGAAAGCCCCTCGCTCTTAAGCGCGTAGTCAATGTTTGATATTTGGGGGTGCTTTGTCAATTTATAGTTGTCAACGTCTTATCATTTTCTTTGTTTCTTTTGTATATGTTGTCAAGTATCTTGGAAGATAATAATCTCTATATATGTTGCAAAATGGATCTTAAGTAGTAGCAGAAGCCTATGTGACATATTAAATGGCAAACAATTTTTTAGAAGCACAAGGGGAAAATAGTATTAATTCTTCAACCTGACGTTGTCATCCACTATCCCCCACCAGGATTGTATGTACTTATTCCTATTACATTGACAATTTGGATAAATGAGTACAATGCATGATGTATACTTTCAATGCCACAAACACAAAACAATATTTTCAGGTAGCTTTGTTTACATGCAATAAATGGTGGATGAGAATCTTTTTTGCTCACATTGTTAATTTGAGGCTATGGTCTTCAAATGTTTTGTGTAATTAGATTCCTTTGTTCCTATGTATTTTCTAAATGACTGATTTTCTCAAAGACCAAATGATTTTAAAAGCTATTTAACATAAACATGAATCAAGTGGCATGCACTGAATAGTTTCATAAATCATTTCTATTTTTAAAAAATCAGGCAAATGTAGAGGCATTGATTGATCAAACAAGATCTATGGCTTTTTTTATTTGTGGCAATAGCTTTTAATATCATTTGAGTTTTAAAAATCAGGGGAAAATGCAAAGGCATAGATCCATTGAGCAAAAGAAAAGGCATAGATCAATTAAATAATAAAAAAAAGAGATTAAAACTCACAGATACAAGCACACAGTGCATAAATGCAAAGTAAATGCATTAAATTGCATGTGGCTGCATGAGAAACTGTTGGAATGGCTTGGTGGACATGTATAGCCAGGCTGCTTTGTTCATTTGTTATAAGCTTAAGTCACTTGTTAAGCATGGCTATTACTTTGCGGAAATTGTTTTTCTATTCTACAAGTCTTTGTTCTAGAAGAGTTTACAGTGACCAAGCAAACTTTGTTATGGTTACAGTGTCCAGAACTAGAAATGAGTTACTTGAGGCAATAAATAGTTTCTTTTGTTAGTTCTCTTACTGCAGAGGTTTATAGCACATAGCGAAACTAGCAATGTGAGCAAAAAAAATTGTGGTTAATATCATTTTGCATGTAAACAAGACCATGGAAAAATATTGTGTCATGTCTATGAGTAACGTAGTACATCATTCATTGTACTCATAAGCCATGTCAGCTTCTAAAATTTACTTTGTGAACTTTGTTTACAATACAGAAAGATTAAACACACGTCCACTTGCACAGTGAATAGCAACTTGCCACAGACATAAGTAGTCTTATGAAAAAAATTGCCTTAAATGCATATAGGTAAAAGCCAGTTGACATAAAACAAAGACTCATGACTTTATAGGCTATTTGAAACTGTAAAAAGGGCTTAAAAATTGCATTCTAGCAGTTCATTCTATTCTATGGATATTTTATAGAGGAAGTATAACTAGTTAACAGATAAGCAAAACTTGTTCTATTTTCCAAAAACAAATTACTATTGCAATTGTGGAAAATGCATTTTCCTGTTCCTCTATGTGCAAGCAACCTTTTAAATCATTTATGTTCAAAGAAATGTGGAATACAAGATGGCAAAATGAAAACATGGAAAAGAACTTTATGCAGTCATTATATTGAAGAATTTCAATTGCATTTCAAGAAAAGCAGAAAGACAATTTAGAGAGCTGACCTTACAGTTTGCTATTGAATGATCAAGTATACTTGCAGCAATGCACAACTTCTAGCTGTTATTATAGGCGCAAGTAATTTTTCCTAGTACAATGACAAAATTCAGAAGTGAGAAAACTGTAAAAACATATACTATTTCATCTACAACCATGAGAAATCTTCCTAGAAGCACAGATATGCAAAACTTTGCATTGTTTTTTTCAAGGAAAAAAAGAAGAAGGTTACTATGCTAACCTCACGTTACAGTTTGTGCATGATTGTTTAAATACAGTTGAAGGCACTAATCCCTGTCACAAGGACAATTTAGACAAATGAGTATAGTGAGTGACATATACTATGTTATTCATAAAAACAAAACAAAATTCTAATGTAGATTCATTTCGACGAGAAAGAACCTAAGCAAAAAAATTTGTTTCTTACAATGCAAATTGCATTTTATAATTTTAAAATACTTATTGTTATTTCTGCACCCTATAATATAGATTTTTTTTTGCATTTGCATGCACTAGTGTTATTCTGTTATTGCAATGGTGGCATGAGCTCTTTAACAACAATCAATGGAATAGATGCCATATTTGCTTAAGCATCTGAAGAAGTCTAAATTGGCCATGGCAACCTGTTAATACTAAGCCAAAAAACAAGACAGACCTATGCTACTATTGTTAAGTTCTAATAAAAAAGCAATTTTTAGCTACTGTTTAATGC
Source organism: Sequoia sempervirens (assembly GCA_007258455.2). Classification (NCBI taxonomy): domain Eukaryota; kingdom Viridiplantae; phylum Streptophyta; class Pinopsida; order Cupressales; family Cupressaceae; genus Sequoia; species Sequoia sempervirens. The sequence goes on along the minus strand of VDFB02000015.1, from coordinate 321,238,487 downwards.
TAAATCAGCTATCACTTAATAGTCAAAGCCAGATAAATATTGATTTTCTAACTACATGGGGTCATTTCATTTCCATTTGCATAAGTTTATTTTGTACCATTCCCTAGCACTTACTATTAATTGTGCAATGAAGCCAGATGCAAGTACAATTCATAACTCCTAGCATTTAGATACACTCAAGGAGAAATACAAACGAAGGTTGTTCGCATCTTGATAAGAAAGATGATGACATACATCCAATTAATGTATGCCACAACATGTTATTCAACAAAGATGATTTGGATAGGGACGTTACAAATGAGAATCCTTATTGGTCAAATGTGGACAAGAATAGTTATAATTATTTCTTTCCTTTATGCTTTAATGACATGGGCAAAACTGAAAGCAATTGTGGACTTTATGCCTATATCTGTAAACTGCATTTACCTGACAGTCTGCAAAGCCTTCTCAACACATTGTCCATATATTGTTCAGAAGGTCCCATTATGGCACATGCTAAAAGTATAGTGACTGTAAAGTGTGCACTATGGAACAGTGACACAGTAATTGAAGATATGTAATCTTTAGAGGACTCATAAGCACCAAGTTATCATTAAGCTTGCATATTATACATAGGAGAAAAGACAATTGTTCATCTGAGCAACTAGTCCATGAAAATTAGGATAAACTGACCATTGTGAAACCCAATCTGCCTATGGACTCTTAAGTAAAAGAAAACTAATGTAAATAACTATCTATTGACTGAAGCAACTTGTCTACAAGTGTCCTTTTTGGAACCATGACAACCTTTGCCCTGTCACTGTAAACTCTCTCCTAGAGAAGACATATAGACACACACATGCACACATACATATGCATACATATGTACAACCACATCCATGTAACCACACATAGATGCATGTATGGACATAAACATATATGCATACATGCATGTACACATAGACGCAACCATACACACATACATATATGCATAAACACACACATGCATAGATATATTCAGACACAAATGCTTACATGCATATATGCATCTACAAATGTTTACATAGATATACACATAGATAAATGCATATGTGCATAGAGACATGCATACATACATGCATGCACGAACACATCAGGCACAAAGTGATAGTGATAGTCCAACTAAAGCAATATGGAACACAGCTTCATTATGCACTTAAAATAATAAACTGTGGAAAATACAAAATTATCACCTCAAGTAACTCATTTCTTGTTCTAGCCTCTATAACTATAACATCTCTTTCTCACTGGCTACAAACTCTTCCTTAGAACATGCACCTATAGAACACAAAAACAACACATGCAAAGTAATAGAGATGCATAGCAAGTGGCTTAACTCTATATTAAATGACCAAAGTACCCTAGCCACACGTGGCCACCAAGCCATTCCAGCGCATTCACCTCAAGCCAGATGCCATTTAATGCATTTAATTTGTATTCATGCAGTACGTACATCTACTCACCAGTTTTATAAACTATGCCTTTGCTTATATTTATTTAATCAATTTATGTGCTAGCATTTTCTTGATATTTTAATGCATTTAATCTGCATTCATGAATTACGCACGTGTAGCCACCAGTTCTCAAACTATGCCTTTGCTTAAATTGATCCAATCAATCTATGCATTCGCATTTTCCAAACTTTTGAAAACTAAAATGATTTATAAAGCTATTCAGACAAATAGGGGAATAGATAAATGCTAATTTTCCAATATAAATTTCCACATTCTGTATATATGTCTATAAGCCAATACATAGCTGCTGGAGCTAAATAAGTGTGGCCAATATTATAGAGACAAACTTATTTGAAATGCCTTAAATTCATTGCCATCTTACAAAAAGGTTTGTACTTTTTGGTCATATCTACCAATAGCAAGGCAGCAATGAAGGACCTGGTTAACAATTGCATCTTATGTTTTTTTTTCTCTCTTGTTTTGACTAAGAATCTCCATTTGTGGTATAATCATATAGTTTGTTTCCCTATAACTTTGCAAAATAGGACCTTGATTTCATTGCACACTTATAAATTCGTCTTTAACACATTATGGTTGTACCTGATCTTATTAAGGTGGAAGAACATGATAAGCAATCCAACAAAAAGAATGTGTAATTTTAGTCATTTGCCATATGTAGCCAAGTTTTGAAGGTAGCAACGTGGACAACAATAATATAGTGTGGAGTACAGTGCAGGCTTAGGGAAAGTTGAAAATAGTGAGCTGTTGTGGCAATTTGTCATGACTCTTTAAGTTAATACAGTTTTCCTACGACTATGTGGGGTATATATATGATGATTGAAAAGAAGCTCTATCTGTCGCAATACAAGACAAAGAAAGAAATATTTTTTTTTTAGTAATTTGTGTTTTTTTGATTCAAAGTTTTCAAATATATGTGTTATTATTAGTCATCTATTTGAAAACAATGCCACCCCATATACAACTAAATTTAAGCAAAGGCATAGATTTGAGAATTGACAGCTTTTTTCAATACAAAGGAGTTGTTTACAGTGACAGGGCAAAAGCTCCTATGCTTATTGAATGAACACCAAGGGACGAGTTACTAAAGGTAAAAAATTGCTACTTCTATTTATTTTGCTTCATTTTATCCCAGAAACACAAGTTGAGTTTCACAATGCATCAAAACACATCTATCCAAACAACTCCCAAAATTATAATTGCAATGGATGATAGTGATAGTATAATGAATTCTAATAATCAAAACACCGAAAAAACTAGTAAGTATTTTTTTAGATTGAATAGGAACAAGTATTAATTGAAAACATATTAACCTGTGAGACTATTTATCATAGGTTCTTGAATTCCAAATGTACAAGTGTATGCATGGTTCTCTACAGGCTTTTCCTATGCATTTTAACTATATTGTTGTTTTGCATCGAGCCGAAAGAAACATTGTAACTATGGTTTCCAAAAAAAATTCAATCTATCAATTTAAATCAAGAAAGATTTGGAATTACACTCAATACTTGAACCATAAAGCACCATTTCTTCAAGCTATAGCAAAAGTGCAAACAGGCACAGAAAACCAAATTCAACTATGACATCAGCTAGCAAGGATTTTTTTGCTACTACTATGATTAACTATTCAACTCAATTGGCTCATCAGTCAAACAACTTGATTGCTCACTGAACTAACTTGTTTAAAAGCTATCCTGTTAAACTGATTAGTTAATTTCATTAATGACTAAAAGATAGATTTGACTTAATTTGCATGAGTCAAGCACAAGATTGTCTTATTTGTTAAGTGACTTTGATTAATGTATCAGAGATAGATGAGACAAACTAAATTGTCATGAGAAAAATGTGAGTTGGACTTATTAGCTGATATGCCACATAAACTATGACATTTGAACTTTTATCAAATAATAGCAAAAGCAACAGAATAAACAAATAGCTTCAACATACACAAAGGAATACAATTAATAAGGACAACTATAGCTTGTTGAATATTTGTAGCACAAGAAACACAAAGAAAGATGTTGACAAAGGTTTTCCAATTTCAGTTTGCATCTAGCAATTGCATTTGCTTCTGTGTCTATAAAGCTTTTTCAAGGAATTCTTTTTTTTTTTGCATATGAATGGCCATGATTGGTTTAATTGATTTGGTGAGTAAAGATGATTTTTAATTAACTATAATTAACTATTCAAGAAAACAGATCTATCAATGAACTAGTTTCATTGATTGGTCAAGTAACTTGATTGATAGTTAACTTGATCAGCTATTTAGTTAAATTGCTTAAGAGTTTGTGAAAAGATTTTTTGACAAATAATTCTCTGCACAGCTTGCAATCATTATACACCAAGATCCAACATTTCTTTGAGGAATTCTGCCAAACAGTTTACATGTTTTTTCTTGTGCTTCCATATTCATCGCTGAATTAACTTGTTTGGAAGCTATCATGTTAAGCCAATTAGCTAATACACCACACACAGCATGACATTTGAGATTTAAACAAGTCTCATGGACGCAAATTTGCTATCATGTTAAAGCCATGTAAACATCGATGTTTCAATTTCATGGGATGATTCTATTTCCATTTGCCCAAGTTCATTTAATTCCATTATCCAGCACTAATTATCAAATGTTTAAACCAGCTACATGTAAACAGAAATCACAATTCATAGCATCCATACACACCTATGCACAAGTACATGTTATGCAACATATTAACACACACATTATTTTCTAGTGCTGGTTTGTTAACTTCCTTTGATCAACAGTTCAAATGCACACAAGGATTCTCATTTGTAACCTCTCTATCTAGATGATCTTCATTCAATAAGATGTTGTCACATACATTAATTGGATGTATCTCATCATCTTTCTTATCAAGATTCCAACAACCTTCATTTGTATTTGTCCTTAAGTGTATCTGGATGCAATGAATTATGAACTCTACTTGCATGTGGCTTGGTTGTACAAGAAATAGTGAGCGCCACATAATGATAGGAATCACAACTCATAGCATCCATATACACTTATGCACAAATACATGTTATCCAACACATTAGCACGCACATGGTTCTCTAGTCCTAGTTTGTTAATTTCCTTTGTTTAATAGTTCAAGTGTACACAAGCATAATTGCAATTATATCTTTCTTTTAATTCCTATGTACTTAAAGGGTATTTTGCATCAATGAATTATGTGTCTTCAGCCACTAGTTTTAATCAAAGTATGCATATGAATTCATAATCAAACTCCCAAAATAGAAAAGACTATGTTTAAGTTATAAAGTCTGACTAGCCACCAAAGACATTGAATGGACACCAATTGCACTTCTGATGTCATATTATTGCAACAAAGGTCTACTTTTGAACCCCAATTGCTTAATTTTTATGAACCATATAGCATATGCCACTCACAATACCCATTTGTAAACATTGTCCTTGCAACAAAAAGGAATGATATGACTACTAGCTCAATCAATATAGTGAGAATCTTGAATTAACCCTTTTCTTTGTCTACTCTATGCAATTGTAAACAAAGGAGAAGGTTTATTCTAGAAACTCACCAGATACTGTTTTCTTGGAGAATTTGCCACAAGTGCACTGCAACACCACCTCTCTTCTCCCGATCAAAAGCATTTCACCATGTAATAAGCTTTGATTAGTAAACAAAGACCATTTGTTTGTTTTTCTAAAAGAATAGCAATTAAAACACTAAAACACTAGCAAACATTTTTTAGATTCAACAGAAACAAGTATAGATGTAGATCAGATTAACTACAGAAACTAGTCACCATAGGTTCTTGTACCTCAAATCTTCTACCAATGAATTTAACTGCTCTTTTGCACAAACTCTAGAAGTATTTTATGAAGCAATATTACTTAACTACTCTACGACAACATTGCAATTTGAATTGTAAAACATATCCGACATAGTTTTTTATAACCCATAATTGTAATTTTTTGTTTCTCTTAATTACTATGTATTCAAAGACTAATTAACAGTTACCTAATTATTTAGTTATCTAATGATACAAGGATAAATGACAAATATGGAATTAACTACTTTAACATGTCTGGAATGTCACATAAGCCTATTAGCTCCCACGGTACATTTACTATGACTTTCGAGTGCTTACTCCATCTACATGCAACCACATATCACAACCCATAATTAAAATGTCCACAATGATATTTATAATTTTTTCTTTCTTTTTATTATTATGTATTTAAAGACTAATTAACAGCCACCTAATTAATTAGATATCAGATAACAGAAGAGTATATAAGAGCTACCAACTCTATAAAAATGCCAAAGTTAACATGCGAATATCAAGGTGTCCAGATTTAATGCTCATTGCATTCCCCAGAAGCCCATTTTCCTGAGAAGTTTTGTAAATCAGTTCACTTTCCTTTTTAATGCTTTCATGTTTTTATATGTCTACCTATGAGAACAATAACGACGAAATCTGACAGAATTTAAATGCTTGCTGGCACAAAATAGGTTTATACTGCATTCTTTTCTCTAGCTCTGTGCAAAATGAAAATTTGTATTCTGCCATGGTAAATTCTCTAGTACATTAGGTACTTTAAAGCACTCTTTATGGGACCGCTTTGTAGTAAACCAAAATATCCAAACTTTATAGGGCTCACATGCATGAAGTAAAATGGACAAGAGGGTTTCTACATAATTCCTATCAAGCGCAGATATTTTTTCTTCTACATATGCATCAATATAAAAACAACTAACCATATATAATAGTTTTTTCTTTCACAATTTTGTCAAACAACTCACTTGTTTTCCGTATGCTCCCATTGTTTGCATTTATGCCTACGAGGACAATAACCACAACTTTTAACAAAATCCCTCTATCCCTTATGCTTTGAAGACAACAAAAAAGCTCAAAGCAATACACTGTCGACTCGTTGTTCTAAAGCTCTCACTATCGCTCACGTTGACATAATTTTGGTTCCAAAGCCCTCTTTATGGGACCGCTTTGCAGTAATCAAAAAAATATTCAAACTTTACAGGGCTCACATGCACGAAGTAAAATGGACAAGAGGGTTTCTATGTAATTCCTATCAAATGCAGATGAGACCTTCACATTTCAACAAGAAATTCAAATAGATAATACTAAAAGTAGTTTAATATATGAATTTATAGTCGAAGTATACAAATGACTTAAAGCACTATGACACCCTACTTGCATTTCTCGTATCGAGTAGATGAAAACAATGAAAAGTTACCTCTTCTGACCTCAAGCAATTCGTCTCTCGATGACCAGTGTATAACTCTGCAAGTACAAAATCACCTACTCGACGACACAATAGAGCACTATGAAATTATCACCCCAAGTAACTCGTTTCTGGGTCTGGACTCTGCAACTATAACATCTCCTGCTCAGTCACTACAAGCTCTTCCTCAGAACACACACTTACAGAACACAAAAACAACAGACGCAAAGTAATAGAGATGCATAACAAGTAGCTTAACTCTATATTAAATGATCAAAGTACCATGGACACGCGTGGCCACCAAGCCATTCCAGCGCCTTCACCTCGAGCTAGATGCCATTGAATGCATTTAATTTGTATCCATCCATTACGTACGTCTATCCGCCAATTTTATAAACTATGCCCTTGCTTAAATTTATTTAATCCATTTATGCGCTCGCATTTTCCTGATATTTTAATGCATTTAATATGCATTCATGGGTAACGTACCTCCAGCTGCCAACTTCTAAACTATACCTTTGCTTAAATTTATTCACTCAATTTATGCGTTCGCATTTTCCCAAATTTTTAAAATAATAATGATTTATAATGCTACTCGGACGAATAGAAAAATAGATAAATGCTAATTTTCCAATATATAAAATAGGTCTCCAAATTCAAACTATACAAAAAATTAAGTAATATGTTAAATGGCGAAATGTGATTGGCCGATGCTCCCAGTTAAAAGCATTCTGGACGAATGCAATAGTATTCCTACCTATCGGCAGGAACTAATAATACCATCTTCTTTCTACCCACTCCACTTTTGTCAATAGATAATTATTTTAAGTGTTTTAAATATGTAATTTTAATATAAAATTTATACATTTATATTGATTTTTAATTAGTTTTGAAAAAATATTTTAATATAATTAGGGGAAATGTGTCAATTGCCACCTATTATCCATTTCCTTACTCCATGCTTACCTGACCCCCCAATAACTGTTTATATTTTAGTCATTACATTGTTTTAATTATGCCAATAAAAATTTACAAATTACACCAATATATGTTCACTACTAAATGTGTAGCTAACCAAAAACAAAAAAATAAAATATAAACATCTATTGGTACATATATGTTTTGAACACAAGACAAGTTGCACAAAATAAATTCATTTTTGCATTAATTAGAGTACATTTATGTTTACAATTACCACTCTATGCAAGTGGCTCAAAGCTTCAACTACATTGTATTTACATGTATATATGATCAGTTAATGGTGTACAATGTCACATAATATAAACCATTATGAACATTTAATGGTGCACATTATGACATAATATCAAACATTGATTAGCTTTATGAGCTATCAATTGCACATTCACCCACACTTCCTATCACATCTTCATGCATTAACTCCATCAACTTTTGGTGCCTGCGTGCACATAGTTAATGGTGTAAGGCTCACTAATAAACCAAAAAACATATTATAATTCATATATATGACTGAATTTATGCAAGCCACCTATTTTGTCAACTAAACCAAATATAAAATTGATTTCCTAAAAGCCACGATAGAACTTAGGCATAAATGGCCTTTGCAAAATGAAATGACAGATTGTTTCCCATGAAAATTCAATTTACACATTCGAATGATTTTATAAGAGGGAATTTCCAGGGTCATTTTCGTTACGAATTCTTCTCTGCTTTCACTGAATATCCTTTGCAAAATTCAGAGCTTACTAAGGCAACCTATGCACATTCCTCTTAAAAGGGAGCTTATTCAAGTCGGTACACCTAGAATAACTAAACTCATGTTTTTATTTATCAACATACTGTTTTATGTTTATGTTCTCTATTTCATTATTCAATATATTGTTTTATATTTATGGACTTAGTGTTTACATTATTTTGAGGCATACAAATTATTTAGTTTTCAGTCAACCGTTCAAATTAGCATTATCCATTATTTAATCATATCACAATTAAATTTTTTTATCACTTGTATACATCATGCATCAAAGATAATAACAACATTATCCTTGTTAAAGCTTTCGAACTGCATATAATGCTCCAATCAAAACTCTTATTATTGTGCATGAAGTATTGTAAGGATGATTTGATGTGGGAATGTTACTAGTACTACCCCATTTATTACAATTATTTTGTAGGCAAGCGGGAGCGTCGAGAGGTGAACCAAGTATGTGGATTATCAACATACCAACGAAGTTGTGTTTGTTAACACATTAAACTATATAGGGAAATTTTTCTTTGATAAGAATATATCATTGTCTACAAATACAATGATTACAATTTGCAGACAATGATATATTCTTATCGGATTGTATGTATGTATGTATATATATACACAACTTGATTAATTATTACCATCAAAATTTAACAAAATTACAGATTAACATTATATACACACACACACATATATATAGCTATATGTGCATACATATATGTGTAACAATATATGTATGTACATATATACCTATATATATATATGTATATACATACATATATATAATTAATCTAACACTACCTAATCTCATAATTAATCTATACTGTTACTCAATTCATCTATTTTTCAGCCATATATATAAAAACACATATTTTGCAGTATTACTAGGTCATTACCAAAGTAATTAAGTCAAAGACTTTACTTGTCATTAATGCTTGATGTCTTCTATTGATTGCAAAGAAGTCCTCGCATGCCTGCCATTAAGAGTCCAATGTACTTAAATATATTCACACAATCAAATATGCATTTGTAAGAACAAAATATTTATGAACATAATATAACAGAAAATATAAACATATCATAATTAACATTCAGTGCAAAATGTCCCTATATATTTTAATGTATTAACAAACATAGCTTCGTTGGTATGTTGATAATCCACATACTTGGTTCACCTCTCGACACTCCCGCTTTCCTGCAAAATAATTGTAATAAACAGGGTAGAACTAGTAACATTCCCACATTAAATCATCCTTACAATATTGCATGTACAACAATAAGAGTTTTGATTGGAGCATTATATGTAGTTCAAAAGCTTTATTAAGGATAATTTTGTTGTTATTATCTTTGTTGCATGATGTATGCAAGTGATAAAAATGTAACTGTGATATGATTAAATAATGTCCATAATGCTAATTTGAACAGTTGACTAAAAACTGAATAATTTGTATACCTCAAAATAATATAAACATTGAGTCCATAAATATAAAATAGTATATTGAATAATGAAACAAAGAATATAAACATAAAACAATATGTTGATAAATAAAAATATGAATTTAGTTATTCTAGGTGTATCAACCTAAATAAGCTCCCTTTTAAGAGGAATGTGCATAGGTTGCCTTAGTAAGCTCTGAATTTTGCAGAGGATATTTAGTGAAAGTAGAGGAGAATTCGTAATGAAAATGACCTTGGAAATTCCCTCTTATAAAATCATTTGAATGTGTCTATTGAATTTTTGTGGGAGACAATATGTCATTTCATTTTGTAGTGGCCATTTATGCCTAAGTTTTGTCGTGGCTTTTAGGAAATCAATTTTATATTTGGTTTAGTTGATAAAATAGGTGGCTTGCATAAATTCAATCATATATATGAATTATAATATGTTTTTTGTTTTACTATATGTACCGACCTCAATTTTGCAGAGGATATTCAGTGAAAGCATAATAGAATTTGTAATGAAAATGACACTAGAAATTCCCTCTTATAAAATCATTCGAATGTGTAAATTGAATGCATTGAATTGTGGTGATTTATTTTCAAATTTGAATTTTCCTAGGAAAAAATCCGTCATTTCATATTGTAGTCGTCAATTATGTCTAATTTCAATGGTGCCTTGATTGAAAAATAGCCTATTTCTAATTATCAATAAACCTATTTCAACTTGCGTTTGTATGTGGGCCTGCTCATTTTTACACGTGGGCCCATTAGGAGGCGGGCGCTTTAATCTCAACCCAACCAAATTACCATGTTAACCACGTGCCACATATGCATTCAACAAACCATGCGTATGGGTTTACCTGACCGTGGGTTGTCAGGCATCTTTAAGCCCTAAACTCATCATCTCCCACAATTTTCTTCCTTATTTTCACCTTATTATCCTTCATCCCGCTTAATATATATAGGGTCATATATATTGCAAATATATATAATCCGATATACATATATATCTATATAAGATTATATATAAATGTATATGTATATATATATATATATAATCTTATATATATAAATATATATCTAACTAAGATTAAATATATAAATATGTATATGATAACTTGTTATTGCAATATAAATATGAGTCTAAAAATCCAAAAAATAAATAAGCATGATCACAAAAGGCTTTAGGATTGCACCCTTACATTCATGATGTGTATGTATATCTACAAACAAATTCATGTAATCCTGGCTTTTACTCGTTTAAATGAAATATATAGCAAGGTTATATAAATTGGAAATATATATAATCTGATATACATATGTTTATATTTTGTATATATATATATTTAATCTGATACATACATATATATTTTTATATACATATATATAATATGATATAGACATATATCTATATAAGATTATACATATATATAATCTGATATATATAATGTATATAAGATTAAACATATATAATCTAATATATATAATGTGTATATCTTGATTATACATATATAATATGATATATATAATTTCTATATAAGATTTTTTATATTTATATATATCTAATATATATATATATATATAAAATGAGATTATATATGTATAATCTTACATAGATATATATCTATATCAAATATCTATATAAGATTATACATATATAATCTTATATATATATATATATATATATATATATATATATATCTCTTCAAATATTGAGGTTTCAATTAATATGTTGCCTCAAAAGGAACCATCCTTCCCATTTCATCAATATGTGACCGATTTGATAAATCTACTACACTTATTTCCAAAGATTAGTGATGATAGCCAATAATTATTTGTTATTTCTAATTTCTTTGTATCTTGAGTAGCATCTATCTTTGGTCCTTGATAATTGTCTCTCCATATATCGAAAAGGAGAAATGCCATACGTTTTTTTATCCATCTTTAATTTTCTTTGCAGGCTCTGGTGGATGCACCAAAAATGGTGAAGTGCTAGATGAACTTCAAGAGGCTCTCTTTAACTGATATCAAAATTGACATCCCTAAGATACCAAAAAAGAAAGTGTTAATTGTAGATATGGAGAAAGAGGTTATAAATTTTAAGCAAAGTATATGGAGGTTGCCATGGATGTTAGTAGCTGCATAGTGACTATCCATTGTTATTATTTAACAGAGGTTTAGAAGCAATGGGAGAATAGTTCACGGGGAAGGAAACTAATTGTACAAAAGAGAAGACCTACATTAAATGACTTTGATTGGTTTAAAGTCATGCTTTCCAAGATTAAGGTTTGTTTTATTCTTCAAAAAGTTGGTTTTCAAATTTTTTACTTGTTGCTGACATTTCTTTCCACTAATCATTAAGTTGTTTAGAGATGTGTACAAAATGATTACCTAGACAGTAAAATTAATTGATCTCTCAAGAATTGTTTCTGACTGTGTGATGAATCTCTAGAATGACCCTTTTCATTGAAATACTATACTTTATGCAGAGAGGAGCATTAATCAGGCGTGAAATTTCTAAGTTGAAAAAAGAAAACTCAACTTGAACCATCACTGGTTTTACCTTTTTGTAGTTGGATGATATTTTTAGCATCTATGGGTTTCCATGAGGATATGAACAAATGCGAAGTAACTGCTTTATTTTGAGTTTTCAGGGGCTAGCTAATCCAAGTTAGTTGTTATATTCCTTTCAGTGTTCTTTGGAGATGCATATTAAACTAATAATGCCAATGTGTTTATTAAAGATAATTGAGTTATGGGTAAGTGAAAAAAGATGGGTCCCAAAAAGGGGGCTTAAGTGGCCACTTTTTTTTTTTTTTTGAAATTAGGAAATACAGACCTTGGACATGAAATTGAGGATAGTTACACTCAAAATTTTGAGATGGAACAAAAATAAGGATTGAAGTGCTTTGATTCTACTTTATAAACTACTAATTTATTTTGAAAATGGTTGAGATTAAGGGGTTTGAAAGAGGGACATACATAAATTGGTGTTGTTTTTGTTAGAAAAACATAACATAGAAACTCTTGTACGTCCCTAACACGGTGAGCTTTTTTTTACTATTTTTAAAATCACTCTAGTGAGAAATTAGCTAATAGTATGTAGTTGATGCACAATTTTTTTGATAATTTTTTAATGAATATTTTTGTTTTAAACCATCCAAATTTGCACCCCTTGCCAAGTTGTGGAAACTTAGCAAATTTGGAGCAACTTGGTACTACTTTTAGGTTGTGGGTATCTTATTGTGAAAGTAGACCTCTAGATTATGGGTTGGCTCCCCTTTTGATGTCACCTAAACTAATGATTTCTTGAGGAAAGAGTGAGAAGATTGCATAAACTGAAATTGACTAAATTTTTTTAAAAGGTGATTCACCAAACTAACTAAGACCTACAAACAACTTGCACATAGTTCAAAACAATGACAAATCTTGGTTTACACCGCTCATTCTATATGTATTCTTGCATAAGTATTTTATACGGAGGTTCTAAAGCTAAAAATCATAGAAGGAAAATATTTCACAACTAAAATCATTTGCATTTACTAACACAACTTATAACCTACAACAATACACTTTTCTGCAAAATAGGTGCTTAACAATGCGGAAAAATTACAAGGAAAAGATAAATTTCATAAGTAATTTAATCAACCACTAGATGCACACAATAAAGCATGAAATGAGAAGGAAAATATTCAATATCATTGATCCAAAGTACTCATTGGTATACAAATCTATCTTTGAGTTACAATACTCCTGCTGAAAAGATAACTCTAGAAATTAAGCTATCACTCTGGTGGAAAGAAAGAACTAACTTCAACAACACAACTTGAAGTTACCTAAGCAAAAATTCAAACAACTGCATCACACAAGTCCATCTAGAAGATTCTAGTTGGATGCAACAGAAAAGGCCAAAAAGAACCTTCTAAAATTACTCCAAAATGTCCTCCACATGTAGCATGGTCAAGCCAAGACCATAGTCACACTAAAAATGTGATAAAACTACCTCCAAATAGCCCATTTCCCTACAAAAATAGTTAAATACAACCTCACACATCTTTTCCATGTTAGCTAGTCATCATTTTTTGCTCACACATGTCTTCAACCTATTTGACCCACACTTTTGGTGCTTTTGCAAAAGCACAAGACTCCATTTTGTATTTAAGATAATAATTTGATTAAGTGACTTATAATAATATCACTTAATCAGATTACTTAATCAGATTATTTTACATTTCAAAAACAAATGCAAAACAAGAGGCCCCACCACTCCTTGAAATACACACATCAAAGTTTTTCATTATAAATAACATCAAAATAAAGTGATTTATAGATACATCACTTTAAATAATGTTTTACAATTTTAGAATAAATGTAAAAAATAGTAATTACCTCAATCTTCTCCAAATGCATGTAAAATTATTAAAGCCAACTCAAACCCCCCTAAGGCATTGATAAAATTCATCTCACCCTTATTTTTGCATTTAAAAACCATGCTTGACAAAAGTGATTTACAAGCATCACTTGGTCAAACATTTTATATTTCAAATATATGCAAAAAATGATCAATTTATGGCTCGACCTATGTGAGAGGTCAGAAGGAAAACTCCTAAGTCTTGAAAGACTTTGTAATTTTCAAAGAGACAATGAGAATGACCAAGGCATGTATGATGAAGTCATAAAAATCACTAAGGCATAAGCCTAGGTGTTCCACAATGACAACACAAGGAAAAAAAAGGTTTAAGGCATGAGACTTCAATTCAACCATGGCATACATTAAATTGTGCTTGCAATTTTAAAAAATAGGGTAAAAAATACCTTGGTGGTTGGCATTTACTAGTGTATCAAACCCTAAACTCAAAACAATGAAAACTTTGCAAAAGTCCATTTTTTCATCGAACCTTCATGAAGCTCCTCTTCTGGCTGCCATGGGGTTTCAATGAGAATTTTTTGGGCTCTATCATGGTGATTTCTTGATAGATTTAGAGTGATTTCTCACTGGAAAACCAAGGAAAAATGAGGTAAGTGTGATTCTTAAACAAAATCTGGCTTTTTTCTCCTTTCTGAAGGCCATTTAGAATATCAAGGCCACGACCATAGGAATTTTCTTGATGCAAATCTTTGTATCTTTTCTTTGTGAAAGTTTCACTTGCATTTGGGCCTCCACTGAGGTGATTTTTTGAAACTCTAATGGAGGTTTTTCAATGGTGAAATACTTGCATATTTCATGAAAAACAAACAAGTCGAGCTTAGGTAAGCTCTGGCCGATTTCATCTTACTTTCCTCTATTTGTTTTTTAAAGTTTGTTGCTCGAACTTGAGCTCTCTATCCATACTAGAAAGAATGGTGAAAAATGTTTAGCTTCTTCTCTGTTTTCTATGCATAAAATTATAAGTTTTTCCTCTGGTCTTTCTGTGATATTTCTACAAGAAAAGGGAAAAACCCTCTATGGAACTTGTGCTTTCATAAAAAAAATAGTATTTTCTAAATAGTAGTGGAGGAAACACCTTTTTCATTCTTTGTATTTGAATTTTGATTCAAAATCCCAAGTGGGTTTGTATCTTTGTGAAGAAAACTGACTTTTTAGGCCACAACCATGATGGAATAACTGAGATTTGATGCATTCCACTACCTTTTTTTGTGTGTCTTCATGATATCTATGTAGGAAAGAAAACCCTCAATGGAACTTGCACTTCTTCAGAAAAAATCATTTTTTGTACACAAATGGAAGAAAAACCCTTTACCATCCTCTGTATTTGAATTTCAATAGAAAACCCTAGATGGGTTTGGTGTCTTTGTGGAAAAACTAATTTTTCAGGTCGCAGCCATGAAAAAATGAATTGGGTTTTTGTTGCACTTTACCTTTCTTGAAAGAGGGTTTGAAACCCATTATGTGGTTCATTCTGTTCTGGGCATCTTCCATTTTTGCACAAGAAAACTTCTCTCACCTGGGTCTTTCTAAAACCTGTGCCTTCCATTCACTTCTCCACATGGCCCTAGGGTTTTTTGGTGAGAGCACTCTGTTTCTTTGATAACTTGCTCCAAAATCCTCTACAAAAGAGGAGATAGAAAATCTATTTTTTAGTTTTTTAATCTTGCATAGATACTAGCATTCAACTTCTTGAAATGAAGAATAGAAAACACCAACCATTTCTGAAGAGCACTATCATTTCATAGCTTGTAGGTCTCTGGGATTTTTAGGCCCATAATGCTTCAAAATCACTAATTCACACAAATTTATTTGCATACAAAATAGCATTAAGTGCAATGAACAATTCCTTGAAATGCACCTATCCCCTATATTGAGAAATATGACTTTTTAACATACCCATGTAGGTTAAAACTCTCCATGTCTTGCAAATGGTATTGAAGATTCCATTGTGTTGTGTTTCAATATTTTAGTTTCTCCCCTTCTTTGTATGTTTTGGGATTGTGATTGTACTATAGAGGTGTATATTTTGTTGGATTTTGGATAATCTATATTGATGTAAATCCCTCTCAATATGATTATCTTGCACGCCAATCAAAGGAACTACACAACCTCTACCACTGGTTAATTCACTCTTGTGTTGTGTAAAGCTTTTGAAAGGCTTTAAAAGTTTGTTGAAATTATGCTCCCATAAACCCCAAGGTGATTGTTTCTTATTCTTACACATTTCATGTCACTTGTCTCAGATACATGTTGACTGTATGTTGCCTTTATTTCCTTCATTTATTCTTGTAAGTTATTGTCCTTGCCATGCCATCATGCTTATAGTGATTTGATTTTATTCTCATGCTATCTGAAACACAACTTTGGTAGTATTGCTGATTGGCTCCATTCACTCATAAAATGCTTATTTATCTCCAAACAAGTGTTCCTACTCATTGAAAATGCAAGAGCCTATTTGACAGTTTGAAAAGTAAACACATGAAATGAATGATGCTTATCTCAAATACAAAACAAAATGTATCTTCAATACCTTTACTTGCAATTTTTTAATGAGCATCTCTCATTGTTTGATCTTTCATGTATGGTGTCTTGATGTATCTGGTAGCTATTCTAATTATATCCTTCATTTATCATGTCTTGTGACCTCTTCATAGCATTTTTTTCAATGTTGCTTGGTTGTATGCTTTAACTGTCCACTCGTGAGACTACTACCCACTATCCTGTTGAAGTTTGTTACTTAGTTTTCACCATCATTTAGGTCCTTTTTGATCCTTCTGTGACAAAATGAAACATCACACTCTCCTTATTCAACTTCCAATGCATGCTATTTCTACCACTTTTTTCATTGTTGTTCAAAATGCATTGTCCTTCTATTCAAGGTTGAGTGATTGATATTATCATGGTTGTAGCTAATGCAAATGGCTACTTCATTTGAATGTAATGACATGCCCCTTGTTTTCTCATGGCTTACTAATTGTGCTTGGACAATGCTTGATAGTTCTTCTTTGTCCAAGAAAGGTATCCCTTGCTGTCCTATAGCATGCATTCATTGTGGACTATCCTTATCATGAGATCATGGCTCAGTTTTGAGGATGCTTACCTCTTCAATGCCATGCTATCCTCTTTACTCAATTAGGACTACCCTTTTCCAACTCTTAAAAGTCACTGTCATACTCACTTGGAATCATGAGTCCCTTGGCTTAAAAATGAGTTCATCTCTTGAATCATGATAGCTTAATGAATACCATTATTTGTATTCACTATCATTTCTCTTGTTTTAGTCCAACTTCGAAAATATATGTCATTTATGGTGGTGACTTAAAGGCTCACAATCCTAAGTTATGTGTGCTTGTTCAATAGGATTAAAGTGAGATAATTTACCTGTGCAACCCTCTTCCTTGGATGATCATTGGACTATATCTTTTAATGCAATAATGCATGACTATCCTTATTCTTATTTGCTGCTCCATATAACTCATGATGGTTCTAGACAGGACTTGATAGCTCCTCCATTATTTATTGATGGATGCATAATTGAACTTGATGCATCTATGCTTCAGTGTTCACAAAAATAATTTGTTTCTTATTAAAATGGAGCATGGATCCACTTAAGAAGATTGAAAGACATATCCAGCTGAGTACTACCCCTTTTAGCATGATGGCAGCCTATTGTTTGATTAATTGTGAAAATATAAAGAGTAACTTTCTTGATAGTTCACACTATTTTTTGCATCTTTTTAATCGATTAATGAAAGTTGACCAACTGTTATGATTCCACAATGATTTAATGCTTCAAGAACATGTTTATCATTGATTTGATCAAGTTGCTCAATTTCCTATCCCTCCTAAAACACAAGAGGGTAGCATGCTGGGCTCAACCCTCGTGGGAGCCATATTTTACTCCACATGCTATAATTAGCTGAATCAAAATAGTAACAAAGATTAGTCTTATATCTACACAAGGAACATACATGTTAGATAAACAAAGCATATGATAGGTGTGTTTGATTACTCTTTTTATTTTCCTGGACACTTATGGTATGCTATCTATTTTAATGCTTATGGACATCAAATTATATGTTTATGGATGTTTTGAAAATATTCTAATTAGTAGCAAGGAACCTAGGAATAGCAAGGAGAGCATCAAACGAAAGCAGGACAAGTGAGGAAGAATGAAGGCAATGCCCGACAAGGAAAACAAGGTTTGTCATTCTAGGTAATGATGGGTTCCTCTTCATTTTATGTGCATTTTTTTTATGTATAAGTGTATAGTATTTTCCTCATAAACATTAGAATAGTTAGTCCCTCAGCTTGTGAGGGACATTATACACTTATGATCATCAATAAAGATTAAATTTGCAATAAATATTGGTTCTCTTTCTTATTTTATGCAATTGCACAACTGCAATAATGCAATATTTTGACAATCTCTTTTATGCACATGGATGAAATTTACCAGAAAGTGATATGTATCTTTTAATGTTTAAATGCAAACATAATCACATGTCTACCTGATTTAGTTGGAAGAAAAATTAGGGAAATTTTTTGGCAACATCTGCTATATGTTTTCTTGCTAAATATCTTGACCAGTTGCCTGAAGCTTATCCATTGGGTACTGAGTCATCTAAAAGCGGAAACAACTTAAAAAATAGCCTTGTATGCTATTGTAACTCACTAGACCAACATAAGACACCTTGGAAACTTATTCAAAACACACCAGAACACCAAAGAAAACTACCTAATTGTGCAAAACAACACTTAGGGAAAACTAAAAAAAGCATTTAAACTAATGTGCAACAACACTTAGAGGAAATAAAAAACCTAATCTAACTTGCACAAGGTAGATCATACATCAAAATAGAGTTTGTTTTGTATCCCATTCACTGGGATAGGCAGAGCTTCTCCATCCATTGTTGAAAATTGAAAAGAATTGTGCTCCTTGCACTCAGTAATGACAAATGGGCCACTCCACATACTATCAAACTTAGTTTGCTTTCCTGGACTGCTCTTTAACCCATCCCACTTGAGTACAACATCACCTTCTCTAAACAGACTGGTTGTCGCTCTTTTGTCAAAAAATTTCTTTGTTTGGAGTTGATACAACTCCATTGTTTTCATGGCTCTATCTCTTGTTTCATCCAACTCCATGAGCTGTGCAAATCTAATAGCCATTGGATCTTCTTCCTCAAACATTTCAAGCTGGTTCATTATATCAAGAGCAGGAAGCTCAAAAAATAAAGGCAACCTTGCCTCTTTACCATACAATAGTATATAAGGGGAATTTCCAATGGATCTTTTTGGAGTTATTCTATCTACCCACAAGGTAGATTTCAACTTGTTGTGCCAAGTTCTCTGGTTATCCTCCAAAATCCTTTTGATGATTTTGATCAGGTTCTTGTTAGTTTATTCTGTCAAACCATTACCTTGAGGGTAATAGTTTGATGATGTATTTAAGTGAATACCATTCTTGATAGCCTAATCACTTATTCTTAATCCAACAAATGCTAAAGAATTATCTGAAATGATTGATTTAGGTACCCCAAATCTGGTTACCAAATCATCATAAAAATTCAAAACAACACTTTCGTTGGATTCTTTCAAGGCCACTGCTTCAGTCCATCTTGTAAAGTAATCAGTTGCAATAAGTACCCACCTTTGAATTACACTTGAAGGTGGGTTAATGTCACCTATGAAATCAATGTCCCATCTCATGAAGGGTTGCTCCACTTGAATGGGATGCAATGGTAAAGCTGGTAGCCTTTCTTTGCCTGCAAAATGACACATTTTACACATTTTATGGCCCAAACATGGGCATCTTTAAGCAAGGTTTTCCAATAATAGCTAGCTCTCATTATTTTCCATGTATTTTTTCTTGGGGAAAAATGACCCCCAACAGTTCCATCATGGAACTCATGAAGCACTTTATCTACTTGATGTTGATCAATACACCTTCAAAGTACACCATTAAGGTCTTTTCTGAAAAGAATATTACCAACCAACACATAAGGTATTGATTGTAGTCTGGAATAACTCCATTTGGATTTATCTAAACCTAGTGGAAACTCATCAGTTTGCAAGAAATGAGTCATATCTTTCACCCAAACCACACTTGTTGCTGGTACATCAGCTATAAGCTCATCAACAACAACCAAAACTGCCTATGTTTCTATCGTTTCTTCACTTCCAGCCCTTGCAGCTAGTTGTTCACACAACCCTTTACCTCTTACCAATTTTTTTACCTTAGTGTCAATGTTATATTCCTTGACCTTTGTAATCCACCCAACCATCTTTTTGTTTAGGTCCCTGCTTAACAAGAATTCTTTCACACTAGGGTGAGCAACCATTAAGTGTATTTTACTATTAGAAATCAAAGGTTTAAATTTTTTTAGACTTCTGATAGCAACAAGCACATGGTTCTCAAAATGTATACCTATTTTCATAATCCTCTAAATGTTGATTGAAAAAAGCAATGGGCTGTTCTAAACCAGCATCATTTTTTTGTACCAGCATTGCAAAAATGATGTCAATGCTACCAAAGGCATACAAAAGAAGTCTTTTGAAAAGTTCAGGATTACCAAAGTAGGAGCTGCTAATAAGGCCTCCTTTATAACTCTGAAACTATGCTTGGCCTCCTTGGTCCAACTGAAACTTGTATTTTTCTTCAACATGGCAATTCGTGGTTTTAAAGGATTAGCAATATCAGAAATAAACCTTCTAACGAAGTTAATTTTTCCAAGAAAACTTTGCAGCCCCTTTTTATGGCTGGGTAAAGGCAGATCCAAAATGGCACTTACTCTTTCTGGATCAATGGTGATCCCTTGTTTTGACACTATATGTCCTAGAAGCTTTCCTTCATGGAAAACAAAGATGCATTTTTTGGGGTTGAGGGATATACCAAACTCCCTACACCTCTCAAAGACTTGCTTCAGATGTGAAAGATGTTGATTTGCATTCTTAGAAAATACTATTATATCATCAAGGTAAATGAGCACAAGTTTATGAATTAGACCTTGAAATGCCATGTCCATTGGCCTTTGAAAAGTGGCACTAGCATTGGATAGGCCAAATGGCATCCTCTTATAGGCCATGGTGCCCCATTTTGTGGTGAAAGAAGTCTTACACTAGTCTTCTTCTTTAACTAAGACTTGGTTATAGCCTAAATAACCATCAAGTAATGAGAATATTTCAGAACCAGCTACTATTTGTAGAATCTGCTCCATTGAGTGCAACAAAAAATGATCGTTTAATGAGGCTCTATTGAGGTCTCTAAAATCTACAAAAAGCTTAATCTCTCCATTCTTCTTTCTAACTGGGATAAGGTGACTAGACCCTTGGGCAGCTTGTTAGTCCTCAACTGGATGTTTTGATCATCATATTGTTGCTTGATCTTGTCTTGGTTTACTATTGAAAATTCATCCTCTTGTAGCATAAAACTCAAAACCTATTCATCACTCTCGAAAACTTGCCAATGAACATTATTATCAGGAATAGAAGGTCTAATGACTATCTTAACATATTGCTAAACTTTTTCCTTCCTAATCTCATTTGGGATATCAAACTGAGCCCCTATTGTAGCTAGTCTATCTACATGTTTATTCTAATCCCTAGAAATAGACACTAGATTAAAGAATTGAATTCCTCTATCATGTCCCACACCCTATGTTTTTAGGACTTCAAGACATCATTTTTAGTAACATGCAGACCCCTTACCTGATTTAGAATCAATTCACTGTCACCATATACTTGCGAGCAAAAAATCCTTCATTTCCTTACCTATTCCAAGCCTTGAATTAAACCTTCATACTCAGTAGTATTATTAGTACAAGAGAAAAAAAATATGAAAGTAGAGTAATACTTGTCACCTTGTGGGGACACAAGAATTGCACCCCCACAGGCTCCATTCTTGCTTCTAGAGCCATCAAAGAACATTTTCCAAACTTTGTCTTATTGTTCTAACTGTTGTTCCACCTTTTTGATGTTTGGGATAACTACACCAAGTTCATGCAACACATACACACCCAAAGTAGTCTCCTCAATGTTGTCATTTGGGTTATCAATGATATTTTTTGCTGCCCACTCAGTTAAGAGTATATTTGGTACACTTTCAACTTGCAATTCTTGAGCAGCAGCAAGCTCACTATCGTCAAAAACAACACAGTTAGCATTAACAACACTTGGAATATAAGGCTCAATGTGATCCTTGATAAGTTATTCAGATTTAATGATCACTTTTGTCCCATATCTCATGCTAAATATCATGTGGGACCAATCTGATGACAAGTAACCTCCTATAGTGGTAGTGAAGTCTCTTGATAAATATAAGGCAAAATGGGGTGGTAAATCAATGACTGAGATATCTTGAGAGATGGAAAAATTGGGGCAAGCATGTAAAGAAAGGCTTAAACCTTTAATGACACCTATAATCTTAATGTCTTTCCCATCAAGTTGGACCGCTCCCTTTTCAAGAGGCTAATATTTCAGTCCTAACCTATCAACAATTTGTTTGAGCATGACATAACTACTTGACCCTGAATTTACCATGCAATTATGAACCAACTTATCTACTATTATCAGAGACACATAAAATGGGTGAGGTTTGACATCTTTACTTGGTTGTTTACTGTTTTCTTAAAGTGTATGTGTAAGGACAATCTTGACTTGACCTACTGGAACATCGCTTGAATCACTTAAATCAGTTAAGGAAGATTGCAATAAATCCTTTTGACTTGGGATGGATAAAGAATCCCATATTGTCATATTTACATTCATTTTCTTCATAGATTCAATAATGTTAAAGGGTGCAACAATTTTTACCTTTTGATGGGTCCTTGCAACAACATGCTCTGGCTGCAAGTGGGCTAATTGGGGTTGGTTCCCAAGCTGTTCACTACAAATGCCTTGTGAATCTATTTGTAAGATGTGTGTTACTTGAGGATTGGATGGGCCAACAACCTCCTTGTTCTTATTTCTTGCTTGTCCAATCTTGAAATCCCTCTTCTTGGCTCGGGTGTTGGCTACTATTGGAGAACTATCACCCACAAAATTCCTCTCCTTGCCAATTCAAGAGAGTTGTGTCACTTGCACGGAGATCCTGCTATTGTGAAGATTCACTGATAGAAACATTCTACATACTTGACATATTTTGAACCATCAATGCTTGATTGATGACCCCATTTGAACATGTAGTTTGATTATGGGCTTGGTTGTAGGGATAGCACCACTCATATTTTGCTACAAGGTTATTTTGAACATGTACAATCTCTCTAGCTGCACTGATTGGAACTAGATTGTATGGCTGAAAAGGCCTTTGATTCAGATTTTTCCTAGCACCTTGATAATTTCCTTGGTATGGCTGCTTGTTAGCTTGATATGGCTAACTTTGACCTTGGTTTTGAGGCTAATAAGGCTTAAAACCTTTGAATTGCTACTTTTTAATGCTCACATGTTCATTTCCAAAAGTCTGAAGTAGGCTCTCAATTTTTTGTTGACTGCTCTTTATCTCTTGTACTTCCTGAGATGGACTTTGGGCAACAATTTCTTGGCTAACAACAGTTGGTAAAGGGGCTATTTGAGGTGTTGTAAAAGCCATAGGAGGTTGTATATCAGGGGAAAAGGGCATAGGAGGCCTAGGAGAAATTCTTCTAGCTTGTATGAGGCTATTTTCAGCCCTTATAGCTATATCATAATACAATGGTAATATGGTTCCACCCATTGACTATATTAAAACAACAACTTCACTATTTAAGACTCTTAAAAAATAAAGAAATGCATATTCAGCTAGAGGCCTTGTGGTTTATGGAATTTTGTCCCATGTTCTTTGGAAACAGAAGTTGAATTTCATCATCCATTAATGGGGAGCTCTCTTGATATGGGTCAGCTGCTCCACTAATGGCAAGTTGTCATACTTATCCTCAAATTTCTTGCATAAAACTTCACCCAACTCATTCCATGTTCTAATGGAGTTAACTGCTAAACCCTTGAACCATTGAAGTTCCTTCCCCTTAAAAGATGCTACTAGAAACTTCAAAGCAACATTCTTTTGTGTTATATGATGCACTAAACACAAATTTGATACATCTTTGATGTGCTAAACTGGTGTGGTATGATATTCACCTGAAAAATATGGAACACTCTTGAGAGAGGCCATGGGAATATCATCATCTTGGACTAAATTTAGTGGACTACCTCCATCAAAAGTAACAAAAGTTTGATTTCTTGGAACTGCCATTGGTGGCACCAAATTTTTTTGACTCATAGGAGGACTTGAAACTCTTACTATAGGTGGAGTTGAAACTATTTTTCTTAATGAAAAAACAACTCTTGTTGTTGGTCCACCTCTTCTTCTAGGTGGTCATCATTGTTGTTAGAATTGGCTATGTCTGCCAAGATCTATGGACCAAATGGAAAGCACAAAAAGAGAGAGAAAAGAATATGACAAGAATAGACTGTATTCAATGTCAATGATATGAGATGATTTGATTGATTACAAATGAGAGAGACCCCTTGGTTATATAGCCAAGGTGAGAACATAGAAGGGCATAAGATTATGACAAGTGTCATAATCTTATGACATGAGATAACTATGAATAGCTATCACTCCACCTAAGGTGGAGAGATAATCACATGATGTGTCCACAAAAGGTGGAAGTGATAAAGTAATGACATGTCAAGTCCACCAAAAGTGGAAATTCTTCAACAACCTCCTATGTGGTCCCTAAGTAAACTTAACTAAGGTGTAATCATGACCTAGGACAAGGTACACCACATTTAATTACACCAACACCCTCCCTTAAGTACAACTTAGGGAGAATGTACACAAATACAAACAATGCAAGATGGGTCCCAGCTACTAGGCCATGTTAGGTACCCATGTACAAACAATGCAATCTCTCACAACCAAAGAAAAGGAGAAAACCCAGTGGGACAAAACTCCTCCCCAAAAGAGAGATGAAATACAAAATAGAAATACTCTTAATGAAGCATGAGAAGGTAAAACCCCCATGTGAGGAAAAAGACCCCCCATAAGAGAGAAGAAGAAGAGTGACAAGGTAGCCCCCCCCTCAATGTTGAGTATCCTGCAATGATGGTGGAAGCTCAACAGTGAATGCTAAAGATGATCCAATCTCACCGAACAACGTTCCTCCCCTTAGGAAGAAACAAAACCAAGGATGTATGTAGGATGTCAAAAAGATGGATGATGGATGATGTCTCTGAAGCATGCTCAAGTGTCTCCATGTCGATGCTAAAAGCTGACACACTCCAAATAGGCATTCTAGGCCACACTACTGAAGAGGAAAATCCAACATCAAGTAGAGATGAATGTAGAGCACTATCCAAAGACAAAGATATCCCCTCTGAAGACAAAGAAGCATCCTCCAAATGCTGTCCAAAAGAATCCACACTCGCACCAATCTGTGAAGAATGATCATGTAGAGAATGAACAAGAGGTTCAAGGTGTTCCCTCACAACAATTGAAGAAGGTTCATCTTCATCAAAGAGAAGATGAATCTTATCAATGGTGTCCTCCAAATCTGCAAGATGAGACTCCACAAACAAGTCTGAAATACCTGTGAGGAAATCATCCAAAGTAGCCATATCTGGAAGACAATGAATATCCTATTGCACCGAATCACAAGTATCCTTAGGTACAACAATAGATGAAGATGTGATATCAATAGGAGGAGGAGAAGCAAGAAGAGAAGTATCTTTGCAGTTGGACATTCAAGAAATTTATTATACTCAAGCTCCTCTAAAGTATCATCATCATAGGGTATATTATCAACATCATCAAGGGGAATTAAATAATCTGCAATAGGATTATCTAGGAATGGAGAGATATGATGGTTTCCAAAGATCTCCCAAATCTTGGTCCAAAGTGTGTGTGGGAACTCGATATCTAAGATCTCCACAAGAATATCAACACCAATATATGAACCAATTAATCCTACAATGTGATCATTATTATTACCCCAAATTGATTGCTTCCAAGGTGTGTCTGGTTCAGGTATGAGCCCATAAAGATATGGAAAAAGCTTAAGCCACCTGAGATTTGTTAGGATACCTTTCTTCCAAGACTCATAATTATCCTTATTCAGCATTACCACAAAAGGATGAATAGAAAAACCCATGATACCTCCTCAAATGATCAACACAAATGAATCAACCACAAGATTACCCCCCCAAATTCACTCAATCAAAGAACCCACCAAGCAATATCTGATTTGGCACTTTATATTTAGTGCGTTTATAGTTGCCACTTGCCAAAAAAAACGAAGTGGTCTTGATCTTGGTACATGCAAATGCCCAAAATAGGCCACAAAATCAAGTACAATTTTTGGAATAAAATGAGATCAATCTGATCATACCAATGAGAAGTACACAAAAAATCATGCACTTTCAAAAAAAACTACACCCAAAAATGTTACTGTAGGAGCAAGATATGAGCTCCAAAAGTTCTCAAAATGAGGACGAAGCAACAACACCTGTGAGAATCTGAAATTTGTGGAAAAATAAGACACTAAAACCAAATTATGATTGTACCATTGTGTAGAGCATGAAAAATTAGCCCAAATAAAAAAAAATTGCACTGAAAAAAGGAGCTTGTATGACTGAGATATTGAGCTTCAAAGTTTGCCTATGAAAACCAAATTGTAAACCGTGAGGGGGGGAAATTTTTTTTAAACTGCTGATGTATTGCTGATGTCAGAAAAACACTATGTTAAATTTGATGACCATTTAGCTGTCACATCATTGTCAGTCCTCTTGCTGGAATATTCTATTTCCTTGACGGAATATTCTTTTGCATCGGCTGGAGACAAAATCTGTTCAATTTGCCAGAATATGCTCCAGGGGAATCAAAATATTCCTAGCTGCTGCTGATTTGAATTTTTTGCTAGATTTCTTTGCTTTGAATGCCTGGATTTGTGAATAGATGCACTATCTGCATAGGAGATGGGGCCCACCCAACAAATGTCACTAGGCCACATGGCAAACATGATACAAGGTACGTCTGCGGACTGTACAAAATTTGATTTTTTTAATTTTCAAAATAAAATATTTCGAATATTTTCCAAAACAAATTAATTTTTTTTAAAAAAAATTCAGGAAAAAAAATTCGAAAGAAAATATTATATATATATTTTAAAAATCATACAAACTGGTAATGATGGCGACCTAGGGGCCGTACGGCTCTCAGGAAATTTTTTTTTGCCTCACCAGATGAATTGCTCCAAAATGGATGAATTGACAGTCGATCTAAGGGTTTTTGTCCCTTCTGGACGCGATGGCAGGGTTGGATTTGACCCAAAATGCTCCAAAATTGCAGCTACCTTTGGATCTGGCAACCACACTTTAGCTTCAAACCCTCATAGATTTGGCCTCATATGTCTGATTTGGACCAAAAAAAGGAAAATTTGACTTTCTCAAACAATCCCAACACAATGGTGAGCTTAGATTTGCACCAGCAAGCTCCAATATGAACCTGCAACAGAGAGCCAAAAATAGAACACCCCCAAATCTAGAATCTTTCTTCAAAAAAGACTCTCCAATGGCACCCAAACCGCTTTGATACCATGTTAGAATTGGCTATGGTTTCCAAGATCTATGGACCAAATGGAAAGCACAAAAAGAGAGAGTAAAGAATATGACAAGAATAGACTGTATTTAATGTCAATGATATGAGATGATTTGATTGATTACAAATGAGAGAGACCCCTTGGTTATATAGCCAAGGTGAGAACATAGAAGGGAATAAGATTATGAAAAGTGTCATAATCTTATGACATGAGACAACTATGAAGAGCTATCACTCCACCTAAGATGGTTACGAGACATAATAACCCGGCCAAAATAACCCTGGACAGAATAACCCGGTCACAATAAGCCAGGGAAAAAATAACCCGGGGTCATAATAACCCAAGCCAAAATAACCCGTGGTGAAAATAACCCATGGAAAAAATATCCCCATAAGAATATAGAGAAAGGAAAACAAAATTTATAAATTACATGTATGTTGCTAAAAAACTTTATTATTCAAATTTTCAATTAAAGTGTCAAATTATGGTGATGCCTCTTATATAATCTAAAATGTTATGGTTTTCATAACCATCAACCAATATTTTTAGTCTTTCTTTGAGTTCACGGTATTTTTTCCTACTTGGTTGCCCAATGTATCCAACCATATATTTCTCTATTATATTCTCTTGGAGACTGTTCTTTTTTCACTGCTTTGATAAATTTTCAGACTGAGTTGTACGATTCTTGAAGCAATTCACTAAATCCTCTATGCCATCCCTCAATAGTATTATTGGTTATGGGAAGATCATCTTGAGTAGTTGAATAGTAATTCCACATTGTGATTGGAAACTTGGGTGATCGTTTGTTTCCTCTTCTGGTTAGTCTATCAATCCATGTGTCTTCAAAATAATCAATTATGGGTTGCAGGGTCTCCTCATGTTCTGTATAATAAGGAGATTGTTGAAGTGTTTCAAATGCATCAATTACGTCCATCTAAGGCACAAAAGCTAATGCAACAAGTTTCTTGATCTCATATGCAAATACTTCATCGACATTGTAATGTGTTTGTAGACCTTCTTCTTGAACTTTCCTCCACAAGCATTGAGAGAAATGGAAAAAACATCACCGAATAGTGGAATTTGGAAAAAAATTCAGAAATAGCTCCCATGAAACCTAATTCAAAATTAGTAAGTATAGATTTTGGGTTTAGATCAGGTTGAAGTTGTTTTAATTCTGCAAGTACTTGTGTATAAATGGTTCTTGTTTTGTTGCTCATAAGAATATAAATGAATGGAAATATTGCATCAGTTTTCAAGCCAAGAATCTTGTACAACTGTTGAAAAATACTTGGCACAGTTTTAAATGTACCATCAATAAACTAATTTTCAGATTCTTTCAGTAATTGCAAGTTCTGTGTGGTGGTGAATATTAAAAAATGATTCTCATCTTTATTGTCATGAAAAAGAAAAATTTCCCCTCTATTGGTAATTATATATTCAATTGGTAAGATAAGATCTGTCGATGTGTGAATATTAAAAAATGATTCTCATCATTACCAGCTTGATCTAAAATGACCATGGGTTATTTTGTCCATGGGTTATTTTGACCATGGGTTATTCTGTCCATGGGTTATTATGACCCTGGGTTATTTTGTCCCTGGGTTATTTTGGTCGGGTTATTTTGTCCAGGGTTATTTTGGCCAGGTTATTATGTCCTAATACCACCTAAGATGGAGAGATAATCACATGATGTGTCCACAAAAGGTGGAAGTGATAAAGTAATGACATGTCAAGTCCACAAAAAGTGGAAATTCTCCAACAACCTCCTATGTGGTCCCTAAGTAAACTTAACTAAGGTGTAATCATGACCTAGGACAAGGTACAACACATTTAATTACACCAACACTGTAAGTAATCAAAAGAGGCATAGCTTCCTCTAGTCTGAATTTTTTTCATAAGCTGTTACAACACTATTTTTCTGCTAATTTCCACACTCTGAGTCACCAGATATGCTGATATTTACCTCTCAAGGGATTAAAAAATGTTGGTTGCATATCAAAACCAACAAAATACATGTATTTTCTAATCTATCTTGATTATAACAGTCCCACCGGGCGTGCCAAAACTGTTAACCATCCAAATTTGCACCCCTTGCCAAGTTGTGGAAACTTAGGAAATTTGGAGCAACATGGGAATACTTTCAGGTTGTTGGTATCCTATTGTGAAAGTAGACCTCTAGAATATGGGCTGGCTCCCCTTTTGATGTCACCTAAACCAATGATTTCTTGAGGAAAGAGTAAGAAGATTGCATAAACTAAAATTGACAAAAAACTTTTAAAAGTTGATTCACCAAACTAACTAAGACCTGCAAACAACTTGTACACAATTCAAAACAATGGAAAATCCTAGTTTACATAGCTCATTCTGTATGCATACTTGCATACGTATTTTATAAGGAGGTTCTAAAGCTAAAACTAATAAAAGGAAAATATTTCACAAGTTAAAGCATTTGCATTTACTAACACAACTTATAACCTTTAACAATCCACTTTTCTACGAAACAGGTGCTTAACAATGAGACAAAATTACAAAGAAAAGCTGAATTCCACAAGTAATTTGATCAACCACTAGATGCACACAATGCAGCATGAAATGA
Source organism: Sequoia sempervirens (assembly GCA_007258455.2). Taxonomy (NCBI): domain Eukaryota; kingdom Viridiplantae; phylum Streptophyta; class Pinopsida; order Cupressales; family Cupressaceae; genus Sequoia; species Sequoia sempervirens. The sequence continues at coordinate 321,208,005 of VDFB02000015.1, read as the reverse complement.
GAAGGAAAATATTCAATATCATTGATCCAAATTGCTCATTGGTATACAAATTTATCTTTGAGTTACAATACTGCTCCTACTGAAAAGATAACTCTAGAAATTAAGCTATCACTCTGTTGGAAAGAAATAACTAACTTCAACAACACAACTTGAAGTTACTTAAGTGAAAATTCAAATGACTACATCACACAAGTCCATCTAGAAGATTCTGGTCAGATGTAGTAGAAAAGTCCAAAGAGAACCTTCTAAAATCACTCCAAGCTGTCCTCCACATGTAGCAGGGTCAAGCCAAGACCATAGTCACACTAAAAATGTGACAAAACTACCTCCAAAAAGTCCATTTCCCTCCAAAAATAGTCAAAGACAACCTCACTCACATTTTCCATGTTGGCTAGTCATCATTTTTTGCTCACACATGTCTTCAACCTATTTGACCCACACTTTTGGTGCTTTTGCAAAAGCACAAGACTCCATTTTGCATTTCAAATGATAATTTGATTAAGTGACTTATAATAACATCACTTAATCAGATTATTTTACATTTAAAAAAAAATGCAAAACAAGAGGCCCCACCACTCCTTGAAATACACACATCAAAATTTTGCATTATAAATAACACCAAAATAAAGTGATTTATAGATACATCACTTTAAATAATGTTTTAGAATTTTAGAATAAATGTAAAAAATAGTAATTACCTCAATCTTCTCCAAATGCTTGTAAAATCATTAAAACCAACTCAAACCCCCCTAAGGCATTGATAAAATCCATCTCACCCTTATTTTTGTATTTAAAAACCATACTTGACAAAAGTGATTTACAACCATCACTTGGTCAAACATTTTACATATCAAATATATGCAAAAAGATCAATTTATGGCTCGGCCTATGTGAGAGGTTAGAAGGAAAACTCCTAAGTCTTGAAAGACTTTGTAATTTTCAAAGAGACAATGAGAATCACCAAGGAATGTATGATAAAGTCATGAAAAACACTAAGGCATAAGCCTAGGTGTTCCACAATGACAACACAAGGCAAAAAAAGGTCTAAGGCATGAGACTTTAATTCCACCATGGCATACATTAAATTGTGCTTGCAATTTAAAAAATAAAGGTACAAAATACCTTGGTTGTTGGCATTTACTAGGGTATCAAACCTTAAACTCAAAACAATGAAAACTTTGAAAAAGTCCTTCATTTTTTCATCGAACCTTCATGAACCTCCTTTCCTGGCCACCATGGGGTTTCAATGTGGGCATTTTATGGACTATATCATGGTGATTTCTTGACAGATTTAGAGAGATTTCTCACTAGAAAACCAAGGAAAAATGAGGTAAGGATGATTCTTAAACAAAATCTGGCTTTTTTCTCCATTCTGAAGGCTATTTAAAATATCAAGGACACGGCCATAGGCATTTTCCTGATGCAAATATTTGTATTTTTTCTTTGTGAAAGTTTCACTTGCATTTGCACAACCATTGAGGTGATTTTTTGAAGCTCTAATGGAGGTTTTTCAATGGTGAAATACTTGCATATTTAATGAAAAACAAGCAAGTCGAGCTCAGGTAAGCTCTGGCTAGTTTCATATTACTTTCCTATGTTTGTTTTTAAAAGTTTGTTGCTTTAACTTGAGCTCTCTCTCCATACTAAAAACAATGGTGAATTTTTTTTAGCTTCTTCCGTGTTCTGTATGCATTAAATTGTAAGTTCAACCTCTGGTCTTTCTGTGATATTTCTGGAAGAAAAGGGAAAAACCCTCTATGGAACTTGTGCTTTCATCAGAAAAAAGAGTATTTCCTATATAGTATTCAAGGAAACACCTTTTTCATTCTCTGTATTTGAATTTTGATTCAAAACCCCAAGTGGGTTTGTATCTTTGTGAAGAAAACTAATTTTTTAGGCCACGACCATGATGGAATAACTGAGATTTGATGCATTCCTCTACTTTTTTTTGCGTGTCTTCATGATATCTATGTAGGAAAGAAAACCCTCAATGGAACTTGTACTTCTTTAGAAAAAAGCATGTTTTGTACACAAATGGAAGAAAAAACATTTACCATTCTCTATATTTGAATTTCAATACAAAACCCTAGATGGGTTTGGTGTCTTTGTGGAAAAACTAATTTTTCAGGCCGTGGCCATGAAAAAATGAATTGGGTTTTTGTTGCACTTTACCTTTCCCTAAAGAGGGTTTGAAACCCATAATGTGGTTCATTCTGTTATGGGTATCTTCCATTTTTGCACAAGAAAACTTATCTGACCAAGGTCTTTCTAAAACATGGGCCTTGCATTCACTTCTCCACATGGCCCTAGGGATTGTTGGTGAGAGTACTCTATTTTTTTGATGACTTGCTCCAAAACCCTTTACAAAAGAGTAGATAGAAACTCTATTTTTTAGTTTTTAATCTTGCATAGATACTAGCATTCAGATTCTTGAAATGAAGAATAGAAAACATGATCCATTTCTGAAGAGCACTATCATTTCATAACTTGTAGGTCTATGGGTTTTTTAGGCCCATAATGCTTCAAAATCACCAATTCACACATAGACTTATTTGCATACAAAATAGCATTAAGTGCAATGAACAATTCCTTGAAATGCACCTATCCCTTGTATTGATAAATGTGACTTTTTAACATACCCATGTAGCTTAAAACTCTCCATGTCTTGAAAATGGTATTGAAGATACCATTTTGTTGTGTTTCAATATTTCAGTTTCTCCCCTTCTTTGTATCTTCTAAGACTGTGATTCTACTACAAAGGTTTATATTTTGCTGAATTTTGGATAATCCATATTGATGTAAATCCCTCACAATCTGATTATTGTGCATGTCAATCAGAGGCACTACACAGCCTCTACCACTGCTTAATTCACTCTTGTGTTGTTTAAAGCTCTTGAAAGGCTTCAAAAGTTTGTTTAAATGATACTCCCATAAACTCCAAGGTTATTGTTTCTTATGCTTACACATTTCATGTCACTTGTCTCAGATACATGTTGACTGTATGTTGCCTTTATTTCCTTCATTCATTGCTATAAGTTATTGTACTTGCCATTCCATCATGCTTATAGTGATTTGCTTTCATTCTCATGCCAACTAAAACACAACTTTGGTGTATTGCTGGTTGGATCCATTCACTCATAACATCCTTATTTATCTCCAAACAAGTGTTCCTACTCATTGAAAAGGCAAGAGCCTATTTGAAAGTTTGAAAAGAAACACATGAAAAGAATGATGCTTATCTCAGATACAAAACAAAATGTATGTTTAGTACCTTGCAATTTTTTTAATGGGCATCTCTCACTGTTTGATCTTTCATGTATGGTCTCCTGATGTATATGGTAGCTATTCTGACTATATCCTTGCTCATGTCTTGTGACCTGTTCATAGCATTTTTTTCAATGTTGCTTGGTTGTATGCTTTAACTGTCTACTCGTGAGACTACTACCCACTGTCCTATTGAGGTATGTTACTTAGTTTTGACAATCATTTAGGTCCTTTTTGATCCTTGTGTGACAAACTAAAACATCACACTCTCCTTATTGCACTTCCAATGCATGCTATTTCTACCACTTTGTTCATTGTTGTTCGAAATGCATTGTCCTTCTATTCAAGGTTGAGTGACTGATATTATTATGGCTGTAGCTAATGCAGATGACTGCTTCATTTGAATGTAATGAAATGCCCCTTATTTTCTCATGGCTTACTGATTATGCTTGGAAAATGCTTGATAGTTCTTATTTGTCCAAGAAAGGTCTACCTTGCTATCATGTAGCATGCATTCATTGTGGGCTGTCCTTATCATGAGATCATGGATCAGTTTTGAGGATGCTTACCTCTTCAATGCCATGGTGTCCTCTTTATTCACTTAGGACTGCCCTTTGCCAACTATTATAAGTCACTGCCATACTCACTTGGCATCATGACCTTGGCTTAAAAATGAGTTTTTCCTCTTGAATCATGATGGCTTAATGAATACCATTATTTGTATTCACTATCATTTCTCTTGTTTTAATTCTACTGGGAAAACATATGTAATTTATGGTGGTGACTTAAAGGCTCACAATCCTAAGTGATGTGTGCTTGTTCAATAGGATTAAAGTGAGATGCATTTATCTGTGCACCCCTCTTCCTTGGATGATCATTGGACCATGTCTTTTAATGCAAAAATACATGACTATCCTTGTTCTTATTTGCTGCTCCATATAACTCACGATGTTTCAAGACAGGATTTGATAGCTCCTCCATTATTTATTGATGGATGAATAATTGAACTTGATGCATCTAGAATTGAACTTGATGCATCTATGCTTCAATGTTCACTGAAATCATTTGTTTATTATTAAAGTGGATCTTGGATCCACTTAAGAAGATTGAAAGACATATCTAGCAAAGTACTACCCCTTTTAGCATGATGGCAACCTATTGTTTGATTCATTGTGAAATAATGAAGAGTAACTTTCTTGATAGTTCACACTGTTTGTTGCATCTTTTGCATCTAATAATGAAATTTGACCAACTAGTATGATTCCATATTGATTTAATGCATCAAGAACGTGTTTATAATTGATCTGATCAAGTTTCTCAATTTCCTATCCCTCCTAAAACACGCAAGGGAAATATGCTGGGCTCAACTGTCATGGGAGCCACATTTTACTCCACATGCTATACTCAGCTGAATCAAAACAGTAATAAAGAGTTGTCTTATATCTACACAAGGAACATACATGTTAGATAAACAAAGCATATGATAGGTGTGATTGATTACTCTCTTTTTTTTTTTCTTGGACACTTATGGTATGCTATCTATTTTAATGCTTATGGACATCAAATTATATGTTTATGGATGTTTTGCACATATTTTGATTAGTGATCTTTCATTACTCTAACAACAATCTTTTTTATAGATGTAGGGAACCTAGGAGCAACAAGGAGAGCATGAAACGAAAGTAGGACAAGTGGGGAAGATTGAAGGTGATGCAGGAAAAGGAAAATGGGATTCGCCATTCCAGGCAATGACTAGTCCATCTTCATTTTATGTGCATTTCTTTTTTTATCTATAAGTGTATAGTCTTTTCTTCATAAGCATTAGAATAGTCAGTCCCTCGGCTCGTGAGGGACATTATACACTTATGATCATCAATAAAGATTACAATTGCAATAAATTTTGGCTCTCTTTCTTATTGTATGCAATTGCACAACTATATTAATGCAATCTTTTGAAATTCTCTTTTATTCACATGGATGAAATTTAGCAGAAAGTGATATGTATCTTTTAATGTTTAAAAGAAAACACAATCATAAGTCTACTTGATTTAGTTGGAAGAAAAATAGGTAACATTTTTGGCGACATTTGCTATATGTTTGCCTGCTAAACATCTTGACCAGTTGCCCGAAGCTTATCCATTTGGTACTGAGTCATCTAAAAGCTGACACAACTTAAAAAATAGCCTTGTATGCTACTGTAACTCACTAGACTAGCATAAGACACCTTGTAAACTTATTCAAAACACTAGAAAACCAAAGAAAACTACCTAACTATGACAAACAACACTTAGGGGAAATTGAAAAAAACATATACACTAATGTGCAACAACACTTAGAGGAAATAAAAAACCTAATCTAACTTGCACAAGGTAGATCATACCTAAAAACAAAGTTTTAGGTGTATACCATTGACTGGGATAGGAAGAGCTTCTCCATCTATTGTTAAAAGTTGAAAAGCATTCTATTCCTTGCACTCAGTAATGACAAACGGGCCACTCCACATACTATCAAACTTAGTGTGCTTTCCTGGCCTGCTCTTTAACTCATCCCATTTGAGTACAAAGTCTCCTTCTCTAAACACCCTGTGTGTTGCTCTTTTGTCAAAAAATCTCTTTGTTTGGAGTTGATGTAGCTCCATTGTTTTCATGGCTCTCTCTCTTGTTTCATCCAACTCCATGAGCTGGGCATATCTAATATCCATTGGATGTTATCCCTCAAACATTTCAAGCTGGTTCATTATATCAAGAGCAGGAAGCTCAACAGATAAAGGCAACCTTGCCTCTTTACCATACACCAGTATATAATGGGAATTTCCAATGGATCTTTTTGGAGTTATTCTATCTGCCCACAAGGAAGATTTCAACTTGTTGTGCCACGTTCTCTGGTTATCCTCCAAAACCCTTTTGATGATTCTGATAAGGTTCTTATTAGTTGATTCTGCCAAGCCATTACCTTGAGGGTAATATTTTGATTATGTATTCAAGTGAATACCATTCTTGACAGCCTAATCACTTTCTCTTAATCCAACAAAGGCTACAAAATTATCTAAAATGATTGATTCAGGTACCCCAAATTTGGTTACCAAATCATCATAAAAATTTAAAACAACACTTTCGTTGGCTTCTTTCAAGGCCACTACTTCAGTCCATCTTGTAAAGTAATTGGTTGTAGTAAGTACCCACCTCTGACCTGCACTTGAAGGTGGGTTAATGGCACCTATGAAATCAATGCCCCATCTCATGAAGGGTTGTTCCACTTGAATGGGATACAATGGTAAAGCTGGCAATTGCTCTTTGCTTGCAAAAATGACACATTTTACACATTTTCTAGCCCAAGCATGGGCATCTTTAAAAAATATTGGCCAATAATAGCTAACTCTCATTATTTTCCATGCAATTGTTCTTGGGGAAAAATGACCCCCAATAGTTCCATCATGGAACTCATGCACTTTATCTACTTGATGTTGATCAATACACCTTAAAAGTACACCATTAAGGTCTTTTCTGAAAAGAATATTACCAACCAACATATAAGGTATCGATTGCAGTCTGAAATACCTCCATTTGGATTTATCTAAACCTAGTGGACACTCACAAGTTTTCAAGAAATGAGTCATATCTTGCACCCAACCCACACTTGTTGGTTCATCGACTATAAGTTCATCAACAACAACCAGAACCACCTCTCTTTCTGCCTTTTCTTCACTTCCAGCCCCTATAACTAGCTATTCACATAGTCCTTTACCTCTTACCAGTTTTGTTACCTTAATGTCAATGTCATATTCCATTACCTTTGTAATCCACCCAACCCTCTTTCCGTTTAGGTCCTTGCTTAACAAGAATTCTTTCACACTAGAGTGAGCAACCATTAAGTGTATTTTGTTGTTATAAATCAAAGGTTTAAACTTTTTTAGACTTCTAATAGTAGCAAGCACACGTTTTTCTACAAAAGTATACCTCTGTTCATAATCCTCTAAACGTTGACTAAAAAAAGCAATAGGCTGTTCTAAACCAACATCACAAAAATGATGTCAATGCTACCAAAGGCATACAAAATGAAGTATTTTGAAAAGTTTGGGTTTACCAAAGTAGGAGCTGTTGATAAAGCCTCCTTTATAACTCTAAAACTGTGCTTGGCCTCCCTGGTCCAACTAAAACTTGTATTTTTCCTTAACATGGCAGTTAGTGGTTTTAAAAGATTAGCAATATCAGAAATAAACCTTCTAATGAAGTTAATTTTTCCAAGAAAAAATTGCAGCCCCTTTTTATGGTTGGGTAAAGGTAGATCCAAAATGGCAGTTACTCTTTCTGGATCAATGGTGATCCCTTGTTTTGACACTATATTTCCTAGAAGCTTTCCTTCATGGACAACAAAGATGCATTTTTTGGGGTTGAGGGATATACCAAACTCCCCATACCTCTCAAAGACTTGCTTCAGATGTGAAAGATGTTGATCTGCATTCTTAGAAAATACTATTATATCATCAAGGTAAATGAGCACAAGTTTATGAATTAGACCTTGAAATGCCATGTCCATTGGCCTTTGAAAAGTGGCACTAGCATTGGATAGGCCAAATGGCATCCTGTTATAGGCCATGGTGCCCAATTTTGTGGTGAAAGAAGTATTATACTAGTCTTCTTCTTTAACTAAGACTTGGTTATAGCTTGAATAACCATCAAGTAATGAGAATCTTTCAGAACCAACTACTATTTGCATAATCTGCTCCATTGAGGGCAGCAGATAATGATCTTTTAATGAGGCTCTATTGAGGTCTCTAAAAGCTACACAAAGCTTATTCTCTCCATTCTTCTTTCTAACTGGGACAAGGTTAGAGACCTATGAGGTATGTTTGATTGGAAAAATGATGCCTCCTTCAACCAGCTTGGTCAATTCTTTTACCATAAGAGGCTCAAGCTTGGGGTTTGAAGGCCTTTGTTTCTGCCTAATAGGTCTTGCATTTGGCTCTAGTTCTATGGTATAGTGGACTATTTTGGGGTCAAAACCCTTTAAATCAGAATATTCCCATGCAAATACATCTTGAAATTCTTGACAAAGGGCAATAAAGCTCTATCTACATGTGAGCAAATTTTACTAACTTTAAGGAGCTTACCTTTGAAAATATCAAGCTCTTCATAATGTTCTTCTTTGACTTGCATGCTGGTCTTACTCTTTTTTAGCTAATCATCAGTGCTAAATATGGATTCCAAGGTGACTAGACCCTTGGGCAGCTTGTTAGTCCTCAACTAGATGATTTGATCATCATATTGCTGCTTGATCTTGTCTTGGTTTACTACTAAAAATTCATCCTGTTGCAACATAAAACCTATTCATCACTTTCAAAAACTTGCTAATGAATTTTATTATCAAGAATAGAAGGTCTAATGACTATCTTAACATATTGCTAAGCTTTTTCCCTCCTAATCTCATTTGGGATATTAAACTGAGCCCCTATTGCAACTAGTCTATCTGCATGTTTATTCTGATCCCTTGGAATATAAACTAGATTAAAAGCATCAAATTCCTCTATCATGTCCCACACTCTATGTTTGAAGGACTTCAAGACATCATTTTTAGTAACATGCAAAACCCTTACCTGATTGACAATCAGCTCACTATTACCATATACTTGCAAGGAACCAATCCTTCATTTCCTTTCCTATTTGAAGCCTTGAATTAAAACTTCATACTCAATAGTATTATTAGTACAAGAGAAAGAAAATATAAAAGAATAATAATACTTGTCACCTTGTGGGCACATAAGCATTGCACCTCCACCAACTTTGTTCTTTCTTGTAGAGCCATCAAAGAACATTTTCTATACTCCGTCTTGATGTTCTAACTATTGTTCCACCTTTTCGATGTTTGGGATAACTGCATCAGGTTCATGCAGCACATACACACCCAAACCAATCTCCTCAATGTTGTCATTTGGGTTATCAATGATATTTTCTACTACCCACTTATTTAAGAGTATATCTAGTACACTTTTAGCTTACAATTCTTGAGCAACAACAAGCTTACTATCATAAAAAACAACACAGTTAGCATTAAAAACACTTGGAATATAAGGCTCAATGTGATCCTTGGCAAGTGATTTAGATTTAATGATCACTTTTTTCCCATATCTCATGCTAAATATCATGTGCGACCATTATGATGACAAGTAACCTCCTATTTTGGCAGTGAAGTCTCTTGACAAACATAAGGAAAAATGGGGTGGTAAATCAATGACTGAGATAGCTTGAGAGATGGAAAAATTGGGGCAGACAAGTAAAGTAAGGATTAAACCTTTAATGACACCTATGGTATTAAAGGATGTCCCATCAAGTTGGACCACTCCCTTTTCAAGAGGCTGATATTTTAGTCCTAACCTATCAAAAATTTGTTTGGGCATGACAAAACTACTTGCCCCTGAATCTACCATGCAATATGAACCAAATTATCCCCTATTATCAGAGACATAAAATGGGGGAGGTTTGACACCTTTACCTAGCTATTTACTACTGTCTTGAGGTGTATTTGTAAGGACAACCTTGACTTGACCTACTAGAACATCACTTGAAACACTTAAATCAGTTAAGGTAGATTGCAATACATCCTTTTGACCTGGAATGGATAAAGAATCCCATATTGTCATATTTACATCTATTTTCATCATAGATTCAATAATGATAATTGGTGCAATAATGTTTACCTTTTGATGGGTCCTTGCAACAACATGGTCTAGTTGGCTGCAAGTGGGATGATTGGGGTTGGTTCCCAAGCTATTCACTACTGATGCCTTGCAAATTTCTTTGTAAGATGTGTGTTACTTGAGGATTGGATGGGTCAAAAACCTCCTTGTTCTTATTTTCTACTTGTCCAATTGTGAAAACCCTCTTCTTGGCTCAAGTGTTGGCTGCTATTAGAGAACTATCACTATTTACTCCACAAAATTCCTCTCCTTGCCGATTCAAGAGACTTGTGTCACTTGCAAGGAGATCCTGTTGTTGTCAAGATTCACCATTAGACACATTTTGCATACTTGACACATTTTGAACCATCAATGCTTGATTGATGACCCCATTTGAACATGTAGTTTGATTATGGGTCTGGTTGCAAGGATAGCACCACTCATATTCTACTGCAAGGTTATTTTGAACAAGTACAATGTCTCTAGGTGCATTGTTTGGAACTAGATTGTATGGCTGAAAAGGCCTTTGATTCAGATTTTACCTAGTGCCTTGATAATTTCCTTAATATAGCTACTTGTTAGCTTGATATGGCTAACTTTGACCTTGGTTTTGAGGATGGTAAGGCTTAAAACCTAGGAATTGCTACTTTTGATGCTCACAAGTTCATTTCCAAAAGTATGAAGTAGGCTCTCAATTTTTTATTGATTGCTCTTTATCTCTTGTAGTTCCCGAGATGGACTTTGGACAATAATTTCTTGGCTAACAACAGGTGGTAAAGGGGCTATTTGAGGTGTTGGAAAAGTCATAGGAGGCTATATATCAGGGAGAAAGGGCATAGGAGGCCTAGGAGTGATTCTTCCAACTTGTATGAGGGTATTTTCAGCCATTATAGCTATATCATAAGACAATGGTAATGTGGTTCCACCCATTGAGTGTATTAAAACTTCACTATTTAAGGATCTTAAAAAATAAAGAAAGGAATACTCAGCTGCAGGCCTTGTGGTTTCAAAATTTTGTCCCACATTCTTTGGAAACAAAAGTTGAAGTCCATCATCCATTCGTGGGGAGCTCTCTTGATATGAGATAGCTGCTCCACTAATGAAAATTTGTCATCCTTGTCCTCAAATTGCTTGCATAACACTTCACCCAGCTCATCCCATGTTCTAATGGAGTTAACTGCTAAACCCCTGAACCATTGAAGTGCCTTCCCCTTAAAAGATGCTACTAGAAACTTCAATGCAACATTCTTTTGTGTTATATGATGCACTGAACACGGATTTGATACATCTTTGATGTGCTCAACTGGTGTGGTATGATCTTCACCTAAAAAATATGGAACACTCTTGAGAGAGGCCATGGGAATATCATCATCTTGGACTAAATTCAGTGGACTACCTCCATCAAAAGTGACAAAAGTTTGATTTCTTGGAACTGCCATTGGTGGCACCAAACTTTTTTGCCTCACAGGAGGACTTGAAACTCTTACTGTAGGTGGAGTTGAAACTATTTTTGTTGATGAAAAAACAAATCTTTTTGTTGGTCTACCTCTTCTTCTAGGTGGTCATCGCTGTAAGTAATCAAAAGGGGCATAGCTTCCTCTAGTCTGAATGTTTTGCCATAAGCTATTACAATACTAGTTTTCTGCTAATTTCCACACTCCGAGTCACCAGATATGCTGATATTTACCTCTCAAGGGTTAAAAAAATGCTGGTTGCATATCAAAAGCAAAAAAATACATGTATTTTCTAATCTGTCTTGATTAGAATAGTCCCACCAGGTGTGCCAAAACTGTTAACCATCCAAATTTGCACCTCTTGCCAAGTTGTAGAAACTCAAGAAATTTGGAGCAACATGGGACTACCTTTAGGTTGTGGGTATCCTATTTTGAAAGTAGACCTCTAGATTATGGGCTAGCTCCCCTTTTGATGTCACCTAAACTAATGATTTCTTGAGGAAAGAGTAAGAAGATTGCATAAAGTAAAATTGACTAAAAACTTTTTAAAAGTGATTCACCAAACTAAGTAAGACTTGCAAACAGCTTGAACATAGTTCAAAACAATGAAAATTCCTGGTCTAAACAACTCATTTTGTATGCATTCTTGCATAAGTATTTTATAAGGAATTTCTAAAGATAAAACTCCTAGAAGGAAAATATTTCACAACTAAAAGCATTTGCATTTACTAACACAACTTAGAACCTACAACAATACACTTTTTTTGCAAAATAGGTGCTTAACAATGAGACAAAATTACAAGGAAAAGCTAAATTTCACAAGTAATTTGATCAACCACTAGATGCACACAATAAAGCATGAAATGAGAAGGAAAAAATTCAATATCGTTGTCCAAATTACTCACTAGTATACAAAACTATCTTTGAGTTACAATAATGCTCTTGCTTAAAAGATAACTCTAGAAACTAAGCTATCATTCTAGTGGAAAGGCAAAACTAACTTCAACAACACAACTTGAAGTTACTTAAGGAAAAATTCAAATAACTACATCACACAAGTCCATCTAGAAGATTCTGGTCAAATGTAGTAGAAAAGGCCAAAAAGAACCATCTAAAATCACTTCAAACTATCCTCACATGTAGCAAGGTAAAGCCAAGACCATAGTCACACTAAAAATGTGACAAACATGCCTCCAAATAACCCATTTCACTCCAAAAATAGTCAAGGACAACCTCACACACCTTTTCCATGTTGGCTAGTCATCATTTTTTTCTCACACATGTCTTCAACCTATTTGACCCACACTTTTGGTGCTTTTGCAAAAGCACAAGTCTCCATTTTTGCATTTAAGATAATAATTTGATTAAGTGACATATAATAACATCACTTAATTAGATTATTTTACATTTCAAAAAACAAATGCAAAACAAGAGGCCCTACCACTCCTTGAAATACACACATCAAAATTTTGCATTATAAATAACGTCAAAATAAAGAGATTTATAGATACATCACTTTAAATAATGTTTTAGAATTTTAGAATAAATGCAAAAAATAGTCATTACCTCAATCTTCTCCAAATACTTGGAAAAGCATTAAAGCCAACTCAAACCCCCCCAGGGCATTGATAAAATCCATCTCACCCTTATTTCTATATTTAAAAACCATGCTTGACAGTGATTTACAACCATCACTTGTCAAATATTTTACATTTCAAATATATGCAAAAAAAGATCAATTTATGGCTCGATCGGTGTGAGAGGTCAAAAGAAAAACTCCTATGTCTTGAAAGACTGTAATTTTCAAAGAGACAATGAGAATCACCGAGGCATGTATAATGAAGTCATGAAAAACACTAAGGCATAAGCCTAGGTGTTCCATAATGATAACACAAGGCAAAAAAAAGGTCTAAGGCATGAGACTTTTATTCCACCTTGGCATACATTAAATTATGGTCACAATTTTAAAAACAAGGTAAAAAATACCTTGGTGGTCGACATTTACTAGGGTATCAAACCCTAAACTAAAAACAGTGAAAACTTTGCAAAAGTCCATTTTTTCATCGAACCTTCATGAAGCTCCTCTTTTGGCCACCACAGGGTTTGAATGAGGGCATTTTATGGGATTTATAATGGTGATTTCTTGAGATATTTAGAGTGATTTCTCACTCAAAAACCAAGGAGAAATAAGGTAAGTGTGATTCTTAATCAAAATCTGGCTTTTTCTCCATTCTGAAGGCCATTTACATGATCAAGGCCGCGACCATAAGCATTTTCCTAATGCAAATCTTTGTATCGTTTCTCTATGAAAGTTTCACTTGCATTTGGGCTGCCATGGAGGTGATTTTTTGAAGCTCTAATGGAGGTTTTTCAATGGTGAAATACTTGCATATTTAATGAAAAACAAGCAAGTTGAGCTTAGGTAAGCTCTGGCTAGTTTCATCTTACTTTCCTCTTTGTTTTTTAAAGTTTTTTGCTCGAACTCGAGCTCTTTATCCATACCAAAAAGAATGGTGAATTTTTTTTAGCTTCTTCTATGTTTTCTATGCATTAAATTGTAAGTTCGGCCTATGGTCTTTCTGTGATATTTCTGCAAGAAAATGGAAAAACACTCTATGGAACTTGTGCTTTCATAAGAAAAAAAATTGTTTTCTATATAGTAGTGGAGGAAACACCTTTTTCATTCTTTGTATTTGAATTTTCATTCAAAACCCCAAGTGGATTTGTATCTTTGTGAAGAAAACCAACTTTTTAGGCCATGACCATGATGGAATAACTAATATTTGATGCATTCCTCTACTTTTTTGTGTGTGTCTTGATGATATCTATGCAGAAAAGAAACCCCTCAATGGAACTTGCACTTCTTCAGAAAATGCATTTTTTGTACACAAATGGAAGAAAAAACCTTTACCATTCTCTGTATTTGAATATCAATACAAAACCACAGATGGGTTTGGTGTCTTTGTGGAAAAACTAAATTTTCAGGCCGTGCCCATGAAAAAATGAATTGGGTATTTGTTGCACTTTACCTTTCTTGAAAGAGGGTTTGAAACCCATTATGTGGTTCATTCTATTCTGGGTATCTTCCATTTTGCACAAGAAAACCAATCTCACCTGGGTCTTTCTAAAACCCATGCCTTCCATTCACTTCTACACATGGCCTTAGGGTTTGTTGGTGAGAGCACTTTGTTTCTTTGATAACTTACCCCATAACCCTTTACAAAAGAGGAGATACAAACTCTATTTTCATTTTTTAATCTTGCATAGATACTAGCATTCAACTTAATGAAATGGAGAATAGAAAACACCAACCATTTTTGAAGAGCATTATCATTTCATAACTTGTAGGTTTTTGGGTTTTTTAGGCCCATAATTCTTCAAAATCACTAATTCGCATAGAGATTTATTTGCATACAAAATAGTATTAAGTGCAATGAACAATTCCTTGAAATGCACCTATCCCTTGTATTGAGAAATGTGACTTTTTAACATATGCATGTAGTTTAAAACTCTACATGTCTTGCAAATGGTATTGAAGATACCATTGTGTTGTGTTTCAATATTTTAGTTTCTCCCCTTCTTTGTATCTTCTGGGATTGTGATTCTACTACAGAGGTGTATATTTTGCTAAAGTTTGGATAATCCATATTGCTGTAAATCCCTTTTAGTCTGATTATCTTGCATGCCAATCAAAGGCACAACACAACCTCTACCACTACTTAATTCACTCTTGTGTTGTTTAAAGCTTTTGAAAGCCTTCAAAAGTCCATTTAAATGATGCTCCCATAAACTCCAAGGTTATTGTTTCTTATGCTTACACATTTCATGTCACTTGTCTTAGATACATGTTGACTGTATGCTGCCTTCATTTCCTTCATTCATTGCTGTAAGTTATTGTCCTTTCCATGCCATCATGCTTGTAGTGATTTGCTTTTATTCTCATGCTAACTGAAGCACCACTTTGGTAGTATTGCTAGTTGGTTCCATTCACTCATAAAATGCTTATTTATCTCCAAACAAGTGTTCCTGCTAATTGAAAAAGCAAGAGCCTATTTGAAAGTTTAAAAAGTAAACACATGGAAAGAATGATGCTTATCTCAGATACAAAACAAAATCTATCTTTAGTACCTTTACTTGCAATTTTTTTAATGAGCATCTCTTAATGTTTGATCTTTCATGTATGGTCTCCTGATGTATATGGTAGCTATTCTGACTGTATCCTTCATTGCTCATGTCTTGTGACCTATTCCTAGCATTTTTTTCAATGTTGCTTGGTTGTATGCTTTAACCGTCCACTATGAGACTACTGCTCGCTGTCGTCTTGAAGTCTATTACTTATTTTTCACAATCATTTAGGTCCTTTTTGATCCTTGTGTGACAAACTAAAATATCACACTCTCCTTATTGCACTTCCTATGCATGCTATTTGTACCACTTTGTTCATTGTTTTCGAAATGTATTGTCCTTTTGTTCAAGGTTGAGTGACTGATATTATCATGGCTATAGCTAATGCATATGGCTGCTTCATTTGAATGTAATGACATGCCCCTTGTTTCCTCATGGCTAACTGATTGTGCTTGGACAATGCTTGATAGTTCTTCTTTGTCCAAGAAAGGTCTCCCTTTTTGTCATGTATCATGCATTCATTGTGGATTGTCCTTATCATGAGACCATGGCTTTGTTTTGAGGATGCTTACCCCTTCAATGCCATGTTTTCCTCT
Source organism: Sequoia sempervirens (assembly GCA_007258455.2). Lineage (NCBI taxonomy): Eukaryota > Viridiplantae > Streptophyta > Pinopsida > Cupressales > Cupressaceae > Sequoia > Sequoia sempervirens. Next base: position 321,191,893 of record VDFB02000015.1, on the reverse strand, counting down.
TTATTCACTTAGGAACTCCCTTTTCCAACTCTTAAAAGTCACTGTCATACTCACTTGGCCTCATGACATTGGCTTAAAAATGAGTTTCATCTCTTGAATCATGATGGCCTAATGAGTACCATTATTTGTATTCACTATCATTTCTCTTGTTTTAATCCTACTAGGAAAACATATGTCATTTATTGTGGTGACTTAAAGGCTGAAAATCCTAAGTGCTGTGTGCTTGTTCAATAGGATTAAAGTGAGATGAATTTACTTGTGCACCCCTCTTCCTTGGATGATCATTGGACTGTGTCTTATAATGCAAAACTACATGACTTTTTTTGTTCTTATTTTCTTCTCCATATAACTCATGATGGTTCTAGACAAGAGTTGATAGATTCTCTATTATTTATTGATGGATGCATAATTGAACTTGATGCATCTATGCTTCAGTGTTCACAAAAATCATTTGTGTCTTATTAAAGTGGATCTTGGATCCACTTAAGAAGATTGAAAGACATATCCAATAGAGTACTACCCCTTTTAGCATGATGGCAACCTATTGTTTGATTCATTGTGAAGTTTTGAAGATTAACTTTCTTGATAGTTCACATTGTTTGTTGCATCTTTTGAATCTGATAATGAAAGTTGACCAATTGTATGGGAGCCAGATTTTACTCCACATGCTGTAATCAGTTGAATCAAAATAGTAAAAAATATTTGTCTTATATCTGCACAAGGAACATACGTGTTAGATAAATAAAGCATATGTTAGGTGTGTTTGATTCCTCTTTTTGTTTTCTTGGACACCTATGGTATGTTGTCTATTTTAATGCTTATGGACAATAGATTATATGTTTATGGATGTTTTGCATATATTCTGATTAGTGACCTTTCATTGCTCAAACAACACTCTTTTTTATAGATGGAGGGAACCTAGGAGTAGCAAGGAGAGCATCAAATGGAAGTAGGAAAAGCAAGGAAGACTAAAGGCAATGCAAGACAAGGAAAACAAGATTCGTCATTCTAGGAAATGACGAGTCCCTCTTCATTTTATGTGCAATTATTTTTTTATCTATAAGTGTATAGTCTTTTCTTCATAAGCATTAGAATATTCAGTCCCTTAGCTTGTGAGGGACATTATACACTTATGATCATCAATAAGGATTACATTTGTAATAAATGTTGGCTCTCTATCTTAATGTATGCAATTGTACAACTATAATAATGCAATCTTTTGATAATCTCTTTTATGCACATGGATGAAATTTAGCAGAAAGTGATATGTATCTTTTAACGGTAAATGAATACACAATAATAAGACTACCCGATTTAGCTGGAAGGAAAATTAGGTAACAATTTGATTTTTTACTAATTTTCTAAGTGAACACTTCCTCAAAAATAGGATTTTGGCTGTGCCACCCCTACAAAATTTGGAAACTAATTGATTTTTTTTTTAAATTGTAGAATGGAATCTAGTTTCTAAAAATATAAATTATTTGAAATTTTGATGAATGGTTAATTTATAACAAAAAAAACACCAAACACTACTTTTTTCCAAAAAAGAGACA
>VDFB02000015.1:321122849-321190240 GCA_007258455.2 Sequoia sempervirens | reverse complement strand
GAGGGAGAGACTTGAGAGAGAGAGAGAGAGGGAGGGAATGGGAGAGAGATAGAGGGTATAGGGTAGAGGGTATCAAGGTTGAGGGTTTAGGGTTTGATGATAGAGGGTAGAAGGTTTAAGGATTTAGGGTTGAGGGTAGAGGGTTTAGGGTTTGAGGGTAGAGGGTTTAGGGTTTAAGGGTAGAGGGATTAAGGGTTTTGGGTTGAGGGTAGAGGTTAGAGACAAAGAGAGAGAAAAGAAATCTATAAAAAAAAAACTTTATCATAACATGAGTGCATTTTGAAGAAGTAGAGATATGACCATTTTTTAGCAAGAAATAGTGTGAGTGCATTATAACGTGAGCACGTTATAACACAAGCACATTATAACACAAGTGCATTATAACATGAACAAATTTTGGCTTGAACTAAAAATGGTAAAAGACTCAATATACCCATGATCTCAAGGCCCACATTCTGCATATTACCCTGGTTCTACGTGTGCTCCAACAAAAATAGCTTTTTGATGATGTTGTGAAGTGTGCATGCATGTTTTTCACATCTCGCCACATTTTTCATGATATTTCCACCACCTTTTCATTAAATAGCATATTTTTCACATTGAAAGGCATATGATATCAATTAAAGTCTGAATTCCATCAAAAAGTGATATACAATTGAAGTTTGGAGGGGAACAAGCTCTTGAAAAAGTCAAATTGTTGAGGAGTTTGAAGAAAGAAGAAGACAAGGCTACATAATTCCATTTGAAACTCTAGTTTTCTAGGTATGTGAAGTCTTTACACATTTTCTTTCATTTTATTGTGGCTTGCTTTCATTTTTTTTATTTTTCATGTTCCATGTTGATCATTGTTTGTTTGTCATTATAACCTTAGCTCATCAATGCACATTTTAAATTACACAATTCTTTACACTTGCCAATTACATTTTTAAACCACATCTCTTTGAGGCATTTATTTATTTAACAATTGACTTACCTTGTGTATTCTTCCACATTTTGTATACACATATATATGGAATAAGTTATAAGTAAAATAAAACATCATTTCTAAATTCCATTCTTTTTGGTATAGGCATGGGGGATGTTGTAAAATGTAGTTGAATTTGGTTTTACAGCTACAATTTGCATATGCTTGAAATTTTCTAGAGTGTTTTCAATAAATCTATTTTTTGCATATCCTGTAATCATTATAGTCCATGAGGACATATCTCATTGAGGTATTTTGTCAAATAGTTATACCAAGTAGCTGATTGCCTTGCCTATGCTACCAAATTTTCCATACATGTCTCTATAAAATTCAAATATACTCCTCACACATTGATAGATCTTTGAAACTATTTTGGTTTTCATCTCTATTTCTAAATTTACCTCATCACTAAACCTACCTTATTACTTATGTTGTGATATATTTTAAATGTTTCCTTGATTAGTCTACCTACAAGGGATTCTAACCCTTCTCTCCACTGTTTCAAGACTCTTTATTAAAGTCTAACTTAGCAACATGGGTAAAGGTGCAACCTATCTTGCAATCATGGCTCTAAATGGAAGCATGGACAAGGCATTTGAATTGTTTGAAAATAATGTTTTCGTATAAATGTATGCAAAATGTGGTAGCATTGACAAGCTAGTGAGCTTGGAAAGATAGTGAGCTCACTCACTTTCTTTCTAGTGTGGTAGGGTTGAAAAGGTAGGGGCAGTGTATGCCTTATAGAATTGGGGACTCATGATGATGTGAGCATCATCATGAGTCTCCTCACTTTTATGAGGGGTGGACACGCCACTCCCTCATTTGGCTCTGGAACCCCCCACCATGACCGAATCTAGGTGACCTGAAAGGCTCTGCCAATGCCCACCATTTACCAATGTGGTAGGGTTGAGGAAGGCTAGGCACTGCATACCTCATAGAAAATGGGGTCTCATGATTATAGGGTTGAGAAGGTAGGGGCAACGTATGCCTCATATAAATGGGGTCTCACAGTTATGTAAATGTGGTAGGGTTGAGAAGGTAGGGGCAGCGTATGCCTCATAGAAATGGGGTCTCATGGTGATGTAACTGTGAGACCCCATTTCTATGAGGCATACACTACCCCTACCTTCTCAACCCTACTGCATTGGCAGGCTAGTGAGTGAGCTCACTCACTAGCCCGCCAATGCGACAGGGTTGAGAAGGGATGTAGATAACAGAGGAAAACCACAAAAAAACACAACTCAATTTGTTTCAACCAACTATCCAAACCTCAAAACCCTATCTTATCAACTTTCCACAATTTCATCATAATCACCTTGTAGCATTACAAACAGGGAAAATTGAGCACATCTTCCAGAAAACTCTGTAAACCCACAAAAGAATGGACATTTCAGATACCCATTAAGGAGTTCTTCAATATAACTAACTTACACATATGGTTGTTTCAGACCTTCCTTCCCTAAAAATGAATGGTATGTTGAATAAAGCCCTAATTAACCCTAATTTACAAAGTAACCCTCACTTAAACACTCTGCCAACACCAAATCTATATGGAAAGTTCTTTACCAGACTCCAAAACCTCTAAATCAACAAATTTTAGGAATTGGAACACTCACTAATGTGTCAAATTACAAAACCCTTGCTTTAGGCCTTTCTAGGCTTGAACCTATGAGGGTTTATTGAAAGTTCACACTCCACACCTCTTCTAACCTTTCCAAAACCTCAAACACATTGTAATATGTTGGAACTTTCTTAATAAACCATCTCCAACCCTTTAACATTGTTGTTGTAGCAAATCCCAACTTGTAGCCATCAATTTAAAGCAAAATCTCATACAAATGCACCTAGGGAAGCACTCAAAATCCCTCCAAACACCTTCCATGCTCATAAAAGCCTTTCCAACATCTAAAGCTATCCTAATGCACCCATTCCACCAAACCTGAAACCAATCTATAGGTGGAATGGGTGTTGATTACATTTTAAATGTCTTCAAACCCTTGAAAAATAGAGTTTTAGACCCGCCTTAAAAAAATTGCTTGTAAAACACCCAAATCTCTATGGAATTCAATAAAACCACAAAAAAATTGAAGCTATATTAGCACTCAATTGAATGCAATGCAATTTGAATCAAAATCTAATTGTACGGGGCGATACAAATCAAGGGAGCAACATATTACATAGAAAAACACATAATTTGAGAGATTTCTTTATTGCTTCTTCAACAAAACTTCAATCAGCCCTTGAATTCAACCATACACATTGTATATAAACCTTGGACATCCCAAAACCAGCTAAAACTGACTCCAACTAACTTTTAAACTTCATATGACCATTGGCCTTCTCCAATGTTGCATTTTTGCATTTTTTAATATGACAACTTTTACAAGATTAGCAACTTTTGCAAGAATGACACCAAAATTGACAAACTAACCTAAACCAACTCAAAATGACTTATTACATGATAAAGTGGTCTATTATGACCTTATTTACATGACCAATGACTCAAAACACCTAAAACTATCAAATGACCAAATTTGCAAAATAAACAATCATGGTGCCCCTGCACCAAGAAGGTAGGGGCAGCTTATGCCTCATAGAAATGGGCTCTCATGATCACCGTGAGACCCCATTTTTATGAGGCATAAGCTTCCCCTACCTTGTCAACCGTACCGCATTGGCAGGCTAGTGAGCTCACTCACTAGCCTACTAATGGGGTAGGGTTGAGAAGGTAGGGGCAACGTATGCCTCATAGAAATGGGGTCTCATAGTGATTTAATAATGCGGTAGGGTTGAGAAGGTAGGGGCAGCGTATGCCTCATAGAAATGGGGTCTCACGGTGATGTAACTAATGTGGTAGGGTTGAGAAGGTAGGGGCAGCATATGCCTCATAGAAATGGGGTCTCACGGTGATGTAAATCATCATGAGACCCCATTTCTATGAGGCATAATGTGCCCCTACCTTCTCAACCCTACCACATTGACAAGCTAGTGAGCTTGGCAAGATAGTGAGCTCACTCACTAGCTTGCCAATGTGGTAGGGTTGACAAGGAAGAGGCAGTGTATGCCTCATCGAATTGGGGACTCATAGTGATATATATCACCATGAGTCCCCAATTCTATGAGGCATACACTACCCTGCCTTGTGAACCCTACCTCATTGGCAAGCTGGTGAGTGAACTAGCTTTCCAATGCTCCACAAGCTTGCCAAGGAATTTGAATTCACATGCCTTGTCCATGCTTCCATTTTGAGTCTATCTTGCAATCATGGCATTCCACATTACTAGATTTCTTTAAGGCGTTCCATCAAAAAAAATCATGTGACCTTTACCTATGCTAGAAATACTCTTCTACAGGATGATTATAAGTATTTTGTATGAAGCCTTGAATGACATATATTTCATTTATTTGAATGCATACATTTTTAGGAAATAATATTCATCTCATTACCATGCTACATGTAAAATTATTTTCCATTATGAGGAAACGAACAAGGAATAAACTTCAGGATGATAAGAAAATAGAGAGATAAACTAAAAAATTGATGATGGATCATGGAGTTTGATCTAAAATGTTGATGTAAAAAATTGCACACAGTTATTCCAGAAATCTTGTTCACATCTATCATGGACTATGGAAACAAAATGTTATTAATTAAAGGAATAAACTAAAAGATGAAGATTATGAAACCTTCAAAGAAAAGGAGAGAGAACGGCTGGTGAAATATCGTGAAAAGAAGAAATTGGATATGATTGATGAAAACAAGCCAATTGAAGAGGAACCTAAACCATCAAAAAGAGAACAAGCATTGGCAACACAAAGGGCATGAATGCAAAAGTGTCGTGGTAAGAAAAATTTAGATACAGTAGTTGAAGACACACCCTCTATTGCAAGTGAGTACGAAGGGACACCATTAAGCACAATCAAATATGGAGGGATGCCATCTACTACAAGTGAATATGAAGGGACACCATCTACTGCAAGTGAATATGTTTGGACACCATCCACTACATCTCAAGTTGAGAGTACGTCATCACTCAAATTTGATGAAGAAGGTATTCCATCATCCTCATGTGAACCTCAAGGTATCTCTTCTACTCCATCCTTGATCGAAGGTACACAATCTAGCTCCTCACCTCAATTAAATATTGATGAAATTCCTAATGTTGAGATGTATGTACCTAGAAAACCATCTAAAATTTTGTGTAGAAAGCTAAAGTATTTGATTAATATTGATGAGAATATTTTGCAGCACATGGAAGGTAAGATTCCAACACACACTTGTAGAAGATATGCTGATAACATTTGGAAATTCTTCTTTGAAAGGCTAAATGAGACCACAAGATGTCAACTATTTGTTGAAAAGATGTGGGGCATAAAGTATAGAAACATCATGAAGACTCTTGAGTTGAGAACATTGAATGCTTCAAGTGAAAACTCTATTGTGGAGAATCTAATGGATGCTTATGAGAGTGTGGGTAAGACCTCATGCTCAAAGGATAGTAATGTGACTTGACGTGTCATTACATCGACTTTGGTAAGTAGTAAAACAAAGAGAGCTCGTCTCATTACAAAGATGAGTGAATTTATGAGAATTGGTAGAATTTTTTTATCAAGTGTCATTCAAAGGTGGCAAAGAATTGAGGGCATTGATTCAAATGAATTATGGGAATTCTCGAGGAGATTTCCATGAAAAGATAAAAACGTTGTTGAAGCATTGAAAACACTAATTGAAGAGTATTGGAAGAATAACACAAGGTCATCTCGAAATCAAAGGGATGTGGTAAGAATGAGAATGGGTAGTCGGAATTGTGAGCCACATCCAAAGCAGTTTTTGGATACGACTCAAACCCAATTTTTTCATAAATTTAACCAAGAATATCCTCAGATTAGTATTTGTCAAAGATATTTTAAAATTATTAAACCTTTTTATGTCAAGATAAATCACATATGCACTACTTGTTGTTGTAGACTACATATTAAATTCTCTAACCATTATGATGTTTATCGTTCTATATGTTTATATTTGCATACTGACGATGTTTTGCAATATTGTGGCATAGAAGCCCCACCAACATCTTCGAGAGAGTTCTTGTCAAAACTTTTATGTGAAATAGAGTATGGCCAAATATTCTACAAGACAACATGCTTGGATGGTTCATGCGAGCATTGTGGTGGCTTGCAGTGTATGCAAGTATGTCAACATATGGAAAGCACAGATGAGGTGGGACAGAAACTAGTAGAGTTCGGGAAGTATAAAATAGTGGCATACATTACAAAAGATGGTAATAAAGTAAAAAGGTGTGATTTGGTTATTCAAAAGATTCTAGTGTATCAGTTTATGTCCATGTTTCGTGACAATATAGTGTATGAGTATGCAAGGCATACCCATAGAGCTTGATGGCTGGACATGCAATTCAAGCTATGCAAGGACACCCTTTTAGTTGGTAGCATAGTATCAATGGTTGAATTTTTAGAGAACTACACTCTATAGCCACAACATGAGGTACAGTCACAATATTACAACTCCACATAGGTTTCAATATTTGTGCACATAACATTCATTCATGCAGCTGATAGTATAAAGGACCAAAGGAAGGCATTGAGGGAGTATCACTTTTATATTAGTGATGATCACACACATTCTCTAGAGTTCGTGCAAGGTTGCTTCTAGATGTTCTACAATGATTTGGCTCAGACGGGCATAACATACGGTTGACATATAATATGGCGGATAACTATACAACACAGTTCAAGAACTTATGCATGTTCTACTAGTTCAGCAGGATGCATGTCATTAGAGGTGTTTAGTATTTGTGAAACTTTTGTGAGGCCGGGCATGGAAAGAGGGAGCATGATGGTGTAAGAGCATGTGTGAAAGGAGCATTAGCATGAGATGAGTTAAAGTATAAAGACAATGCAAAGTTGACAGATGCAAAATCAATCGTTGAGTGGTGTAGTGCTTCGATGGGTCTAGGTAATGAAGGTACATCTTTCGTTCCTAGATTTTTTTGGTTGATGGATGATACTAAAATTGCACCATATGAGGATTGTTGTACACTAACAGGATTGAGTGAGCTACACTCTTTCCTTAGCTCAGATGCAGGTTTCTGGAGTATCAACACATGAAAGATGACATGCTTTTTCTCTTCATGTACAATGTAATCCTAGAATGATTGTGAGTTAGAGGAGTGTGTTGAAAAATGGTTGACAGGTTATCTTAGCCCACTTCACACATATCACCCTCTGACAACATTGGAATTAACACAGATGGAATCATCGATCGACTTTGACCACGTATCAGATCTAGTTCAACCAGGTAATATATCTACTTGCTTAGTTTTTGAAATTCCTATTGTTATCTTACTTTGTAGTGTATTCGTAATGTTGACTAATTTCAAGAGATTTGCTGCACATATAAATATTGGGCATGTTTATGCAATTATTGTAGATGAAGACAACAAAGAGGGAATGGACTATTACTTGTGTTATTATGTTGAGGCCAAAAAGAAATTGGAGGCCCCAATTATAGATGGAGAAAACATCAAATACCCTACATGCTCAATTGTTGTTACTGGAATGTGGCTTAGAAGGTACCCACATAAGAGTGTTAAATATTGGCTGTTTCAAGACTTTGAGATGCATCGTAAGATTCTTCATTACTCGAACCTTGTTGTGGCATCCAATGTTCATTTGACCAAATATGGGGGTAGACCTTTGAACAAGACCTTGTGGAAGGTTCGTGAGTCTAACCATGAGGTAATACTTGACATAATAAAGAGTAGAGTAGACTCAGATGGTTTGTTAGATTAATTTGTAAGTATGCACATTGGTTCTTATTAATTTATACTTTATGCACATTAATTTTTTTGATGCCAATGCTATCATCTTCTTTTAATTTTCCTATTTGTAAGTAACCTACTAAAAATTGATTGGTGTCCCCTTACAAAAAATGCTGATTTATGAGTCATCCAAGAGAATCTCAACCAAAAAAGCAATGCAACATCCTTATTTTGATGATCTTGAAAAATATCAATTATGATTTTAAGCCATTATCAAAGTGCATGCGAAGCTTGGTGAGTGAATTTTAAGTTATTCATTTGAAGTTAACCTTATCATGAGCACCTATGATGTAGACATTATAAGAGCATCTCGAAATTCAAGTTATTCTATTCATGAGAGGTGTTGTGTGCAATAGGTATCTTGGAACTCCCAGTGAAGATGTATGACCAAGAGTGACTAAGTTGAGAGACTGGCATTCCTATCCTCAATGAAAGCATCAAGATTTATGCCTTGCTATTCCTCAGTTGGAACCAAATGGTGTGGATTTGTTGTCTGTAAGTGCCTTCCATCTATTGTCATTTCATTTCCATTTTGGATGCTCTTTCTTTTTCTTCTTTTACTTTGCATATTTGTAAGAAAACTACTAAAAATTGATTGGTCTCTCCTTGCAGAAAATGCTAATTTATGAGCCATCAAAGAGAATCTTAGCCAAAAAAACAATGCAACTGTATACGCATAAAAATGCTCATGTCTATAATCCTGGCAATTAATTAAATATTTATTATTTAATTAATTTATCTAAAAGTCCTCTACATATAATTAAATTTAATTAATTTAATTATATTGTTCATTCATCTTATTCTTCTTTCATAATTAAATAAATTTAATTTATTTAATTATTTTCATATGTCCACTTAATTAATTAAATAAATACATTTTATTTATTTAAATTAATTATCGTTATTTGAATTTAAATTAAATCTTCTTATTTAATTAAGTTTAAATATCTCTCTTTCTTCTATTTTTAATTTCTTCTTCTAATTAATTAAATATTTCATTTAATTAATTTCATAAATATGATTTAATTAAATAAACCTTATTTAATTAAACATCTTATGCTTTCTTTCTAAATCACAACTAGATATTTAATTGTAAAATCTTCTAAAATCTTCTCATATCATAATTAAATATTTTATTTAAATATGAGATCTTCTGCTTTCTTCAAAAATTCTGATTAAAGCTTTATTCTTATCACAAACTTTCTTCTGCTTTAAAAGCTTAATTAAATATTTCATTTAATTAAGAAAAAGCTGAATTTCATCCACAAATAAATAATTGAATTTTTAATTCATTATTTATCAGCTTTAAATCTTTCTTTTATTCTTTTAAAGAAAGATGATTTCTTATCTTCTTATCTTTTCCTCTTTCATAAATATGGAAAAATCTTGTTTTCAAGTTTTCTTCTATTTTCTCTTCAGTTTCATCCTTCTTCAGCGATTTGATCTGCCAGGAATTATCACAACCGTCAGTCAAGACAGCCAATCAGAATCATTCGAAAAACTCTATAAATACCTGTGTGAATCTAAGCATTGGTAATAGGCAATTAATTAGAGTTCATGCATTTAATTCATTTAGTATTCTCATATCATAGCATCATGTTTATTTCAAGCATATTAGTTCAATTCCATGTCATAGCTTAATCTTGCATCATGCATCACATTTAAATCACGTTCTTTAGGAAGACATTTTGTTGAGCCTAGCCTACAAATCTGAGAGCAAAAGCTGGAATCGACAAAAACACTGAAGATAGAGGACGATAGGATGACAATCGAATTAGAATATTGAGTTTGCATTTATTTACTTTTTATGTTCTGTTTTGATACAATGTCTTATTGGTGTGCTTGAATAGTATTTATTTCAATTTGTTTATGCATATTATTTTTGATCACACATTTCTGGCGCCCATCGTGGGGCCCATGCCCCCATTTTAGACTTCTTTCTTGCAGGTTTTTCTTGCAGGTTTTCTTGCAGGTTTTCTGACATCCGACAGCGCATCTCGGAGATCCAATTTTTTTTCTTTTTGCAGGTACTTTGGCGCATCTTAAGATCAACAAGCCGTACAAAGATTCACACTGCAACAAGATAGGAAATAATAGAGGGCGATATGGGAATTCTCTACAGCATATAGGAGTTTAGTTACCGCGATAAGTAGGATCATTTAAGCATTCAACTATTTCAGTGGAAAAAATAAAATAAATTTTTGTTTTTTATATAGGTTCTTGCTTTAGCACGATAGGTTCCGCGATAACATCTAGGTTCCATTTTAGCGATATAGCTCCTTTGCTATTGCACATTCTGCCTTTGTTTCGCAGTATCCGGGTTCGCTTTCACAAGATCCGAAACAGAAGTTATGCGATTCTGGCCAGAATATAGATTCTCGAAGTCCGATGCCTTCCACGTATTATACTTTATTTTTTTCTTTCTTAGCCGGATTTTAAAAATGAATCAATCTAGGGTAACCACCACATCTTTATCATGCAGGTAAAATGAACCCCATGTCTATTGTGAAGCAAAATCTTCACTTAGATTAAATCATTTTTGATTTTGGTGCACCTAAAATGAATCTATCTACTCTTCTTGACTGTGCTTGAAAGTGGTAGGTGATTATGCTCACTCGCAAACTAGGGTGATCTAAAACCGCACTCCACTTCTTCCCTCGTAACCCCCGACTTGATAATCAAGTATCCTATGCATTTGCGCGATCCTCGGGTGCAAGAGAAATGAAGGCTGACTTCAGAAATTACCGCCTCAGATTTCATCACCAACGCGACTAAACCGGGCAAATGAAAGCTAAGGCCAAACTACCCCCAACCGTATATAAATGTAAATCTTAAGGGAAAACCTAAGGTTGCTTGTGTGGATGTGTCATACGGACGGAGTTGTACTCCCTTAAACCCTGTTGAGCTTAACCTCTTCAGGCTGGAGTGCCACCTTAATGGTGATTAATCTCTCTTGCCCCATGTATGGCCACTAACAGGGGTCCCGAACTAAATACCATTGTTTAGAAAACCAAAACCTTCTATCTCAAGCAAGTTCAAGACCGGGTCTGTGAAGCCTTCCACACTTCACAGTCTTTAGTAGAGGTGATCAATCTACCATGGGAGTTTCATGGGGTTGGAAGCTTGGTTGGCCCGAGAAGAGACACTGGCGGGGAGCCTGTAGCCAAGCTCCGACCACACGCATCATATGCTGGGAAACCCACGTGGAATCTAGCAGATATTGTCCCGCCTAACCTAGGTTGTGCTTGTCTTATTCTGGATTGGTTACGATCAACTTAAATCATACTATTTGTTGTGCTTTCAGGAAAATTAATTCAGATAAAGGATCATCCAAAATGAACATGAAAAACTTCAGCTAAAAATTTTCAAAACTGGTCAAAAACTGTCTTTAGAAAACTATTTTAGCGCATTTAGGAAAAACTGCAGCGCATATAAACTCTGTTCTGGCACATCCACAGGCTGGTTTGGCGCATCTGAGTCATTTTTCAGTGCATTTAGGAACTCTTTTAGTGCATCTGTGCTCTGTTCCTGCGCATTCAAGGTATTCTGCATCGCATTTGACTCTTTCTCCAGCACATTTACCTCTTTCTGCAGTGCATTTAGGAAACAGAATAGCACTTTTAGGTTTCTATCAAAATTTTTACACAGACCCGAATCTCTGATATTTCTCTCCCATGTTGAGAAAGTGGAAATCAACCAAGTTCGCCAAGAAATCAGTCTTCAATAGGATCAAGAAGCCAAAAATGAACTTAAGTTACAAAAGGACTTTAGACCGCAGAGAATTCTTGTGTAAGAGTCGAGATGTCTTGCTCCATTATCACACATTTCTCCATAGATACCAAGACTACATTAGAGGATTCACTGATGATTACGCTGTAGAACCTTTGGCTACTCAAGCTTATTATCAAAGATTAGCATTATCTCAACATCACAATCTTAATAAACCTCTTGAGTTTGAGAATATACCACAACCTTCAATTGAATATTCAACGCATCCTAGTCAAATCCTTCAGTGACCTTCGATCATATCATAGGATTCCTTACATATGCCTATTTTTACGAGATCTCAAAACAAAAAACTAGGAAAAACATCTCAACAAGAAACTCCTACCCACAACATTCAAGAAGAAGGTGAACGTGATAATCCTCATTTTAGTGTGAATCACAATCTTCTTTTCAGTGACGACAATATGGCTGATAGAGAGGTAAATCCACCTCATAAGAACAAAGACATGAACAAAACTCCCGTAGATAGTGATGATGAGCAAGAGGAAGAACTTCACCTTAGAGAGGCTGAACAAGACCCCAAGTTTCTTAAAGCCATAAAAAAGATCCTACAACGTGACAAGGAAAAGTATTTCCTCTTCCTAGCCGATCAAGGAGCTAAACTACCTAAGGATTTTGATACTGAGAAATTAAAGAGCAAAGAAGAAGAAACATCTCCATCTGATCTTATTGCTCTTACTCAACAATTTAAGGCACTCCAAGGACAAATCAAAGAGTTACAAGGGGGGACCACAACAAAGAAATACACTCTTGATGACATATGTCCTTATCCTTTTGATAGAAGTCTCAATATGATTCCATTTCCTAAACATTGTGAAATTCCCAAATTTGATCGTTATAATGGGAAATCGGATCCAATTGATCATGTGAGAGACTTCTGAAACATGACTTTAGAGTTTGCACATGAAGACACTTGTTGCGATTGTTCCCTCGAAGCCTTGGAGTTAACTCTATGGAATGGCTATCGAAAATCACACCTCCTATTCAATCATTTGAGGAATTGATCAATTTGTTCATAACACAATACGCCTACAACATCCAACACCAAATCACCATGATTGATCTTTGCAAAGTTGCACAAAAACTTGGTGAACCTTTCACTACCTTTCTTCAAAGATGGAGAAGAATGTTCGCTAGGTACCCCCGGCATGTTCCTGAAAAGGAAAAAATGGTTACTTTCATCAACAGCCTAAATTCATAAATGAGCTATCGCTTAAATCTACATTGTCCACCCTCCTTTGAGAAATTGATTGAGGATGCCATCACCATTAAAAGTGCTTTGGTCAAAAGAGGGACAATAAAACTTGACAGGGACAACCCTAGCTCATCTAACCATTATAACAATCAAGACAAGTCTAAATTTTGGACTCGCAACAAAAACATTGTAAATGATGGTGTTGTAGATGCAAATCATGTCACGACTAAGCCGTTTGTTCTAAGTACTCCAAATACTACTCGTAACAATAATTACAACAATGTCAATACAGTCGCAAATCAAGGAAACAATCTTCCACCTCCAATGAACAACAATCAGGGGACTGTCAATAACCAAAACTACCGTGGAAACAACAACAACAACACCTTAGGGAATACCTCAAACACGAACCCACAACACTTTTCATTCTTCTCTAATAGAAGAACTTTCACTCCACTAGGACAATCCTTGGAATCTTCTTTCAAAGAGGTTATGGAAAAGAATGTCCTTACATTACCACCTCAACGCAATTATGAACCTAGTTTAAAACCTCCATCATGGAATGAAACTTATTATTGTGATTATCATAGGTGCAGAGGTCATCGTACAAACAACTATCAAGCTTTGAAGCATGCTATTCAAGACCTAATTGACAAAGGCATTATCCCAATAGAAGGACAGCAAAAATCCAATGAAGATCACCAAGCATTTCACAACCCTTTACCAAATTATCAAAAGGGAGAGTCTTCTAACAAAAATGTGAATCAAATCGATGACACTGTAATCCGTCACCTCTATACGGATGATAAGCGAGTCAACGTTATAAAAATCAATGAGAAAATAGACAATGGACAAGTTAATGTCACAACGAGAGCACAAGCCAAAGTTGTCTTGAAAGGTGCCTCTTCGAAATCTATTGAGACCTTCCCTCAACATCAATATGACCTAGTTAACCAACTTCGAAAGACTCCGGCCCAAATTTCCATTTTAGAACTCCTAAAGATTTCTCCTACACATAAGGAAGTTTTAGATAAGGCCCTTTTTGAAACAACTGCATCCACGGATTTGGATGTGAACCGATTTCAAGCCATGGTAGGACATTTGTCCTCACCCACATGTCTTTCATTTTTAGACAAAGATGATGTTTCCATGACTCATCCCCATAATTCATCATTATACTTAGAGGTCATGATCCATAATTTCCGTGTTAAACGTGTCCTAATAGATGGAGGGGCTGGTTTAAATATATGTACCTTGAAGGTGGTTCAAGCTTTAGTATTTTCAGAGGACTCCATTAATCCTAGAAGGAAGATTACTATAAAGGCCTATGATGATGAGGAAAGAAAGTCTAAAGGTCTAATCATGCTACCAATCAGAGTGGGACCTGTTATCAAAAATACCTTTTGTCAAGTTTTAGACCGGGATCTTGCATATAAAATTTTGTTGGGTCGTCCTTGGATCCATGAAATGCAAGCTGTTCCATCCACTTACCATCAATGTCTTAAGTTTCGATATGACAGACAAGAAATCACTATATCAGCTGATAATTCAAACATCCAAACTTGTGCCAATGTCAAAGCTAGCTAGGATACTTTGGTTCCAAACAATCGAGAAGCACTTGTTAATACTTCTCTTAAGAATGATACACAAATCGGTCAATTAGCCAAAAGCTTTGACAAGAAACTACAGTTCAAGGAAAGTGGAGTTGGGGAATATTCTCTTTGTCTTGCTAATCTACCTACATCTCCACGATCACATGGACAATCTTCTATTACACAACAACAGATATCAGCAGCATCAACATCAACACAAATACAAATAGAGCCAACTACCAAGTTCAATGGAAAATTTATCAAAGAAAAATTTCCCATGGGAGATCCTGAGGATACAAGAATTCTGGATTGGCTTTATAAGGATGAAGAGGAAACAGTTCTAAATGTCGCCTTACCAACAGATCGATACGGAAAAGGGTATTCCATCATGCAAAAGATGGGATATGACAAAGGTCCTCTTGGAAAAAGAAAAGAAGGCGTAGTTGAGCCTATCCATCTCCCAGGGCTTGCCACATATGATAAAACTGGACTAGGCTATGACTCTATCCCTTCCAACCAAACACAGGGTAATGTTTTTACATTGCAAGAAGGTTATGATAAGAAGGAGGCATGTTTGGCATCAATCCTGAATTTCATAGAAAATAACTCTGATACAGATTCTGCTGAATATGAATGGGATACCATCTATGATGATGAATTTTGGAGAGACAAAGAGGTAGATGTCATACATAAGTATACGCCCACTTTAATCAAAGGAGAAGGTTCAGGGTCCCAACCACAAGAATCTGAACCACGAAGCAACTATGAGTCTAGTGATACTGAGTCAGATTTTAACGAACATGACTATCAAGAGAATAGTACCATCATTGACCTACCTCATACCTCGAATCCTACTAATAACTCTGTCTTGACCTTAACCATCGATGATTTCACATGACCAAATGACTTGTTACCTTTGATCCATCCTGATCTCATTGACTGGGATCTAACTGAACCTATTGACTTGCCTATTTTTCCAAATGACGAAGCTATCATAAACTTCCTTTCCGCAGATGATGTAAATGATTGTTCCACTAGTGATTTTCGGTACAAAGTTTTTAATCAGGAGAGTGTCAAGTCTCCTAGCTGAAAAAATAAAAATAAAGAAAAATGATCTAGTGGTGAAAACTAGAATCTGGCAGTACTAGATCAAACAAAAGATAAAATAAAGAGCGTATCAGATGGTGAAAACCTTTTTAAGGAACCAGCTGATGGGACTCTTGACACTCTCCCAGAGCACTATCATGAGTGATCGCCTATCTTGATCGAGCCTACAAAGGAAATCAATATTGCAACAACAGATAATCCAAGGATTCTACAGGTAGCTGAATCAATGACAGATAAAGAAATCCCAGAGTTCATGAACTTTCTCAAAGAAAATCAGGTCAGTTTTGCTTGGTCATATGCAGACATGCCAGGTCTAGATCCTGATCTCATAATGCATCATTTTTCCATTAAACCAAGAGTTAAACCAGTTAAACAAAAACTCAGAAAGATGCATTCTCATGTTGCACTACTGGTCAAAGAAGAACTCAAGAAGCTCCTAGATGCAGGATTTATAATATCAATTGCCTATGCAGAATGGATCTCCAATATTGTACCAGTGGCAAAGCCAGATAAACGCATTAGAGTATGCACTGATTTCAGAGATCTTAATAGAGCTTGCCCTAAGGATGACTTTCCGCTTCCAAGTATTGACACTATAGTTGATTTAACAGCAGGACATGCCATGTATTCATTAATGGATGGTTTCTCTGGTTACAACCAAATCAAGATTGCACCCAAAGACCAAGAGAAAATAGCTTTCACTTGTCCATGGGGAACATACTGTTGGAATGTTATGCCATTCGGCTTAAAGAATGCTGGGGCTACTTATCAAAGAGCTATGACTACAATCTTTCATGACATGATGCACACATTCATGGAAGATTATGTGGATGAAATATTGGAAAAATCATACACTAGAGAAGGACACTTGGAGATACTATCTAAAATATTTACCAGATTGGAAAAATTTAAAGTTCGCCTAAATCCTAAGAAATGTGTTTTTGGGGTCACATCTGGAAAACTTTTAGGATATATTGTTTCAGAAAAAGGAATTGAAGTAGATCCCGCTAAAGTTCAGGCAATCATGGAGATGCCTCCTCCAAAGAACATCAGTCAATTGAGATCATTACAAGGGCAACTTCAGTCCATCAGGAGATTTATTGCGCAATTGGCTGACAAAAGTCTACCGTTCACACATCTCCTGCATAAGAATGTTCCTTTTAGATGGGATGACAAATGTGAAATGGAATTTCAACAAATCAAGCAGTACCTGATGAACCCTCCAGTTCTAGTACCACCAAATTCAGACAAACCATTGATCTTGTACATTGCTGCAACCGAAACATCTCTTGGGGCATTATTAGCACAAGAAGACTGTAACGGAAAAGAACGTGCAATCTATTACATCAGCAGAACACTAACAAGTCATGAACTTAACTACACTTTCATTGGGAAGGATTTTTTAGCAGTAGTCTTTGCTTCACATAAATTTTGACATTACATGCTAACTCATACAATCAATCTTGTTTCAAAAATTGATCCACTCAAGTATCTACTAAGTAAAGCATCACTAACAAGAAGGTTAGCAAAATGGGTCATGATTTTGAGTGAGTTTGACATCCACTACATTGATCGCAAAGCAATCAAGGGACAAGTTATCGTTGATCAACTAGCAGATGCTCCCCTACAAGCAGAGCACCCCTTACACATTGAATTTCCAGATGCTGATGTTTTCACTGCAGAATCTAAGCGGCTATGGTCCTTATGCTTTGATGGTTCTTTTACTCAACATGGATTGGGGGCAGGCATTCTCTTTGTCGCCCCTTAAGGACATACCATTCCTCGGTCATATAGGCTAATGTTTCCATGCACCAATAACATAGCCGAATATGAAGCACTAATCATTGGACTAAAGACATCATTGGAATGGAGGATTACCGAGCTACAAGTTTATGGTGACTCACAACTAGTTATTAATCAAATCAATGATGATTATCAGACTAAAGATGACAAGTTGTTGCCATACAAAAAGATGATCGATGACTTTAAAAAGTAATTTGTGGACATTCAGTTCACACAAATTCCAAGGATTGATAACAAAGCGGCTGACGCTATGGCTACGATCGCATCATTGGTACAACTCCCAGAAAAACAGACTCGCTATGAATTTCTGGTGGAACAATTATTTACACCTGCTTATGACACACCTGAAAGCCAAATTATCTGCCACTTGGTAGGATCCGATTCCCCTGGTATGGTAAGATTTATGCGTACCTAAAAGATGACATTTTACCACCTGATTTATCCTGTAACCAAAAATGTAACTTTATCTGACAATCCTCTCGCTATACCCTTATCGCTGATACCCTTTATCGCCGTGGTCTTGATGGTACTTTACTTCGATGTCTTGAACGTGACAAATCCAACAAAGCTTTACAAGAAATTCATGGGGGCATTTGTGGTACTCATTCGAGTGGACTAACCTTATCTAAGAAATTGGTTAGAATGGGTTACTACTGGCCTACAATGGAGAGGGAATCATTCACTTTTGTTAAAACATGCTCAAAATGTCAGATTCATGGGAATCTTATTCATGCTCTGGCACAAGAACTTCACTCGTTCACACCAACCTGGCCATTTTCCAATGGGGATCTAGTAGGGAAAATTCATCCCTCCCCCTCAAATGGGCATAAGTTCATCATCATAGTGACTGAATATTTCACTAAGTGGATTGAGGCAATACCTCTCTCTAAAGTCACCGGAAAACAAATTTCATCCTTCATACTCAACTACATTATTTGTCGATATGGTATTCCTAATGCCATTATTACAGATAATGGTCGACCTTTCAAGAATCAGGATGTTGATGAACTTTGTGAAAGATTCCATATTTAGCACAGATATTCAACACCTTACTATCCACAACGGAATGGCCAAGCAGAGGCCTCAAATAAGACTATACTAAATATTTTGAAGAAGACTGTCAATGACTCAGGGAAGGATTGGCATGTTCAACTCAATCCCGCCTTGTGGGCTTACAAAAATAGTATCCGAACACTGACAAGAGCAACACCTTTTGCCCTTGTCTATGGAGCAGAAGCCATATTGCCTTTAGAAGTTGAAATACCTTCACTAAGAGTATCACTGAAAGGTCTCATAACAGATGATGAATACAGAGTTTCCCGACTACAGAGTTAGAACTTTAGATGAAAAGAATGACAGGTACGACCATTTAAGCTTTATACCAATAGATGATGTCGTAGCTATAATCACAAAGTAAAATAGCATTACCTTTCAGGTGGGTGATCTGAGGATTACGAAAGAACCCACACAACAATCAACAAGGCGAGGAGAAAAAGAAAGGAAAGTTTGAACCGATTAAGCTAGGCCCATACGTGGTTATTCACCGGTCTATGGTTGAGACACTTCAGAAGTTATCAAGCGCCCGAGGAAAGGAAACTTGTTGATGAACCCGTAAGCGTACATCTTAAAATATTATGTTTAAGTCGGAAAAAGTCTTAAAGAAATACAAAAATAGTAGAAAAAGTCACGAAGAAATACAAAAAGCTTGACATAAAGAGATCACGAAAAAATAAAAAATTAAAAGCAGGTAGAAAAATACAAAAAAATAAAATATCATGGGGTGAAAACGGCAAGCAATTGAATCTGATGACCCGGAACAATACAAAAAATCAAAAGAAATCAGAAAAATGCAATAAATACAGGATAGTGAAAATCTGGTAAACAAATGCTATCCGTACCTCTCCATCTATAGTTCCTATTTTGCTTTGGTTTTTAGCTTTCCTTCTTTCCTCATCTTTTTTCTGCATCTTAGGGTTATAATCACATCATCCTGCCGTTATTTGCCTAGAGTGACAAAAGCATCTTACCATGGCTTGATCGTTGTACATATTCCTTTCCACAAGTTGCGTCAATAAACGGGGCAAAAACTCAATTGGGGGCACTTAACTTTCAGAGCATACTAGGACAGCTGAACAATGTCATAAAATCTGATCATGCGAACAAACAAAAAACTCACACGAAACTTTATCCGGTCATCGAGCCTTATCATGAACAAATTTTTCAGCAGATACCATATCACTGTCTATTGGATGATCCAAAAATCTGAATAATGTATGAAATAGCAGTATTACATGTTTGACCAAAAGTTGTTTGATTTTCGATATCATAACTCTAGAGCACACTCGATGATGTCCTGAACTAGAGTGGCAAGGAACGAGAATGATTTTTCTTTGTCTGCTATCTTGAGGTTAACGATCAATCTGATGCAAATATGTCACAAGACATACCAAAGCAATATCATCGATGACAGTTCCACATTTGAATCAGAAGGGTGGTTAATCTTTATCTGTTTATGCAAGAAATGCTCAGGGCATCTTGGTTCAATTATACCTCGATGCTTGCGTTCGCTTGCTATATCAAAAATCATGAAAGTTGTACTCAGGTCATCATTGGCGCAAATTTCCCCTCTGATGCTTGTACATACTTACAACATTTTAAATGCTCTATGATGATTCAAGAAGGCTTATAACAGGCTCAACAAATTGTTTAGTTTCATTTTAGTTGCATATTTGTTAGATCATTGTATATATCTGTATATTGGATTCACATTAGTGTTTTGAAAGGCTGAATGAAAACATTAACGATTGTCAGGTAGTTTTGAACTCTATGTGGAGGACATTTGGACATTTGATTCATTTTTCTCATCCATTATTATTTTATCATTATCATCATCATTCTCATTTATCATTCATTCATTTTATCATTCATTATCATTTTAACATTTGTTTTATCATCCATTTTCCCATTTTCATTATCATTATCATTTCATCATTTTTTATCATTCATTATCATTATTATTATCACTATCATTTTATCATTGTCATATCATTTCTTTCATTCTCATTTTTTTTTTATCATCATCATTATCATTTGTCCTTCATTACCGCTATCATTATCATTTTAACATTTATCATTTACCATTTCTTTCATTATCATTTCTCATTCATTTATATTATCAATTATCATTTATCATTCATTATCATTTTAACATTTATCATTTATCATTTCTTTCATTATCATTTCTCATTCATTCATATTATCAATTATCATTTATCATTCATTATCATTTTAACATTTATCATTTATCATTTCTTTCATTATCATTTCTCATTCATTCATATTATCAATTATCATTTATAATTCATTATCATTTTAACATTTATCATTTATCATTTCTTTCATTATCATTTCTCATTCATTCATATTATCAATTATCATTTATCATTCATTATCATTTTAACATTTATCATTTATCATTTCTTTCATTATCATTTCTCATTCATTCATATTATCAATTATCATTTATCATTCATTATCATTTTAACATTTATCATTTATCATTTCTTTCATTATCATTTCTCATTTATTCATATTATCAATTATCATTTATCATTCATTATCATTTTACCATTTACCATTTTATCATTATCATTATCATTATCATTCTCATTTCTCATTCATTCATTTTATCATTTATCATTTATCATTCATTATCATTTTACAATTTATCATTTTATCATTATCATTATCATTATCATTATCATTATCATTATCATTATCATTATCATTATTATTATCATTATAATTTCTATTTCATCATTTCATCATCATCATTATCATTTTATCATTCATTTCCTATTCTCATTATCATTATCATTCTCATTTTATCATTTCTATTTTATCGCTATTGTTACCATTCTCATTTCTCATCCAATCATTTTTATCATTATCATTTTATCATTGCATTCATTATCATTTCATTATCATCACATTACCATTTTCACGACATACACATTACCAAACATATCATTTATCAGTATCAGTATCAGTATCACATTCATTATCTATCATTTTCATATCATACTATTCACCTCTCCATTTGCAACAAAATTTCAAAAATCCACAACTCATATCTACATCATCACAAATCATTGCATCTACATCATCCATTTGCATCATATCATTAGATCAACCTGCATCATAGGATTAGTCCGCAAAAATGATTAAAACATATCAAAATCCATCTCATACCATACATGCATAAAAGTAGCATCCATATCACATCAACAATGCATAAACATATCATCATCAAAGGAAACATCACCGCTGCATATCATCGCTCATCAAAATAATACAAATGTCCAATGTTCAAATGAAGCTAAAAATTTTAGAACATAATACATAAGATATGATCAAAACTCAATACATGCCCTGCATATGTGCAAACATATATCAATCCCAAAACACTAGCTGGTAGATGCCCCTGAAGGAGTTGGACCGGAAGGAGGTGGCCTGCCACTAGTCCCTGCATCAGGATCCTGTCGGGGCCCCGTAACCTCTCTGCCATGTGTCGATGTCCGTGATCGGGTCCTCATCTTCCTATGTGATCGGGGATAAGGCTCTCACCGCTCGGGAGGGCATAACTCCTCATACCAAACTCTGTAGTACTCGGCCTCTCTGGCTGCCTCAAATCCCTCTGCAATGGCCTCTCGTAAGGATGTACTCTCTACGGTACCCATGAGTCTTTGTGCCACACCCTCAGCCTCCAATTCCCGCCGTCTAAGGGCATCCCTCTCGGCTACCAACTGTGTCACCTGGGAATCAGGGGCGGGCATCTGAGCCTGTACCTGTGCCTGAGCCTGTGCCTATGCCTGAGCCTGAGCCTGTGCCTGTGCCTGAGCCTGTATCTGTGTCTGGGCCTGTGAAAGCTGTGCCTGTAACTACACTATGACACTCTGAGCCTGAGCTAGCTGGCTCTATAGCTGTGCCTGCTGTCCCTGAAAAGTCTGAACCTGACCCTGCAATGCAGCTATCTGTGCTTGCTGAGAAGAGGATGACACCCTAATCACTGTCCGTGGTTTGCCATCGGATCTGGCTCACCGAACAATCTGTGCTCTGCCCAGATTGTCCAACCTCTGCTGCCTCTCCTCATCCCCATCATCCCCATCATCTCTGTCATCTGAGTTGTCCTCCTCCCCTCCATCTCTGCTCTCCTCACTCTCCTCTCCCTCCTCCTCATCACCCTCCTCCTCTCCTCCGCCCATCGCCTGCTCTCCACCGGCCACATCCCCCTGTATCCCTACCCCTGGCTATGGCGCTACCCCAATCACCCATGGCTCATCTGGCACTGTGAATCATGGAAATGGATGCATATGAAAGTACTGCACATAATCATCTGTCATCCCTGCATCCTGCACCTCTGGCCTGTCGGTCCATACCTCAGGCTATAAGGTAGAATACTCTATATATGCTGCCTGGTATCAAATGCATGGTCCCCATCCTAGATCACCCTTGCGCCGCCCATAATGAGCAACGCCCTGGGGCATCCCCTGTGTAAATCCAAACTATCTCAGAACTTGTAATACCAGAAACCTCTCGATAACAAAGGGGGTCCACCCTATTAGGTATCGTGGCCTGCAGACAAATGGCATCTCCAAGTGATCAGTCGCCCATGCCTCACAATCTGTGTACGGTCTCCATATCACTGTATCAATGTCATCTAGTACCCGTCGCTAATACTCTACCTTGCCCAGCTTTTGTTGGACAATGGCACCAGAATATGCATACACATAGGGTCTCCCTGTTGGTCTATCTCTCGTGCAATGTGGTCTCATGATCGCAATGTGCTCTCGCACCCAGATCTGTAGCAGCGTCACCCCACTCGCCAAACTAGTGAATCCTCTGTAGACAACCTGATGGAGATCATGATACATGTCGGCCAATACACAGCTCCCCTAGGCAAACCTCCGTGGCTGTGTCACCAACCACTCTAGCATCCTACCCCAACCAACTGTGAATCCCTTCGACTGATGGTCCGGTCCAAGGAAGCCTCCGATAAATGCAGCCAACACAGCAACTAAAGCTGGATACCTGCTAAAATCCTCCCAGTCTATCCAATAACCACATATGCTAGCATCGCCGCATATCCGTCGCAGCGCCTCGGTCCCACCAATCTCCTTGTGGTCATAAACCACAAGGGCACCAACAACTGGGATCCCCAAAATCCTGTACACATCCTCGGGTGTCACACTCATCTCACCAGTTGGCAAGTGAAAAGTGTTATGCTCCGAGTGCCATCTCTCTACCAAGGTGGTCAACAGTCCCCTGTTGGCCCGAATTCCTTGCGACATCACCAACAAAGGTCCCAGTCCACAATCTGCTATCAACTGTAACTCTGCGGGAGTAAGCTCTCCTATCCGCTCCCAACATAGTGGGAACCGCTCTCTAATCTGGAGGCTTTTGAAAGCCTCCTATTTTGTTTGATCATCACACATGACACATAAATCAGATTCATATCATGTGATTTATCTATCCAACAAATTCAATCAATGACCCATATCAACACAATCACCCAATCCTATCACTGACGCATATCAAGTGCTACATCAATCTATCTGAATGTCAAATCAATCTATTCTATCATCATTTACTATTTGTTTTTCTTTTTAGAAATGCAAATTTATCAACACACATATCATTTTCTATTTGTACTTCACTCATGAATGCAAATTTATATCCTCATTTTACTATTTGGTTTCTATCGCAGAAAGCAAATTTATCAACTATATACTCTTTTTTTTTCAATCGCGAGAAGAAAAGTTATCAATCAATCAAATTACTCTTTGTTGATTCGTCACAAAGTTATCAGCTATCTACTCTTTGTTTTCTATCTTGGAAGCACAGTTATCAGTTCTCTATCGGATTTTCTATCATATCAGCATGATGGTACTACAATTCATCTATCTATTGACTAAGGAAGCATTTTAATTCATCATTTTTCATCACACAAACATTCTGTGGAAAATTTCCTAAATGCGCAATTTTGTTGCCCATATGCGCTAAAACACAAATGCGCTAAAGTTTTGCTCATATGCGCTAAATTTTTTCCTGGATGCGCTATTGTATCCTGCCAATGCGCCACTTTAACTCTCATATGCACAACTCTATTAATTTGAAACCCTATTCCTACATGCACAATTCTGTGCCCTAAATGCGCTATAGGATCAACCTAGCCGATTCTAGCCTATATGCGCTACTCTATCTGTCGAATGCACTACAGGATCAATTTTTCACCTACTCCTAGATGCGCTACGTGATTTTCTATATGCGCTAAGGAATTTTTTGAATGCGCTAAAACTTTTCTCAAATGCGCTAAAACGTGCAAAAAAAATTGAAATCCGATCTAAAACATTTGAAAAATCAATTAAAAATGCGAAATTTGAAATCTTAAATGGTTGGAATCACTCACCAAGGGTCCATACACAGCTGGTCTCTGGTATCGGCACGCTCGCTTGAATCTATGTCTATGCAATGGGATCTCCATCTCGCCAAGTCACTATCAGAGCTCACTTTTCACTGTAGCAGCAGGGTGAAAATGACACTTCATTTTACCCCTTTTTACCTTTTAAGGGTCTTTTAGGGTGGGAGTTAATGACATTTTCCATTCTTTCCATATTATTTTTCACTGGGCCATCACAAACATCATCTATCGGGAGCTAAATCACTGTTCCCTTCTCATTCTCAACATCATCTTCCGTGATTTATCTCCCGAGGGGGCATCATCAGCATCAAAAATCAGAAACATATCAGGGGCAATTTTTTTTTTCTTTTTTCTTTGAAGCAATGCGTTTCACACATCATTTCAAAGAGGGGCAAAATGTATACGCATAAAAATGGTCATGTCTATAATCCTGGCAATTAATTAAATATTTATTATTTAAGTAATTTATCTAAAAGTCCTCTACATATGATTAAATTTAATTAATTTAATTATATTGTTCATTCATCTTATTCTTCTTTCGTAATTAAATAAATTTAATTTATTTAATTATTTTCATATGTCCACTTCATTAATTAACTAAATACATTTTATTTATTTAAATTAATTATCGTTATTTGAATTTAAATTAAATCTTCTGATTTAATTAAGTTTAAATATCTCTCTTTCTTCTATTTTTAAATTCTTCTTCTAATTAATTAAATATTTCATTTAATTAATTTCATAAATATGATTTAATTAAATAAACCTTATTTAATTAAACATCTTATGCTTTCTTTCTAAATCACAACTAGATATTTAATTGTAAAATCTTTTGAAATCTTCTCATATCATAATTAAATATTTTATTTAAATATGAGATCTTTTGCTTTCTTCAAAAATTCTGATTAAAGCTTTATTCTTATCACAAACTTTCTTCTGCTTTAAAAGCTTAATTAAATATTTCATTTAATTAAGAAAAAACTAAATTTCATCCACAAATAAATAATTGAATTTTTAATTCATTATTTATCAGCTTTAAATCTTTCTTTTATTCTTTTAAAGAAAGATGATTTCTTATCTTCTTATCTTTTCCTCTTTCATAAAAATGGAAAAATCTTGTTTTCAAGTTTTCTTCTATTTTCTCTTCAGTTTCATCCTTCTTCAGCCATTCGATCTGCCAGGAATTATCACAACCGTCAGTCAAGACAGCCAATCAGAATCATTTGAAAAACTCTATAAATACCTGTGTGAATCCAAACATTGGTAATAGGCAATTAATTAGAGTTCATGCATTTAATTCATTTAGTATTCTCATATCATAGCATCATGTTTATTTCAAGCATATTAGTTCAATTCCATGTCATAGCTTAATCTTGCATCATGCATCACATTTAAATCACGTTCTTTAGGAAGACATTTTGTTGAGCCTAGCCTACAAATCTGAGAGCAAAAGCTAGAATCGACAAAAACACTGAAGATAGAGGACGATAGGACGACAATCGAAGCAGAATACTAAGTTTGTATTTATTTACTTTTTATGTTATGTTTTGATATAATGTCTTATTGGTGTGCTTGAATAGTATTTATTTCAATTTGTTTATGCATATTATTTTTGATCACACAACATCTTTATTTTGATGATCTTGACAAATTTCAATTCTAATTTGAATCCATAATAAAAGAGTGTGTGAAGCTTAGTGAGGGAATCTCAAGTTATTCATTTGAAGTTAACCTCATCATGAGCACCTATGATGTCGACATTATAAGAGAATCTCAAATGTATGAGTGACATTGTAATAGATCTATGAGAATCGAGTACCTAAGGCATTGTGCCTATGGTGTAGGGAACTTGGGCCTTCATTTTTTAAAAGGGGTTTAGTATGTAGTGTCTTTATGTTTAAGGTCATGTTTTTGTTTTGAAATAAGGCCTTTAAGACCATGTTGCAATGTTTTTTTTTTTTTTTTTTTTTTTCAGAGCGTGTATGAAGCATATTAGACAATTGTAGCACAAAAAGAAGATTAGGACAGCCAAATAAATCTCATTTTATTGTAAACATCATATTATTAATATATTTGAGTGTAATAATATTCGATGGTTACTAATCATTCTTTTTCTTCTTTTATTCTCTCCCTATTATAACTAGCACCAATTGACTAACTTATTATAAAAACTTTATTTATTAAAAAAAATCAGCCTAATGATTATATATCAATATCAATATAGCATAAATTCTATTGAAATAAACACTTGTAATGAGATTTAATCAAATATTGAAATTTATTGCTGCCCTTAAACATTTTTAATTCAAGCAACGTAATCCCTTAATAGTCCAAATTGCAAAGGGGCAACAATCTTTGAAATCCTATTAACTATATACCGTGTTAGTTACAAGAATTCTGTCTAAGCCATCAGGATCACATAGGGCACCTCTACAATAACCTTCCTCAGTTTTTGTTATCTCAGAGTATTTTTTTCGTGGTGTCCAATTTTGACTTGATGGAAAAAGTGTCAATTGCAAGCAATGTAAGGTTGCAAAGTGGTGCAACTTTTGTTCTGCAACTCGTGTGACCAAATAGACTATTCCAACACATCTGAGTGGGTATGTTTATGCTAGGCATGGTCCTCTTTCACACCCAAACATGTGAAATCGCTCCAAGCTACGTTCAACCAGATCGATCCCTTAAGAGTCCAAAGTGCAAAAGGGCAACAATCTTTGATGGACTATTACTCAAAAACTGTGATGCTTAAGAACTCTTCTTCTGAGCCCATGGGATCATGTTCAGACCATCTACAATAATCTCTCTCAGTTTTTGTTATCTTGGAGTCATTTTCCCGTGGTCTCCTATTTTCACTTGATGGAAAAAGTGTCAAATGCAAGCAGTGTAAAGTTACAAAGTGGTGCAACTTTCATTCTACAACTTGTGTGACCAAATGAACTATTCCAACACATTCAAATGCATACATTTATTCTAGGCATGGTCCTATTTCACAACCAAACATGCGGAATCACTCCGAGCTACGTTCAACCGGTTCGATCCCTTAAGGGTCCAAAGTGCAAAAGGGTAGCAATCTTTGACGGACTATTACTCGAAAATCATGGCACTTAAAAAATCTTCGTTTGAACCTACAGGATCATGTTGGGCCCCTCTACAATAACATCTCTCATTTTTTGTTATCTCAGAGTGGTTTTCCTAGGGTGTCCATTTTTCATTTGATGCAAAAAGTGTCAAATGCAAGCAGTGCAAAGTTGCAAAGTGGTACAAATTTCATTCTACAACTCATGTGACCAAACAAAATGTTCCAACGCATCCGAATGGGTTTTTTTATACTAGGCATGGTCCTATTTTCCACCCAAATATGTGGAATCACTTAGAGCTACATTCAACTAGCAGAATCCCTTAAGGGTCCAAAGTGCAAATTGGCTGCAATCTTTGACGGGCTATTACTCAGACACCATGATGCTTAGAAACTCCTTGTTTGAGCTTATGGGATCATGTTGTGCGCCTCTACAATAACCTCTCTTGCTTTTCACTATTTCAAAGGCATTTTCCTGTGGTGGAAAATTTTTACTTGGGGAAAAAGTTGTCAAATGCAAGTATTTGAAAGTTGCAAAGTGGTGCAACTTTCATTTTTCAACTCATGTGACAAAATGAACTATTCTAACACATATAGGTGGGTAAATTTACACTAGGCATGGTCCTATTTGCACCCAAACACGCAGAATTGCTCCAAGCTACATCCAACTAGTAGAATCCCTTAAGAGTCCAAAGTGTAAAATGGCTACAAACTTCAACATGCTATTACTTGGATACCGTAATGCTTAAAATATTCTCGTCTGAGCCTATGGGATAATGTTGGGCCCTTCTACAATAACCTCTCTCAATTTTTGCTATCTCAGAGGCATTTTCCCGTGGTGGTGAATTTTGACTTGGGGAAAAAGTTGTAAAATGCAAGTAGTTGAAAGTTACAAAATGGTGCAACTTTCATTCTGCAACTCGTGTGACCAAAATACTATTCCAATGTGTTCAAATAAGTTTTTTTACGCTAGGAATGGTCCTCTTTCACACCCAAATATGTGGAATTTCTCCGAGCTACATTCAACCAGATCAATCCCTTAAGAGTCCAAAATGCAAAATGGCTGCAAACTTTAGCATGTTGTTACTTGGATATTGTGATGCTTAAAAAATTCTTGTCTAATCATATGGGATTGTGTTAGGCTTCTCTACAATAACCTCTCTCAGTTTTCACTATCTCGGAGGCATTTTTCCGTGGTGGCGAATTTTCACTTTGGGAAAAAGTTGTCAAATGCAAGTAGTTGAAAGTTGCAAAGTGGTGCAAATTTCGTTCTACAACTTGTGTGATCAAACAGACTATTCTAATGCCTCTGGATGGGTATGTTTATGCTAGGGATGGTCCTCTTTTGTAACCAACCAAGCGGAATTGCTCCGAGCTACATTAAATTGGCTCAATCACTTAAGGATCAAAAGTGCAAAATGGAAACAATCTTTGACGGGCTATTACTTAGAAACTATGATGCTTATGAACTCTCCATCTAAGCCTACGAGATCACTTTGGACCCATCTAAAATAACCTCTCTTGGTTTTTGTTATCTCAGAGTCATTTTCCCGTGGTGTCCAATTTTCACTTGATGGAAAAAGTGTCAAATGCAAGCAGTGTAAAGTTGCAAAGTGGTGCAACTTTTATTTTACAACTCGTGTGACCAAACAAACTGATCTAATGCATATTGATAGGTAAATTTATGCTAAGAATGGTGCTCTTTCACACCCAAACATGCAAAATCACTTCGATCTACGTTCAATCGACTTGATCCTTTATGCTCTCATGTAAATTTATTATTTGGTGTGATAAATAAAGTTTCCACCATTGAGTCCATTTCTTATTTGTATAATAAATTATAACTTTCTTTCTCCCGAGTCCATTTCCTATAGAAGAAATAATGTTGCAAAAAGTTTACATATACATCTTTCGATGTGTTTATATGGTGATGGATCAAGAACACAACAATTTATTTTGCACTATGAGGATTATGTTGTGAAAATGTTTATAGACTATTCAAGATAAATGTTTGTATGATAATGTGTCAAGAATTTAACTGCTTCATCTACTATGAATATTATGTTTTGCAAGTGTTGTGAAGATTATGTATCCTTTGCTTAATTGAGTTGGTCCAATCAAAATATTAAATATATTAGAATCTTTTTATGAAACATTTCATGGAATGCCAATTGAAAACGTGATTTTTTCTATTAGATAAAGCATTTCATAGAACTCTTTAGATTAAACTGAATTGAGATATGTAAGAACAAGGGAGCATTAGGAAATACATTGCTCAAGGATCTTAAATAAGCCTTCTCTCCCAGTGCAATTTTGGGTGGATTATTACTTTCAAAGTATTGGGAATGCTTTGCCTATTTTCTAGTTGGCAGTTGCCATTGTAGAAGGCTCATCTCTTGATTATTTTATACTCATTCTTAATCAATTATCAAGTTAGTAATTAGTACATTTAATTATAGTTAATCTTTTCTTTTCAATTTGTGCAATTTTGGAATTTGTAACTCTACTCCTATTCCTAGAAATATTGAAGTTGTTTAGCATCAATCAATTAATATTCAAGACAAACCATAAAGGACATCAATGATTAATGCTAGGGATAACCAATTAATAAACTGTATACACGTGAATAAGTCAAGCATGTACATGTGAATAAGGGAAGCACAAGTACTCAAAAACATGTAAGCCTTGAAGTATACACATGAATACATAGTATATGCAAATTAATACAAAGTATATGCATAAATACAAGGTATACACATGAAAAAACGTAAGTTGTAAAGTATACACTTGAATACACGTAACTCATATCTATTGAACCATGAATTTATAATGCAAATATGGACACCATCGATAAAAAGATTTGTATTAACCAAATAGCTGTGTAGGCATACATCAATATATGTCAATATAAGTATAAAATATAGGTACAAAATAGCCATATAGGCTTACGAGTGTCATATAGGCATTCAATGCCAAATATATCCAATACAAAATATGTACAAAATGCCATATAAGCATACAATAAAGGGCTTTGGAATCAAAATTCATCTCTCCATGCTCTCGAAATAAACTCTTTCCCTTTGCTTTTCGATCGGATGGCAATACGTCTGTCACTCAATTATGTTGCAGTTGAGGAGTGCTCCTAGAGCTCCTCCTAGTGTTTAGTTCTTGGTGAAGTCTTATCTGTTACAATAAGAAGTAAAGACATTAATATATAGAAATTACATTATAAAAAATGATATATTTAACAAAATAATGACTTACCATTGGATCTGATGATCACTCTCCACAAGGGAAATATTCAAATGCCCATGCTGAGGCATGCTGAAGCCTTGTATAAACCATCCAAATAGAAATTAAACTACAAATCCATAGTGGTTTGATTTTTCACTAACTAACATCTATAACAACGAATGTAAATTGAAATTTAGTAATTTGCCTCATACCTCCCCTGTCAAAGCCATCAAGGAGTCTATAGCAGATGAAACACTGATCTCCATTTCCCTCTGAACATTCGAAGGTGTATCCACTTGCAACATCTAAAAATAAAACAACAAATTATTCAATCATGAAAACTACAATAGCGATCCACGTCATGGCTTATAATTAATGAGATAATGAACAAAATTTTGATTACTTATTAAACTATATATTTTTGACTATCATTTTTACTATTTTACCTATCCATATCTTTTTTGAAAGAACATGTTTTTAGGCTTTTACCCATAGTAGCAAGCCGGTGAACCATTTGATAAAATGCTTTCATAGACATGTATGATAACTGTGGTGGCATAGAGAAGATAGTGAGTAGTATGAAAAAATGCCTCAAAGAAATGGGGTCTCATGGTGATGGAATTCCATTACAAAAAAATGTGTCATGGAATTCCATCACCATAAGACCACATTTCTTTTAGGCATTTTTCAAATAGTTCATTGCCTTCCCTATGGTATTATGTTGGGATGGGGTGGATGGTATAGTGTGGCCTTGGTTATGAGATGGAGGGTGATCATGACATGAAGAGAGAGGAGTGGGGACATGAACAAGTGTAATAAAAGGTGGAAGGTTCCATGGATTGGTAAATTGAGGATGAGGACCTTGAAAAGAATTTGGAGGGGAATTTTGGCTAATGGGTTGGTTTCTATTCTTCAAGCAGTGAGCTGTTTGAAAAAATGCCTCAAAGAAATGTGGTCTCGTGGTGATTGAATGGAATTCCATCACCATGAGACCACGTTTCTTCAAGGCACTTTTTAATACTATTCGCTGCATTAACTATGAAATTTCTTACTATTATGCTTTGATAGAAAATTTTCCAAGCATCCATAGTTTGTTGGAAAGCACCTATTTTAGGATTTTAGCCATAGCAGCAAGGAAGCGAGTGTTTTGATAAAATGCATTGGTACACATGTATGGAAAATGTGGTAGCATAGAAAAGGTGGTAAGCTATTTGAAGAAATGCCTCGAAGAAATGTGGTCTCATGGTGATGGAATGGCATTCCATCACCATGAGACCACAATTCTTTGAGGCATTTTTTTAAACTACTCACTGCCTTATCTATGCTATTGCTTACTATTATGCTTTGATAGATTTTTTACAAGCATCCATAGTTTGTTGGAAATCACCTTTTTTAATATTTTAGCCATAGCTGCAAGGAAATGAACTGTTTGATATATAAAATTCTTTGGTAGACATCTATGGAAAATGTGGTAGCATAGAAAAGGCAGTGAGCTGTTTGAAAAAGTGCCTTAAAGAAATTGGGACTCATGGTGATGGACATCACCATGAGACCACATTTCTTTGAGGCATTTTTTCAAACAACTCATTGCCTTGTCTATTCTATTGATTACTATTATTATTTCATATATTTCTTCCAAGCATCCATAGCATAGACAAGGTAGTGAACTGTTTGAAAAGATGCCTCAGTAAAATGTGATCTCATAGAATTCCATGACAAGCAAATGCAATTGGAAGTTGCTCCTACTTATTACTTATGATATGTGAAGTAATTGCATCACTGCTTATGTTGAAAATTTAAACAACTATATTGTAGTTGAAATTTTGTCATCTATCAACATCTAGTTATTAGTTATGGAATGTGAAGTAATGCTTTGAGTTTGAAAGATGTGTAATGCAATGTAATCAATGATATGAATATAAACTACAAAAATCTATTAAGAATAATTAATTAGTTGAACTCTTTATTCTATTACCCATGTGTAGGTTTTTCTAAATCCATTGGCACTGGGAGGTGTTCCCTCGAAGCCTCCAATATTAGCATATTCAACATCTAAAATCACATATTAAAATACCAATCATAAAAAAATGCTATTAACATGCAATAAATTTATAATTTTTTACTACTTACATACCTCAACAGTAGATGCAGTGGAGAAATAAGTAGGTGTAGGGCCAGTGTATCTAGTATCAACATTGTGACCCTAAAATTTTATTAAAATCATAAAAATAAATTAGTTAATCTTGCATTTCAAAATTGAAATTTAATAAATTAAATTCAATGAACATTCTAGCATTTACCTGAGTATCAATTCCATAGGCATCATTCAAAATGTTAGCTTCCCTCACCATCTCCATAGCTATAGACGTATCCTACATAGCATGTGTAGTAGCCTCCTGAGTGTCGGTGGGGTCATATGAACAAGTTGCCTTGCAAGACTGACACAAA
This sequence comes from Sequoia sempervirens, assembly GCA_007258455.2. Taxonomy (NCBI): domain Eukaryota; kingdom Viridiplantae; phylum Streptophyta; class Pinopsida; order Cupressales; family Cupressaceae; genus Sequoia; species Sequoia sempervirens. The sequence goes on along the minus strand of VDFB02000015.1, from coordinate 321,156,716 downwards.
TGGGATTGAAGCCCACCACTCAAAGACTCCCCTGGATGGTGCTGTAGTATAGGGTTGGTATGCTAGATGACACTCTGGGTCAAAGAGTTGATGGCCCTCAGAGTCTCTACCTTGCACCAAGTCTATCTTGAGCCGACCCCCCACCTCTCCCATGTAAGTCCCTCATATCAAAATAATTCAGGATTTTGTTCAAGATGAACTCATAGAATGGTTTTCTAAGGAAATTTTGTAGGACTTCACAATTGTTGCATGGTGGGTAATCAAAAACCATGTACCACCTATCCCAAAAAAAGTTCGTAATTTGTTGGTGGTGGCACCAATGGATAGGGAACCTCTTCACATTGAGTGTAAGATTTTCATTTGTGTGTGGGTCAGTGAATAATGAGCACAAATCAAATTTTGTAATTTTTAGATCTTTTACATCTTTATATGATAATTTATCCCAGTAATAAGCCCTATCCACCTACCTCCTATCTTTCCAACTAGTTAATTATTTGCTGATTGAATCTACATGTTTTAAAATTTCTTTGAGTGAAGTTGCCAAGGTCATTCTTTCATTGGTTGAACTATTTGGATTGTTCAACCTCCTGATTAAATCCTCAATTTCTAATTTATTTTTTTCAATTTCACTCATTAAGTTTTACTGAGTGCCAGTAGGATGTTGAGGGATTGGTGGAGGATATTGTTGTTGTGGTTGTTAAACTTGAGGATTTTGTTGTTGTTCTTGCTATGCTTGTTGAGGTTTTTGTTCCTCTTATTGTTGTTGTGCTTGTTGAGGATTTTGAGGAGGGTTTGCAGGTTGATTAAAATCTCCTACAAATTCAAAAATTAAATATCAAAACAACTTAAAACTAACAAATTCACAAAAAAAAAACAATCCTTATCTCTCAGACCTCCTCGTCAATGTGGCGGCATCCTAGCGATGAAACAACAATAATTTAAGGAAGAATCTTGCAAAATGGCTCCTCCTAGAATGTGAGTGTAGAAATAAGGGGTTTTGGCTATGGGCACAACAAAGTAAAATGAAAATGATTTCGAATTGCTTCTTTTTATTTTATTTAATAGCTCATAATGTGAGCGCGTTATAACATGCTCACCTTATAACACACTCACATTATGAGCTTGTTGTGGCCAAGCCTTAGGCTTGAATCAATAGCTTTGAGGCAAGTGGACTATAGTTGCGTTGATACAACACTAGATTCAAGTGGAATGATCATTATGATCCCTCCCTTTCACTTTGAACAGGAATTGTATCCTTTGATCTAGTGGTTAGGACCTACCTCATCTAAGGGCTTGAGAGACCCCCCCATCCCCCCAAGCTATAGTTCTATGGCTCTATGGGTGATTCTGACAACTATAATTGCAGGTTTATCCTACCAACCTGAGGAACCCCTCCACCCTCGGTCCTGAAGGTCAGGGCATGCATTAATTCACAGATTAATTAAGAAGGTTCTCAATCAAGCCATAATGTGAGCGCGTTATAATGCACTCACATTATGAGCTTTCAAATATTTTTTATAAATTTGGCCACAAATTGGGTACCCATCTTTTTGCACCCGCCCTTATAGGGATATATGGCAAGAAACTTGGGCATTATTAAATGGAAGACATTGATAGAGGCTCATGTTAAGCTCCATGTGATGAAACCCTACACGACTTGATATGATGAAACACTACACGACATGACTGCATATATATATATATACAATATGATAAGAATATATCATTGTATTTGTAGATAATGATATATTCTTATCAGATTGCATATATATTTATATACAGTCATGTTGCGTAGGGTTTCATCATATCAGGCCGTGTAGGGTTTATATATATACAACCTGATAAGAATATATCATTGTCTGTGAAGCTTCATGTGATGAAACCCTACATGCCATGATATGATGAAACCCTACACGACATGACTATATATATATAATTTTCTACAAATTGTAATCCTAAAACCGCTCAATAAATTGGGACAAAAACTATATACCCATTAAATTTCATGATTATAATGTAGAGATTCGAAGAGAATCCAACAAAAATTATATACCCATTTAATTTCATGTGTAAAATATAATTACTAAAAAAAAATGTCTACCCAATTAAGTCGAAGACAACAGATTAAATTGTATCCTAAAACCCCTCAATAAATTGGTGCAAAAACTGTAAACCCATTAAATTTCATGATTATACCATTAAAAAATATGACAATGCTTTGTTTAAATCACATTTAATGTGATTAGTTCATAGTATACTGTAAAAAATAATCATAGCATTCAAACCCTCGATGCCATAGACAGAATAAATCATGAGGGATCAAATTTCGTTCACATTGTATGTAATGGAAAATGATTACAGTCAAACCCTCAATGCCATATAGAGAAATGATTGTAAAAATGCTTGCAAACATCGTCGATGAAAAAAAAAACCCATTATTGAACAAACAATATTGCAAGGGAAAAGACTTGGAGATGTTACTTGGAGCAGATGGGAGCTGGTGGAATTGGTGAAGGTCGTAGGAGGTCATGACGACAATGCCAAAAGATAGAATAAATGTGAAAATGATGAATAAAACTATAGGAGATGATGAGTTTAGGGCTTATACATGCCTGGCAACCCGCAGTTAGGTAAACCCATATGCGTGGTTTGTTGAGCGCATATGGGGCACGTGGTTAACATGACAATGTGGTAGGGTTGGGATTAAAGCACCCACCTTCTAGCGGACCCACATGTTAATATCAATGGGCCCACATACAAATGCAAGTTGAAATAGGTTTATTGATAATTAGAAATAGGTTTTTAAATTTTTTGTTTTGGATTTTTAATGAATGAGTATCGATGAAGTGGTAAAGATGTAACAGACAAAGGTTTAAAAACACCCTTTTTGAGCACCTTTATCTTTATGGGTTTTTCAAGATGTGTTTTAAGTACCCACAAGCCAAATTTTTATTTTTAAGGTCCTAACTCGCTTACAAACAAGCCCAAAAAAAGAAAATAAATCAAACCTATTTTCCACTCTCTATATTAGGAACAGGGTGTAGTGCCTCTTGATGGTTGATAAGGTACAAAAATAAATAGAGTGACACATCCCTACATCTTTATAAGTTATATTTGTATCCAAATTCTATATCACAAAAAGGACCTTATTGCATTACCCTAGGGTAATAATTAGGAAGGAAAAATCCCAAGAATGATGATTATATGAAGAAGAAAAATAAATTTACAATAATGAGCACTATTTGAAAAACTCAAACACCAAGACAAAGTAATATTACTTTTATTAGTGTGAAAGTAGTTATTACCTACCTAGTTTACAATCATTACCCCATGTTGTTTAATAAAAATATATATTTGGTCAAGGAAATATTAAAAAATTGTAAGAAGCTTCATGCATGCTAGTAAAATCTTATCTTCTACCATTTTTCTCTAGTTGTATAATGCATTGCCCTATACCTCACATATTTTAAGTTAAATGTCAAGAGAAAATATAGTGACAAGGGTTGGGTGGCTATCTTTATTTAGTTGAAATTAGATTCTATTAACCTATACATTTTCACAATGACTTCTAACATAGATGGGAATGCCTCCAATAATTGCAAATCCCTTATTTCAAGAATAGATATTAACTAATTTCTATTATCTTCACAATAAAAATTATCAATCAATAAATATGTCAATAAACTTTTTCTAATTTTCATATTGTTGGCCTCATTTTTGAACTCGACCTATTTTAAAAAATTTCATGCTTATTATCCATAATGTGTAGTCATTTCAAAATTCCATATCAGCTTTAAAAATATGAGATGAATTACCTAGTCCTTCTCAAGTTTTAATTAAGGCTTTAAGTGTTCTGAAGACCTCCAAAAATCATATGTAGTTTCAAAAATAATTTGTTTTCAAATTTTTTGCAAGGTTAGAAAACCTTTGTTGAAACTCGACAAGGTTCTCATAACCACCCAAAATATTGACAACCACTTTTTTTTTTAAAGGTAAATATTGACAACCACTTTTACTTTTGAAGCTAGTTTTCAGAAGTTTTATAAGTTTTTAGAGCTCCATTGGTGCCCACAATGGTTATTGGAACAACTTTAAAGGCTGATATATTATTGGAAATACATAAAGATAAAGATGAGAGTCAAGGTTTCAAAGAGGGTATTGACATTTTTTGATAATTTCAAAACTAGCTTCAAAAGTAAAAATGAGTTTAGAACTCCACTCTACTGTTGACAACACCATATAGAGGTGAGAATAAAGATCTGTCAACTATTGGTCAAATGAAGGAAAGGTCCATCATTTTATTTAAAAATTGTTGAAAAGTTCTCTTATGAATTATTTCCAAACTTTGAATTTGTTTGTGACTTTTTAGATTTACTATTTTTTCATTAGAATAGGTTATATGCATCATTTATTAGTCATATCATTGCATTTCATACATAAATATATTTCCAAGTCTCTAAATTTAGATTCTAGGATTTGTTGGCTAACCTTTCAGGTTTTAATTCAATGTCATATTTTAATCAATCTTTAATTTAATGATACAAGGCACTCACCACTAGTGGAAAAGATAGCCCTTTTGAAATTCTAGGTAAAATCCTTAGGTTTCACTTTTGCACCTTATCACATTAAACAACTACAACCAATGCAACAATAACCCTAGCTACACTATTTGAATTTGTGGCAAACTACACTTAATGTAAATTTGATGAAATTATGATCCTCAACCATGGAGCCCATACATAATCCTTACGTAATATTGTTGGGTAGAACCAAAGGGGTTTCATCATCTAATCTTAAAAATAAAAGTATTATCATCCTAAGATCTAATTGCTTGAAATGTGATATTAAAAATTGACATTCACATTCATAGAAGAATATGAAAAATCCTCTTCTAAAGGGGAATCATGTAAGAAGGATATTACAAGAAATCTAGGCATTACAACACATAAATACATTATTCAAAATAGATTGATAAGTTGAAGAATCTTCTAATGAAGAACAAAATCATATTTCTTTCAACTATGTCAAGAGGTTCATCATATTCTTATTATAAATAACTAGAGAAATAGAAGGGAAATACACTTGTTAGAATTGTGGATTTTGATTTAAGGAGATAGATCATTGATTCTAGAGCTTCACATCAAATGGCTTCATCACAAATATGTTTTCCTTCATTTAAGACTTATTCTACACCACAAATTTTGATGGGTAATAATACATATATATATATATATATATATATATATATATATATATATATATATATATATATATATATATATATGTGTGTGTGTGTGTGTGTGTGTGTGTTTATGAGAGAGTATCTATTAATGTGGGTGAATGATCATTAAATGATGTACTTTATATTTCTTCATTTTCAACTAATCACTTTTCTATCTACTATATCACACATAGTGGAACATGAAAGAGTATTTATTTTACACCACATTCTATGATCATTCAACATTTTTAGGGCAAAGTTATTGTTACAATTAAGGAGGAAACAATAAATTTAGATTATAAACCTTCTCACATTTTACAATTTATGTTCCTTTAATTAATGTTCAGACTTGTTGATGTAGGTTTTTATTTTCATAGTGGGTTAATTTATTATCCCTTAGTCCTATGTTTTTCCTACACTTAATTAAGATTTCTTAGGACATTAAAGTGAGTTTATTACTAGGAGATAAGTGTGTGGTGTCCCCTTCCTTAAAGGTCGGAACCACTTTCCATTTTTGGTGGAATCCTCCACTTTGGTGGTCAATTTCCACTTTTTGTGGTTGATTCCTATTGGTTGTATTTTCCACCTACCTCCTCTCCTAAGTTTTATATAAACTCACTACCTAGCTTGTATTTGCATACCTTTGCATATTCTTGCAATCTTTTACATTGTATCTTTTCAACTTGAAAGATTTTAATGCAGTATTTCCATGTTGTCATTGCATAATCTCTCAGAGTCCTGGTTTGCATTCTTATGTTTTTCCAGTTTATGTAACTTCGATTTTCTCTTAAAAATTTCCTTGGGTTATTCAATCTATTTCATATTTCTAACATGGTATCAAAGCTTTTGTTTTGAGAAATCTAAGTTCATAGATTCCTAATTGAGAGATTTAGTTTCTTGTAAAGATCTTGTAAATTCCCCTATGCTCTTCTCTTGTGTTTTGAACGATCTAGAGAATAATAAAGGGTTTACAAAGATCTAACAACCTCTTCATAAATTGCATATGTGTTTTGTGAGATTTGGGTGATTGCAATGTTTTTTGGTTATATTGATTTTTTTTTTTACTGTTTTAACATGTCTAGAAGGCTCAATAAAGTCATATTTGGCTTTTGTTTCATCCGAATTGGAGATAATTTGACAAAGTTACAAACAGGGGTTTGAAGCTCAGATTTAACAAAAACCTTTTTATTGAAGCATTTTTAGCCCAAACAGACCTTTCCATTGCATTCAAAAGGCCCAAAAACCCTATTCTCATATATATTTTTTCTATTTTAGATGAATTTTATTTTTGGAAATTTTTTCTTTTGCTGGGAGGGTTGTCATCATAGGCTAAATTTAGCCATTTAGAAAACAATCATAACTTTTCACCATGGTGTCCATTTTTTGCAAATGAGATATCATCGAAAAGTTAAAGACGAACAATTTCCATCCACATAGGTATTGAAAATAATTTTTTCCATTTTCTGCCAGATATTGTAGGTTGAAGTTGTTTGATGCAAATTTCTTCAAAAGGCCATAAATTTTTCCTTGGTGCTCCAATTTTTGGAAACAAGTAGGTGTTGGAAAGGTCTTAGAGAGCACTACACAACCATCAGACTAATTTTTCCATATTTTGTCTCAAGTTCATTTTGTATTAGAATTTGTAATTTTAGCTATTTTGAGCCTATTGAGCATTGTATCTTTGAAAAGGATTTGTAAACAAACTAAACTTATAAATTACCAACCTTATAATATTTGGGGGGTGATCTTTGATATTAGTGAAAAGGGTGGGACTGTATTGGTGTTATTTTTTGGTGATTCATTTGTGTTGATCATTTGAGGAGGTATCATGGGTTTTTCTATTCATACTTCTATGGTAATTCTGAAAAAGGATAATTATGAGTATTGAAAAAAGGTATCCTGACACATCTTAGGTGTCTTAAGCTTTTTCCATGGGTGATCCCACAATAGTGGTTTACAATTTTTGGCCAAACTGGACATTGAAATTAGTTTTTTAAACTAAATCTTCACATTCGGGCACCTTTAGCAGCTAAACCATGAATAATTTGAAGATGATTGCAAACTAGAGTCTCATCACATTGTGTATTTAGATTCTAAAAATATTTTTTTCAAATTTTTTGGAATTAGATTGTACTTCTTTTTCCATTTCCCACAAAAATTGGTTTTTTTCAAAAAACAACATTTTTAAAAAGTGACACACACCGTATAATGCATAACTTTTTTTCCATGAAGGATAAAATTCTAATTCTTTTGAATTTAGATTTTTAACTCTGATATCTAGTGCTTCCACTTGGTTAGACATATTTTTATTGAATATTTTTTCTTTAATCAAGTTTTGAAGTCAAGCCAATTACAATTCAGACATAGCGTGACTGTATAACGTATAACTTTTTTTGTATATATCGAAATTCAATTTTTTTTAATTTGGATCAAGGAATTCAATATCTAGTACACTCATATTTTTTAATTTTTTTTTTTGATAATCTGCTATTTTTCCATGTGCAGAACAAAGACCTTCATTTTCGATGAAAAACCTATGTTTAATAAAACTAAAAAACAAATACATAATAAAACCGAAACATATTAAAATTATATTCATTGGATAGCTCATTCTGAGGACTAGTTGATTATAGTTGGGTTTGTGAAAAATCATCCATTTTCATCCTCAATCTGAGCTCTGAATCACCAAAATTTAGGTTTTTTTGTGTCTCAGGGGAGGGAATGAGAAATTTGGGGGGTTCGTACGAACCCCCAGGGGTTCAAGCAAATCAAACCAGGGTTCATTCGAACACCCCTTCTATAAGGGTATTTGTTGGCTTTTTTGGCGGGAAAGTATTAAAAGGGTTCGCCCGAACCCAGGTTCTTGTGAACCCCTGATTGGTTCGGTCAAACTAGTAGGTTCGTACAAACCCCTAAAATCAAGTTTTTTGCCATGCATTCATTTTTTGTGAGTTTTCCTTCCTCACTTCAATTGTAAACCACTATTGTGGCTTCACCCCCATATCTTTATGGACTCGTACTTGAGCCAGAAACAACTTGGAAGGAATCATTTTGGGGTAATAATAATGGTCTCATTGTAGGATTAATTGGTACATATATATTGGTGTTGATATTCCTATGGAGATCTCAAATATCAAGTGCCCACACACACTTTGGACCAAGATTTGGGAGATCTTTGGAGACCATCATATCTCTCCATTCCTAGATGTTCGTGCTATAGATTGTTTAATTCACCTTGATGATGTTGATAATATACCCTTTGATGCTAATATTTTAGAAGAGCTTGAGTACAATAAATGTATTGAATGTCCAATTGAAAAAGAGACTTATCTTCTTGCTTCTCCTCCCCATATGGAGATCACATCTACTATACTATTGTAGTTGATGATGCTTGTGTTGCTATAGATATGGCTTCTTGTGATTCAGTGCAATAGGATATTCATTGTCTTTCAGATTTGGCTACTACAGATGACTTCTTGAAAGGCATTTCATAATTGTTTGTGGAGTCTCATATTTTAGATTTGTGAGATACCATTGATTGCATTCATCTTCTCTTTGATGGAGATGATCCTTCTTCAGTTGTTGCGAGGGAACACTTTGACCCTCTTGTTCATTCTCTACACAATCATCCTTTGTAGTTTGACATGAGTGTGGATACTTTGGATCATTATTTGGAGAAGACATCTTTAGAGGAGATACTTGACTCTTTTTCTTATGCTCTACATTATTCTCTAGGAGATTCTAATTTTCTATCTTCAACAGTGTGGCTTAGAATGCCTAATTTGATTGTGATAGCTTTCAACATCAATGTGGAGACATTTGAGCATGCTTCAGAGACATCATACTTCATCTATCTTCCCCAATCTTCCTTTCAGGAATAGGAATAAATCCTACATACATTCTTGGTTTTGTTTCTTCCTAAGGGGAGGAACATTGTTCAACAAGATTGGATCATCTTCAACATTCAATGTCGATCTTCTACCATTTCAAGAGACTCACGATTGAGAGGGGGATTACATTTTCTCTTTTCTTCTTCTCTCTTATGGGGGGTTCTTTTTACTCATATGGGGTTTTGGCCTTCTCATGTATCATTGAGATATTTTTTGTATTTCATCTCTCTTTGGGGAGGAGTTTTGTCCCAATGGGTTTTCTCCTTTTCTCCATTTGTAAGAGATTTTTTTGCATTTGTACATGGGTAGCTAAGATGGCCTTATTTACTGAGACCCATCTTATTTTCCATCCTCCTAATTTGTGCTTAAGGGAGGAGGTTGTTGGTTTAGGTTTTTATTTTTATAGTGGGTTAATTTATTTTCCCTTAGTCCTAGGTTTTTCCTACACTCAATTAAGCTTTCTTAGGATAATAAAGTGTGTAATGGAATAACTTGCACAATAGAAGAAGATGATATGAAATTTTAGTGTAGGAAAATGCATACCCTTGCATTTTCACACTTGTTTGGGCTTTCCTTGCTTTATTTATCCTTATTTATGTCTTAATTGGTCCTATTTTGCATCCACAAACCTAATAAATTATATATTTTTATGGCTAATCTCGACAAACATCAAAGCATAAATGATAATTTACTAATTTTGGTTGTGTATCCTTGATTTTTGGTACTAGGACTAAGATGCCACCTACGATGTCTTTTTCCTCCAAAGGTATTGGGATCCTATTTTCAAATGTGCCTCAGATGGCACCCTTTTTGGAGTCTGTGCCCCGAGTTTCAAGCCTCAGGACTAAGATTCCACCGAGTGAATCTTAGTCCCCATGAAGTTATTTTTGAGATTTAATTTTAAATCTTGGTGGGATTTAGCCTCCTTTAATTAATGAATTCATATGTCGGCTTAGTGTGGTGTAATTTCAGGATATTAAGCATGGATAAGTATAAATACAAGGTTTATGCACTCATTTTCACCTAAGACTTTTGTGAGAGCATTCCTAATAGCATAATTGAGTTCACAAGAGCATTCAAGAGCAATTCATCAAGCATTTGGAGCCATCATGAAGATTCTAGCACTGTGTCAAAGATATTCTTACATCATGTGTGTTTATGAGGTAACATTTGTGATGTAGGGTTTTGATTCAAGTAGGCAATTAAAGTCAAGATCTATTAAGCATTCATTCAATTCAAGATCTAGATTCAAGCTAGCCACTTCGCACAAGTTTACAAATTTCATAAGGAGGGTTTGGTGAGTTGCAACATAGCACTTTGTTCCACTAGTAGAATTTGGAAAATAAATGACTAGGTGACTAAAACTTTTAGTCACAACAACCAAAAATGACTAAATTCTACTAATTTTTTGCAACTCAACTATACATGAGTAAATAAATGACTAATTTGGTCATTGACTAAAAACTTATTTAGTCACACAAATAGAAATGACTAAATTTTTAGTCATTTATTTAGTAAACCATTTAAGGAATCAATAGCCCACCAAAATACTCTAATAAACATACTCTAGAACTTTCGTTGAAATCTTATTTTCAAGTGTAGCCTGCCAAAAAGGAGTTTTACTTTTAATAAACATACTATAAAACCTTCGTTGAAACCTTATTTTTTAGGTGTAGCCTGTTAAAATGGAGAAGTGTTTCAGTAAAGGATGACAAAGAATGGTAAGGAGATTTGTGTGATAGGAGGCATAGGATTCATTGCTGCTTATCTCATTCTTGCTTTGTTCAACAAGGGTTACATCACTAGTAGAATTTTCCAAATAAATGACTACGTGACTAGAAGTTTTAGTCACATGACTAACAATTCTAGTATTTGGAAAATAAATGACTAATTTGGTCATTTATAAGTGACTAATTTGGTCATCAGGTAAAATCACAACTAAATGATCAATATCAGACAAATAAAAATGACTAAATAAATGACTATTACTCTATTCTTTTTTCTTTCGAACTTGATCATAATCTATAGAGCTTAAGCCCCCCTCATGGGACCCCTACCTAAGCGGGCCATTTGGTTGCCTAGGTTGCTTGGTGCACCAAAAATACCTATTGCATGGAAGACATTGCCTCTTGGTGTAGTCTTAAGGCCTTCACATATTTTATAAATTTTTTTAACATTTACATTCTTTAAATTTTATTACTCATTATATTAATGAATCATTAATGTTTTTAACTATGATTTGAAGCCAGTTTGATTTTCCTATTGTGTTAGCATGTCTAATGTATCAAAGAGCAATTGTGGTCAATTTCACTAATAAAATTTGATTTAAACAATCCAATTGCATTTTGAGGGCTATCTTGCAGACACTTTCATTTCAAAAGGTCAAGTAGTTATTTCTAGAAGCAATTAGATTCAATTTACGTGGATTGTAGAAATGTAATGGTCGAGTCTACTAAAAATGAAGATTTTTCCCCTAAAGAAAGAACATTTTTCCCTAAAAATGAAGATTGATATACTCGACCATCTTAATAATGAGAAATAGAAATAACAATGATCCCTTTTGGTATGCGAATTTTTTCTCTTTTAGGCTTTATATTTTTAATTATTTTTTAAAAATAGAATTATTTTATAATCTATGAAATCAATTGTGTTGATCATTTTTATAGACGTTATCTTTTTATACAAGTTTGAACTCTAGTAATTTGGTGTTTCAGCTCTCGCATCACTACTACATTAAGAGGGATTTAAGACATTAATTTAAGACAATATATTTTTAATTTTCTAATTGTCTTAAACTAGCATACCTATATTTTAAAAATATATGTAAAGTACGCCGAGAGATATCCTTCTCAAGATGCCTATTTTTAATCAATTGAACCTTAACCCAAATTGAAGGTTAACCCTAACCATAAAGCTATCTGAACCCTAATCAAAACCCTATTTGAAGTTGGTTTGGATTACTATCTCATAGACAAGGACAAATTCCATAGAAGAGTGTCTTTCAAGTTTGAAAAAGTGTAGATGGAAAACACAAACTTCAAAATGGTTGTCACTTGACTCCTGGCTCACCCAAATAGTTGATCATCGCACTAAGATGTGCATATTCAACAAAAAGTTAAAATTCATAAAACTCAGACTAAAAGAGTGGAATGTAGATTTTTTATTAAATCATAATCTTGATTTATTCATAACTATAATTGAATAAAAAATATACTTAAACCCTAACCATAACACTAATAATAACCCTCAGCCTAATTTAACCCTACCCCCAACCCTAACCTTAACCCTTATCCTAATTAAATCTTAAGCCTAATTGAATCTTGATTTAACCTTAACCCTAATTGTCCCATAACCAAGTAACTCTAATTGAACTCTAGCCCTAACTTTGAATGTAACTCCCACAAAATTCAAGAGTTTTATAGATAAAATATACCAAGATGGATGTATGAACCTAGGTAAAAGAGATTTGATGACTTAAAGTCAACTTGCTTCATAGCTAAGTTAAATCTTGTAAAATTTCTTCATATGAACTTTAGGAGGGACAAAGATTATCCAAATCTCCAAAAATAGGTCCCAACATGAACCTGTCCCATAGGCATTCAACCTATGGATTTTTTCACTTAATAATAAAAAAAATGCACAAAATAACATTTAAAAAAATCCTTCTACGCGGCCTTGTTTAAAAAGTAGTAATCAAGTATCGATATATTTTTATTTTTTATACATTTATTAAAAAAATTAAATCTTTTATAATTATTTTTATCTATTTTAATAATGAAATTTGAATACCCATGCTAATTTCAATTTAATTTTAGACCAATTTTAATAAACATACTGTTGGTATGTTGCGACTGATCATGCTATACTTTATAGCCCATGGTATACTGTACACCCCGGCCCCTATTCAATGATAACGTCTATAAAATTGTGAGAGCTAAAACCCATTTGTTTGGTAAAGCCTTTTTACCTGCAGGCAACTTGCATAATTCCCAAGTCTGATTTTTCAGTAAGGAGTCCATTTCTTCCATTCCATGCTCCCACTGAACCTTGGTATCCACCTGCATAGCTTCATCATAATATTCTGGTTCACCAGCATCAGTTAACAAAATAGTATACAAAGAGGGAGAGGATCTTTCTGGAGGTCTACTTATCCTTGAAGATCGTCTAACAGGAGTTTGTGGTATTTGTTGCTGTTGTTGTTGCCCAGCATGAGGAACCACTGAAACATCATTGTTTGGAATATCATCCAACACTGCATAGTCATTTTATTTCTTCTCATGCTGGAGCAACAAGTCTTTGTACAACACTTTCTCATTGAATATGACATCCCTGCTTCTCACAAGTTTCTCATGCTACCCCCCATAGAAGTTATTTTCTTGATTATGTCCAAGGGGATTTTGGGCTGTTTTATTTAGGAGATAACAAACCCTGTCAGATTGTTGGAAAGGGAAGAATCAAGATTAAGTTGCAAAATGGGAATCATTGGCTACTATGTGAGGTAAGGCATGTTCCAAAGTTAAGAAAAAATTTAATTTCAGCAGGGCAACTAGGTGATGAACGTTGTGTTGTTACTTTTAGTGATAAAAATTGGAGGGTCACAAAGGGTGCCTTAGTGGTAGCAAAAGGTGTGAAAGTAGGCACCTTATATCTTTGTACAGGTCATACTATTCCTTCTACTTTAATTGTTACAGAAAAATGTCAATGTTCAGGAACAGTTGCCGCAGTTCAACAGGTAGAAGATCATACAGTTGTTGTGGACTCTAAATCAGCACTGTGGCATAATAGACTTGGGCATATGAGTGCAAAAGGTATGAAATTACTTCATTCAAATAATGTTTTACCAGGTCTAAAATGTGTTAATATGGATTTCTGTGAAAGTTGTGTGTATGGAAAACAAAAAGAGAGTTAGTTTTCTCAAGGATGGGAAGCAAAAGAAAGATGAGAAATTGGAGCTTGTGCATACAAATGTATGGGGACCAGCTCAGGTATCTTCTCTCGGTGGCTCTCTATATTATGTTACATTCATTGATGATGCAACTAGGAAGTTATGGATTTATTTCCTTAGGCAGAAATCTAATGTATTTGAAACTTTTAAAAAATGGAGAAGCTTGGTTGAGAATGAGACGGGTAAAAGATTAAAATGTCTTAGATCTGAAAATGGTGGTGAGTATTGCAGTAAAGAGTTTGAAGATTATTGTTCCTCTAATGGTATTTGTAGGCAGAAAATGGTTCCAAGGACTACGAGAAAATGGAGTGGCTGACGCATGAATAGAACAATAATGGAGCATGCACAGACTATGAGATTGCATGCTGGGCTGCCTTTAAAAATGTGGGCAAAGACTGTAAACACTGCTGTTTATTTAATTAATAGAGGTCCCTCTAATCCTTTGGGTTGTGGTATTCTAGAGGAAGCATGGAAAGGTAAGAAGCTAAGTTATTCTTTTCTCAAAACCTTCGGTTGTGAAGCATTTGCACATGTAGATTCTGAAAATAGAACCAAGCTTGATGCAAAATCAAAGAAATGTGTATTTGTTGGATATGGCATTGATGAATTTGGTTATAGGCTTTGGGATTTTGAAAATAGAAAATTGTGAGAAGCGGGGATGTCATATTCAATGAGAAAGTGTTGTATGAGAATCATTTGCAGCATGAGAGAAGAAAAGAAAATGACTATGTAGTGTTGGATGATATTCCAAAAATGATGTTTCAGTGGTTCCTCATGTTGGACAACAACAACAACAACAAATACCACAAACTCGTTAGGCGATCTTCAAGGATAAGTAGAGCTCGAAGATTCTCTCCCTCTTTGTATACTATTTTGTTAAGCGATGTTGGTGAACCAAAATATTATGATGAAGCTATGCAGGTGGATACCAAGGTTCAGTGGGAGCATGGAATGGAAGAAGAAATTGACTCCTTGCTGAAAAATCAGACTTGGGAATTATGCAAGTTACTACAGGTAAAAGGCTTTACCAAACAAATGGGTTTATAGGTTGAAAGAGGAGAAGATGGAGGTAAGAAAAGATTTAAAGCCTAGATTAGTTGTAAAGGGATTTGCACAGAAAAAGGGTATTGATTTTGATGAGATTTTTTCTCCTAGTTGTTAAAATGACTTCTATTCGTATTGTTTTAAGTATTGTGGCTATTGAAGATTTGCATTTAGAACTTGATGTTAAAACAACCTTTCCCATGGTGATTTGGAAGAGGAAATATATATGGAACAATCCACAAGGATTTGAGGTCAAAGGTAAGGAGAAACTAGTGTGATTGAATAAAAGTTTATATGGCTTGAAGCAAGCACCTCGGCAATGGTACTTGAAATTTGATAGTTTTATGGCTGAGCAAGGCTACAACAGGTGTAATTCTGACCATTGTGTTTATTTTAAGAGGTTGGATAATGACAACTACATTATTTTGTATTTATATGTTGATTACATGCTAGTAGCTAGGTCTAACATGGATCACATAAGTGAGCTAAAACAACAGTTAGCAAAATCTTTTGCTATGAAGGATTTGGGGGTAGAAAAACAAATCCTTGGTATAAAAAATTTTAGAGATAGGAAAAACAAAAAATTGTTTTTATCTTAGGCTAATTATGTTGAAAAGGTGTTGCAGAGATTTCATATGGAGAATGTAAAAGTTGTCAGCACACCTTTGCCTAGTCATGTCAAATTGACTAAGGATATGTGTCCAAAGACACAAGAGGAGGAAGAAAAAATGTCCAAGGTACCATATGCTTCAGCTATAGGTAGTTTGATGTATGCCATGGTATGCACAAGACCAGATATTGCACATGCTATAGGAGTTGTTAGTAGGTATTTGAGTCATCCCGGAGTTGAGCATTGGAATGCAGTAAAATGGATTCTCAGGTACTTGAGAGGTACATCTAATAATTGTTTATGTTTTGGGGGCTCTAATAGTGATTTAAAAGGCTATGTTGACTCAGATTTGGCAGGGGATATAGATACCAAGTGGAGTACCATAGGTTATGTATTTACAGTTGGTGGGACAACAGTGAGTTGGATTTCTTGATTGCAGAAGGTGGTTGCTTTATCCACCACAGAGGCAAAGTATGTTGCTGCAACAGAGGTGGAAAAGGAGATGATATGGCTGCAACTTTTCATGGAGGAGTTGGGCAAACAACAGGCTAGAAATTACTTGTTTACAGACAGCCAGAGTGCTATACATCTTGCAAAGAATTTTGACTTGCATTCTAAAACAAAACACATATAGTTGAGATATCATTTCATTCGGTCGGTGTTGGAGGATGGACAAGTCAAGCTGGACAAGATACATACAGATGCCAATCCAGCAGATATGTTTATGAAAGCAGTGACAAGGGAGAAGCTAAGCTTCTCTTCAATTTCAGTTGAATTCAAGTATCACAGAGTAGCAGGGTCCAAGGCACTTATTTCCAGTGGGAGCTGTAAT
This sequence comes from Sequoia sempervirens, assembly GCA_007258455.2. NCBI lineage: Eukaryota > Viridiplantae > Streptophyta > Pinopsida > Cupressales > Cupressaceae > Sequoia > Sequoia sempervirens. The sequence continues at coordinate 321,140,174 of VDFB02000015.1, read as the reverse complement.
TGCAGCAGTGTCATCTAGGATCAGTCTCCAAGTGGGAGATTGTGTTGGTGTGGAGCCTGATCAATCTCCAAGTGGGAGATTGTTGGTATGTGGCAACTGATCATGCTATATTGTATAGCCCATGGTATACTATTGTGGGATCACCGAAAAAGGGAAGAAATCAACAAAAAAGGAAAAATTCAATTTTGTAGAACCTAAAATCTGGAAGCTTCTAAGCTTGTTAAAAAGGGGTTCAGATGGGTATTACTATATGATGAAAAATGTGATTATTCCCAAGATTGTAATAAGTTTTACACTGGATAATTAAAGTATTGGATAACTGCGGTTTGGTGGATGTAGCTCGGATTGGGTGAACCACGTTAAATTTCTATGTTATGATTTATTCTATGTGTGTATTAGTTTCTCTATTTATTAATTAAATCTGCATTTAATTGTTAGATATCTGCCATTTCTAACCCTAACACATACATATTGACAAAAGCACTCCCATGTAAGGTGGGCACATTTTTCAATCCCTTCTTCCACCATCCAATCCTCCACTCACTCATTTCTATCCATTTAACTCCACTTTATCGATACATTCTCATTCTCATATATTTATTATAATTAGCTTTCTTTTACACTCTTTCCACACATATTCCTATATATTTTCACACCATCTTGAAAAGGAACCAATTGGAAATCTTATGCATTGCAAGGAACATCATTCTAAGAATCTTTTCTTTGGAGCACAAATAGAAACTTTTGTTTGCATCAAATCATTCTATGACATAGAAGATTATAAATAGTATTTGGAAATTTTTACAACTATAAAGCTACTCTAAGCAAGGGGTCAATCTTAGAGAATCTAGCTCAAAGTGCAAGCATCAAAATTATACACAATTTATAGACTTGTCAAAACATTCCCATAATAGACAAGATCAAATCTCACAAAACACATGTTATTTATAAATAATATAATATATTTCAATTTACCACAACAAAAAAAACTCTACATTATATCAAACTTATTCTTCAACATTAATCCTTAAAAACTAAACACTCTTACTCTTTTACATTTAATTTTTTAAACTCCTAAAATAATAATTTAAGAGGGATTTAAGACATTAATTTAAGACAATACATTTTTAATTTTCTAATAAAGAAAAACTTTTTCTAAAATAATTTTTTTATTTTCCCTCTTGCATTTTTCTTTTCCCGCATTTTTCTTTCTGACATTTTCCTTTTTCCTCCCAAAATGAATTTTCCTATGGTAGAAATTATTTTGGTAGGGTTGTAGAAATTGTGATTCATAGCTTGACTAATTAGTAGAGTGTTAGAGGTTGCGTTTTGGGTAGTGTTTACCACACTTGGGGGCAATGTCACCAGGGCAGAAGGCAACATTTTTCAGACATGTTTGGGTGTTTATGTGTGATGGGGAGGTGTTTTCTATTGGTGGAGATCCCGTTGGTCAGGTAAAGTGGACATAGAAAAGGGAAAAGTAGAAATAGGAGACCACATAAAAGAGTGTTTGTCTTCCTGTCGCCTCTCTCTTTTTTGTTTTCTTTATTTTTTAAGTTTGTTTAAATTCATAAAGCTAATCACACATACGCCAAGATGTTTCACGGGAAGTAAGAACAAGGTACAATGAAAGAACCGCCAATAATATGCTTTTTATTCCAACTTCCTCAAACCAACATTGGTGAGTATCATACACCAAAAAAACATAGGCAAAAGATTTTGGTCTGTGACTGAGTCAAGTTTAATACGGCCGCTTCACCTCCTCCAATTGTGTCCACTGATGTGTGTTTTGAGAGTTATTTTTATATATAAGATAAGAATATGATTTCATTGTGCATCTATTATCAAGTTGTTGGATATGGTAATGTAAATCAACTTACCACTAGTTCCTTTCACAGTTTTTTCCCTCTATGCTACATTATGCTTTCAGAGAGCTTAAAAAAGTGCTTTCTTCCTAATTTCACCTTCTAGTTCAAAATCTAAAACATTAAATTGACCACACTCAACTTCCTTGTCAACGATTGTGGCCTTCTTTTGCAATACATAGTCTCCAAAAAGACATTGTCTCAGCCTCTCAGGTCTTTCCTTTGGCCAAAAAGAAATGTTGGAAATCTCACACTCAAGGGAATACATCTTTCACTCTCCAAAAATCATATGTTCTTGTTAAGAAAATTGTTCTTTCACAAAAGGTTTTCAAATCTTCTTGAGTATATTCACTCTCAATGACAAATATAAACCTTTTGAGAATATTTCCTATCTTCTTTTCCCAAAATAATGTAAAGATCATGAACATTCCCAATTAATTTATTCTTCAAAAAGTACATAAAGGTCCATTTAGTACTTAGTAATGAAGATAATAAACTAATTTATACCCCCATGCAACAACATCTAAATTTTTCTGCAAATATAAACACACCAACTCAGTTCATTAACCAATTCTTGTCATACATCCTTTCCTAGGTTTCACCCCTAGAGGTTGCTTCTTCCATAGCAAGTCCAATGATTGGATAAGTGTGTATGCACAACAAGCATGCCAAGTGATCGCCTCTATCACTCCCACATTAATTGCTTCTAAATCTACTTTAGAAACCTTCAAGGTAAGCTTGTAAAAAATAATACCATACCATCTACCACTAGAAAAAAGGTCCCATCTACATACATGAGAATACAACCAAGAGAGTTGAGTTCTACTGGTAATTGTATATTTGTTAAATTGTTGATCACAAATAAGCTTTTGGCCAACGTGAGAACATATTGGAAATTGTTAATCTCCTTATAATTTCCATTTGGCACATAGAGTGAGATAACTTTTTGCCTGCTATTTCATGCTTACTATTATCTATAAAAGGAGTGCTCCTTTGGCCTTCCTATCTATCTTGTCATTCAACTTTTTATTGACAATGTCATGCAATTGTCAATAATGTGTTTGTCAATTTGGATTCTGGATTTTTGGTTTTGATTATGATGTATTTTACCCATTTTTCAAAGTGGGTGTACATTGTGATTCATTTGTATTTCACTTTTCTTTGAAAGTAGACGTGTTTGTGAAAATAGGTCTATAAGGATTCTTGTCTACTTCCTTTTCTTTGTTTGAAGAAAGAAAAACCATTTTTCTTCAGTTAACAAATTGGTTGATTTGTATGGAAAATTATTAATTAAAATTGCATATATATTCTTGAAGAATGCTGCAATTTGTTAGGTATTGTTGGTATGAGCGTGTAAATGAGAATGCGGATCTAATAGAAAATTTTAGGAAAAATTGAAAATCAATTGATTGTAATAAAAATAAACTTGCTAAATCTATAAACACATTAAAGGAAATATTTTGACTCACAACACACATTTTATTTTCCGAATAATATCACAAATAATGTGGATAATGTTTTCCTTCCATAGAAACGGAAAGAGGTTATGCAACCAAGGGGTGCTAGGTGTGACACCAAAGTAGGATTCCAAGACACCATTGCAAAAACAAAAAACATAGGGGGAGTAGCAACGCAAGGTGAAACCACAACACCAACCAAAATCTCCTATAGGTTACCCTTTGAGTTAGAACTAGAAAGTGCAGTACTATGCACAAGAGCTATGAGAGTCATCAAGAGAATGGGTCCAATGAATTCCCATCTCTCTATTATAATTAAGTATTGTTAGTTTATGGATATGAGAAATGTTTTGTAATTGACTTAGTTGCATTGTTAATTATTTTATTATTGCCTTTGATAGTTTGTTAGTCACTTTTTGGTTATGTATGTTTAGTTTAGACAGTTATTTCTTAGCTTATGACCAATTGGACTTGTAAATATATTGTTGATTGTTTAGGTAAGGGTGCTAATGTGATTAATCCTCCCTGCATCAAGCATTGAATAATTCCTACTTTGTACAATATAGTTGTTCTCTCATGTGTTACATTCATGGTATGTGATTCTATTTCAATAAGTGTTCATCACTATTAGTGCAACATTTTTCTGTAGGCAAGCTTGTTTTAAGAAATTTTCTAGTCAGACAGACTAAGAAGTTAAACTAATGAACTCAATCAACTGATCGTGATGATTTATTTTGATTGAATTTGGATCATTTATGGCCATGGGATAAAATATTTTATTGTTTTAATTGGGAATATAAACTAGGTTTAAAAAGTTCTTAACATCCATGTACTGACCAATCTTGAAGTTCATTTTGTGAACTATTAAACTTGAACATGCTTCTGTAGCAACACTTGCAAACCCAAGTAATTTTGGTGTGAAATAGAATCTCCCTTTTATTTTTGAAGCTTTTAAATGCTAAGCTTGAGCCTGCTATAAGCTATATATCTAACAACACTTATAAACTACTGTAAAGTTGACAAGTTCTTTTATTAAAAAACCTTTTTTCAAACTGATAAATCTGGTTCTTTAAGGTTAGGGAGATTTATTTATATAAACAATTGTCCTTGGTATGATACTCATTGATTTTTAGGTGTGTGTGTGTGTGTGTTTGATAATCTACAAATATAGCTCAAACAAGCATCTCAACCAATTGATACTAATACTTTCTCCTTAAGAACATTAAGAATTAACAAAGAAATTCCTACTAGAAGCCAAACAATGGAAGAACAAAAATCACCTTGTAGATTTCCACCTTAGATGTCACTTTGAGGATTAAAATTTGAGTCTCGAGAATGAGAACCCAACACTTTAACCACTTGAAAATTTGCATACATTTTGGAAAAATGTGGCTACAATAATGAAAGCTAGAGAAAACGTGGCTACAATACATTTTGGTGCTATTTAGAGAAAAATATTGTGTTTTTCCTATAGACTACCAAAACCCTGTCTTAGGGCAAACAGAGGCAAAGAAATTTATGTTTCTTTCATTGCAACTAGTAGAAATCTCCATTTTTTGGTGAATGTACTCCATTTTGCATATACTCTCATTTTCTTAAGGTTGTAGATCAAAAGAGCAATGATTAGCATGGTAAATGGTTAATATCTAGACTGAAGAACATAGTTTTTGTGCACAATCAAAAGCCTAAGACTTAGGGTTTGTTAAAATACTGATGGAAAGGTACTTATGATGATTCAATAGGCATGAGAAGGTCAAATAAAGGTTGTTTGAAAGGTTGGTTAAGAGGATTTGAGACTGGAGGTAGCAAAACTAATAAACCCTTGTGTTACTAAGGCCTAATTAGGCCTAATACATGACTGAGACAACAAGTTTTGAATATTTTGTTACAAAGGACCTAATACCCATTTTGGAACATGTTTTAGGCATGCTAAAAAGGTAGTCAAATATGTGGTTGTCTCTAGATTTAGTGCTTGTACTAAGAGAACATCCCCCACAGTCAGTGTTGAAGACCTACAAGCTTTGTCATGAGTTTGTGAAGGAATTGCACCCAAAATAAGAGACCTGCATTTTTAGAGTTTATGGGGAGTGTAATCATGTTATTCCAATCTTGATGAAGATGTTTCAAGTATTGAGTTGGATTTTTTTGTCTTTAGGACTAATGTTTATGTTTGTAGCCAAGAAATGCCATTGTTGCACGTTGTGGATAGTCTAAAAAGGAGTGATCATGAATTTTTGTATTAAGGTCCTTGGAAGGGACGGGTTGAGTGAGTTGGAATATTTGAAGAGTGTTTGTAACCTTGTTTGAGGTTGTGGACTTGAAAAACCCACAAGTTGCCTTGTAAAGGAGAGCTACTTTGAGAGATGATTGCCTCAAAAAGAAGTTTTCAATTTAATGATTTGATTTATTTGTCGAGTTGTTTGAACCCCTATCATTGCATCACCCTTCATCAATGCATATGCATCCATTTGGTTGTTTCTACGTATACTTGTACCAGGGGCCATGTTTAACAAACCAAATGCAATTGCTAACTTTTCACTATGGTGGCAGATAAATGATTCTTTATACCCTATTGCCTTCATTTTCCAAACCAATTTCTCCTACTTTGCATAGCTCTGCCATGTTTGTGATCATATACTAATAAAACAAAGGAAAGTGGATCAAAGTGACTAAAATGGTACACTAAATTAATAGGAATACTAAGGTATACTAGGGCTTCTATACACACAAGCCTTATGATCAGATGTTTCTATACTAAAAGTGATCATGAAAAAATATGGCGTAAACTAATATGGAGTATATGATCAAATTGTCAAATGGTACCCTATAAATGGTAGAAATCAAATTGTCTATACTATGGCTTCATATCCAAATCAACATATCCAAATTGACTAAAATGCCTTCATTGGTCTTCTAGAGTGTTTTGCATTTTTAATAGTGTTCTTGTTGGTTACTATAGTTTCAGCATATACTCATTAAAAGATTGGTTGTAGTAAACCAACTAATAGGAAAGTGGTTTTTTACGTACCACTACTGGTTCCCACAAGGAAATCAAAAGTTATTTCTATGGATTTGTTAGAGTTTTTTCTATATTAGAGCATGATTATCTTTTAGTAGTGTGTGGTTGGTTTAAGAAGATATGCATAAAAATTCCATCCAAGTAAACCTTAAATTTCACTAATGTTTGGGTGAATTGTAGTTCTCCTAAATGCATTGTTTTAGAGAACGAGATTCATGGTTTTTTGGCAGATTTTGAAACATATTGGAGGAATGAATTGAGGCCAAGTTGAAGAGGTATGCCTCTTTACATATGCAATAGATGGTTAAACTATAGTAGTTAATAGAACATTGATGCATCTCTTAAGGGAGTAAACTAGAATGCATCAGAGAACATGCCGATGAATATTTTACATTTATATTCAACATTCACTTACAATTGGGATGTGCATATATCCACTAATGAATTTCCAATGGAGGGATAAATTTCTCCTAATCCTTTCATATTCTTTTGGGACAGCCAAAAGAGAATTGAAAAAAAGAAAATAATGCTTTTAGTATGGTTTGAAAAATTCCAAATTGCTTTCAAGAGAAGCTTATGGAGTCTTGAGGTATGTATAAATCTCTCTATGACCAGGATAGAAGGGAGAATCATTTCAATGTTGAGGATAAGGTCTCATCTTTAAATATGCATAGGCCTCTTAGCCTCTACCAAATGTTTTATTTTATTCTTAAAAAAACATTATTTTGATTGCATAGATTATGTTTTCTTTTCCTTAGATAAAGCTAACAAATAGAACCAGTAATCGTGGTTAAAAATTCCATCTATCAATAATTCCATGTGTGTCCATTATATATGGATAACTTATGATATTACCTTTAATATATTCTTTGTAAGTTAAGGTAAGTCAAGTCACTTGTCATGAGAAATGTTCACACGTTCTTGATAGCCAATAAACTATTTCTCTTGTAATTCTTTCATGCTAACTTGAAATACTACACCTGTGCTCCCTTTCCCTGGCTTCTAAGTGTTCTTCTCCCATCTCCCTAAAAGGATGTTATAATTCAAATGGACTTATAATGTCATATCCATAAATTTGTAGCTTACTTCTACATACCTACATGTTACTGTTTTTCGAGTCTCTTCTATCTTAAACTCTCTAATCTTCTAACATTGTGCAAGCATACATGATATTTCTTTCATGATTTGGATACGAAGCCCTATATAAAGTGCCCATATTTTAGAATAATGCATCATATCATTTCAGAATAAGGCTTGGTCTCTTTACTCAAACATCAAATCCTCGATATGTTGTACCACATAATGGAAATCCAAGTTGTGCTAGTTCAAGTGGGAGTCAGATGCTAAGATGGATATCACAGAGAGACCCACAAATAAGTGTTCAAAACTTTATAAAAAATGGCAATACTGATGGCATGTTAGGCATCATGAATGTCCTATAACATAAAAATATATGCATTTAAAGGGTGTATTATTCATGGAATTCTAGAGTGTTTTCAACACTAAATATGTGTTTCACTTCCTTGAATGAAGGGACACTGTTGTAGAAAGCATGCCTGTAACAATATTCTCATCACTTCAACAAGGCAGTGGCAACATGCAGCTTGGGAGTCATGCAAGTGATTCCAATACATCACATTTGAAGTTTGAATATCCTCTTCTAGAATGCAACACTGGTGATGAACATATTGAGCATGATATGACAGGCAATGATTATGGTTCTGTAGTTGCACTTTCTTCCCAATGGAAGTCAGCATATGAAAATAGCTTGATGAAACCTCCATCAATGGTGCAAAATAATTACTCTTTGGTATCAGTAATTACTACCCTCACCCTTCACCCTACTTCTTCTCAACTACTAATGTAGTGCACAAATGGGTCTCTGTTAATAATTTTATTGCATAGTTGTCAGTTAAAACTATTGCTTCACCTCCTTGAAACCCACCATGCTTCTGGAAGATGAAAAAGGAAAGCTGAGAAACTTGAGACCATGAAGATCCCAATAATCAATGGAAAAAGGAAAGTGTTGGTAACTAGTAAGGTGTATAAGAAATATAATTACTACTTTAGAAAATGGACAAAGTTATATTATAGTTATATCTATAAGTCCAGATGATTAGAAATTCTTCACATATTTCAGTTATAGTTCTCAGCTTGTGTCTCTTCCAAATCCAGAATTAAGAGTCTTGAGCAAAATTGTCAAAAGTTTTAATTTGCAGACGAGTTTCCCTCAAAATTTAAAGTATAAGAATTTGTTCAGTGTACTTCTACTAGAAATTGTGACAAAAATCATGAATAATATTTGGATTTATATTTCATATTACAATTTATAAATGATTTTAAGCATAGTTCTGAATGCTTCTTTGTCGATTTTTCATATTTTATAATTCTTGTAGATTGCAGAAATCCAAATACTCTAATACTTACATATATTATTCTTTTGATTTCAGGGGTTGGGAATGATGGACAATGTTTCAAGCATATCCAAATATGGCTTGTTTGTATAGAAGCCCTAGTATATCTTATTATTCCTCAACACTAATATTTGTTACCTATCGCCACCTCTATCTCTCCTAAGACTAGGCATATACAATATCTCTCCTTAATCTTTCTATGACTAGTATATTTGTTAGTGTATAAAAGCCTAAGACTTAGGGTTTGTTAAAATACTGATGGAAAGGTACTTTTGATGATTCAATAAGCATGAGTAGGTCAAACAAAGGTTGTTTGAAAGGTTGGTTAAGAAGATTTGAGAAAGGAGGTAACAAAACTAATAAACCCTTGTGCTCCTAAGGCCTAATTAGGCCTAATACATGACTGAGACAACAAGTTTTGAATATTTTGTTACAAAGGACCTAATACCTATTTTGGAACATGTTTTATGCATGCTAAAAAGGTAGTCAAATATGTGGTTGTTTATGGATTTCAGTGCTTGTGCCAAGAGAAAAGACCTGACAGTCAATGTTGAAGACCTACAAGCTTTGTCATCAGTTTCTGAAGGAATTGCACCAAAAATAAGAGACCTGTGTTTTTAGAGTTTATGGGAGTATAATCATGTTATTCCAACCTTGATGAAGATGTTTCAAGTATTGAGTTGGATGTTTTGTCTTTAGGACTAATGTTTATGTTTGTAGCCAAGAAATGCCATTGTTGCATGTTGTGGATAGTATGAAAAGGAGTGATCATGAATTGTTGTATTAAGGTCCTTGAAAGGGATGGGTTGAGTGAGTTAGAATCTTTGAAGAGTGTTTGTAACCTTGTTTGAGGTTGTGGATTTGAAAAACCCACAAGTTTCCTTGTAAAGGAGAGTTGCTTTGAGAGATGATTGCCTCAAAAATAAGTTTTCAGTTTAGTGATTTGATGTGTTTATCAAGCTGAGTTGTTTGAACCCCTATAATTGCATCGCCCTTCATCCATGCATATGCATCCATTTGGCTGTTCTGGTGCTGTTGCATTTACTAGCATATATGTTTGTGAATATTTTGTTAACTTCTAGTGCATCATTAGTGTTTTCCTAGATCTACCAAGGATGTTATAAGAGTTGTGGACAAGGAAAAAGTTCCGTCTTCATGGAAGAATGGAAAATAAAATTTAATTTAGCTATTTTATTTGATTTGGCATAATGAGCTTAGATGTGCCAGATATATTTACTAATTATTGGCCTTTTAGGTAAAGGTTGATGATTTATTTGTTTTTGTTTGCAGTAATCCATGAGCCAGATGGCCCTACTCTAGATTCACATTTTGAGCATTCATCTTTTCCTACAATAGTGAAGAAGATTTTCAATCTTAAATCAGATTTTTTAAGAAAAAGAGATGCTTGGGCTGGCAGTTTTGAAAGCTATTTTTATATTAGAGATACTCCTCAGACAAATTTCCTAGGTTTGGGATTCTTTGTGCTATCTTTTTTCTTTGATTAAGGATTGGATGAGTTTATTATAATTTGTACCTTCTTATGATTTTCCAGTTTTGTATACTTTAAAGTTGTTCTCATCTAGATTTATGATTATAATTTCCACTTCTGACAACATTGCTAAACATCCATGAAATGTTGTTGCAAGTATTCAATATTAGCATATCCATGAGATATTTTTAATTTGATGTTGACAATAATGTACATGGAAAAGTAAATTGGAATGAAGGAAGACACACAAGATGCCAAGACCTGGAAAATCACTATTCATTAAGGATATTGAACAATTTGGAGCATAGAAACAAGTTGGAGCCTATTGCAAACTGAGCATTTGCATCTTCCGAGGAAAATGTAGTAAAAATAATTTAACATCAAGCATACCCTTAAATATACAAGTTATGGGTGTCAAATCCCAAGCAAGAGCTCATTAGATGGTTCAAAATCAGCTTGAGTGGGCCAAGTTGTACTAATGGTAACAAGCGGGTGTCTAAACTGACTTGGGATGGAGACATATGGATAGGTTTAACCAGTGAAAAAATTGGATCTTCTGTGGGTTAGCATCCTAGTAGAGGGGTCAACTATTTTGTTTCTTTATTGCAGATGTCCCAACTAACAACTTGTTTCTCCTATAAAAACTAAATTAGCTTCTTCAATATCTAGTGCATTTTGCTGGACTAATTTTGCGTCATATTTGTAACTCTTTTGAGGAAATTCATTCTTATTTCCTTGTGTATAGGGTATATCACCTTTGTTTAGGTGTTATGAGAACATGGCTTGGAATTTTCATTTTACATTTGAAATTTGTGGTTCGAAAGCCAAAACATGGATTGTATGTGAGACATTTTCATTGCTTGACCTATTCTATTGTGAATTTTCTTGCTGCTAACTATTTTAGTTTTATTTCTATGAAATAACAACTACGGTTATGATAAATGTGACTCCACTCCACCCCACTTAAATTTTGAGAGCACCCTTGCAAAATCCATTTTGTGCATGTTCTACAAGCATCTCATTCTATGAGAGCACATTTCTTCGAGAGATTTTGTTAAATAGTTCACTTCCACATTTTCCATACATGTCTAATAGAGCATTTCCAACTATAATATTTGAAAAAAATCCCCATTCCATTACGATTTGATGGATGTCCATACCGTGCCCCCAAGTTCCCATTTTGGCACAGGTGGGGAGAATATTGGCTTTACAACAACCAATTTCATTGTCTTCGAAAGTTTATAATTTTTTTGCCAACAAATCCATTGTTTTCATATCCTGCAATCATGGCATTCCATGAAACCGAATTTCTGAGGCACACTGTCAAATAGTTTGTATACCTTGTCTATGTTTCCACATTTTGCATACATTTCTACTAGAGCGGCTGCAACTCATCTGACAAAATTCCTCTATCCTTTATGCTTTGATGGATGTCAATACCCCGTTCCAAAGCTCGCGTTTGACACATGCTGGGAGGATGGTGGCAAAGGTTGTAGAGTCTGGCTTTACACCTGCCAATTACATTTTCTTGAAAGTTTCTAAGGCCTTTTCAACAAATCCATTTTGTGAATACCTACAATCAGCGCATTCTAGGAGAACACATTTCTTGGAGGCATTTTGTCAAATAGTTCGTGTGGCTTGTCTATGCTTCCACATTTTGCATACATGTCTACCAGGGCAGTTGAAGCTACATCATCTGAAATGTAACTATTTATCAATTGATGATCTATTTAAATTTATGAATTTAGACACATCTACAAAGAGCTCTTGTATTTTTTTTCAATTTTCCAGTTTATTATTTTACTTTGTTTGTTGTGTAATTTGTGGATACTTAAAAGTTAAACCTACTAATTTATCAGTTGGTGATTTGATAATTTTTTGAATTTCAAACTATATGTTGTTGGCTTTGTTTTGTTGTAAAATTTGTTGAATTTGGACTTTTGTGGATGTTTTTATTGTTGTCGTCCTATGTGCATTTGGATTTGATCTATCAAATTACAAGCCTTTTTAATTTTTTAGTCTGAGCTTATTAAAAATGGTTTTGATTGACACAATTATGTTGTAGAATTTTCTTTGCTTTTGTTTCATCTGTAAGGTGATATTTGCTGGCACACATTTCTTTTTATTGGTATAATGTCTTGTTGACTCCTATTTTGCACGCTGACTATTGTAGATAAGCCATAAGACCATGTTGTTTTCTACATTATAAACTTAGTATTTTTACATCTTTAGCTACATTAAACTCACCCAGCTTGTAATGTTAATAGAAGAGACTTCTAGATAAAACTATGTATGAGAGAAATCGACATTTCAGGTCAACTAGGATGAATTGATAATGTTTATTTCATTTTTTCTATATGAGCTTTTTGTTTCTTGCAAATTATCAAGATTTTATTGGCTTTGGCCAATGATGTTCAATGCTCCAGCTTCTTCTAACAATTGTATGCATTATAATTTGTTACTAGTATAAGGCTCAGATAAATGTCATTTGATGAGGGTGCAACCCAAGACACAGAAAATAATCCACAAACAAGAGAATAATTTTATTATTCAGAAAATGGAGCTTCTTACATGCAGAGGATCTCAAATCCCCAAGTTCTACAACACATGCAAGCTACAGAAAGCTACAAAATAACCCTTTCGAAATATGCGAGCTTGTCCCCCAAAAGTTACCCAAAATTTAGAAAGCCCGCCCATAAATAGAGCTCCTCATTAGTTTGGAGCCAAAACAACATTCAAATTGAGTTTAGGTGGTTTGGTGCCAAAAATTTACAACATGAAGTTCAAATTTCAAAAGAGCATTTGCAATGGTATCTTCTAGAAAGTGCGCCAACTTCCCAGGGCCATAACTTTTGATCCGGGACTCCGATTTGCGAACCGTTTGAACCATTGGAAAGGTCTCGAAGTCAAGAACGCACTTTTTGGGGCCGATCCAGAAGTTCTAAGTGCCTCAAATCCCACTCGGAAGATTTTCAGGTGCAAATCTGGGAAACTAAAATTGCAATATCTTTCAACCCAGGAGCATAAAATAAAAACAGTAAATTGGGAATTTCATTATGACGAAAAGGGTATCCAAAAATGTAAAAACATCTAAAAACTGAGAAACTTGAAATTAAACTATTTTTGGGTGATGCAAGATTGCCCTTACACCACTGGATGCTCCTGCATCATCATCAATGTGAAAATGTATGACCATTCTTGAAGTAGCATTCAGAGTTTTTTACATGTATGAAAAGAAATTTAGATGCTATTTTTTTAACATAATGTCTGCACTGCAAAATGAGGTATTGCTACTAATTTGAGGAAACTATAGTATGCTACAATTCTTCTGTGACTATTAGGCTGCAAAGAGGAATAACTTTCACAAGATAAAATACATTTTTTCTGTATTGAGCTTGTTTTAGTTGAAAGCTTGAATATAAGAAAACTCAAACTGTATTGGGTAATCTTGCTAATTTTTTGTGTTGAAAATTAAAAGCCTTTTCCTTTAACTAAGTAAAGTTATAAGTATGCAACTATTTTCTGTGCTGCATGGTTTGATTCTACAAGAAGAGGTGTGTTTTTTTGTCAAGTAATATAGCAACTAAAATTGGGTTGTCATGTCAGATGCATGGATCAATGTGTCAGTGCTATTGTAGATAGTGAAAGTGCTTGCATATATTTTTAAATAAATATTTTTGCAACAAGCAGAAGTCTATGTTAGATAGATTTTTTCCTTATGTTTGATTTATTTCTTGAATATGTGGCATTGGTTTAGTAGATTATTGAATCTGAGTTATGTGGGCATTAGGCTTCTTGAATGTAGGTTTTTAAGAGTGTACCACTTTTTATATCATCCAAAGGTATGTTGTCAATTCTATGGTTTAGTTAATGTTTCTAATTTTTTAGCAAAAAGGTTCAATAGCTATGAAACAATTGAAAATAAATTTAGTACAAATGAGTTCCATTGGGGAAATACTGCTTATATAGAAGCTAACCTTAATATTTTTTACATTCAAAAGTATGGTGTCAATTCCATGGTTCAGTTAAGGTTTCTTAGAACCTTAGAAAAATGTTTGAATAGCTGGGAAACAGATTAAAATAAATGTAGCATGAATGACTTTCAATGTGGAAAGAATGTTTGTATAGGAGCTATCTTAAATATTTATTAAAGATGTTTGAATTGGAGAAAATAAATAGAAAAAAATTGACATAAAAAAAAGAGAATTTTAAATATCATTGAATGACCAAACTAATTCAACAGAACTTAGAATTATGTCTAACAACGATAGTAGGTATAAGTTGTGCCTAAGGCATCACCTTCCTAATGATGCACCAAGGGGCCATGTCAAGAATGTAAAAGTTAGGAAAAGGTGAGTCCTAAAGAGTACATGGTGTTTGAGTTAGTGTTTATATCCACTAGAAGATGCAATAAATAAGGAAGAGATGTTCCCTTAAAAGAAAAATGACAGAAGCTAGTATGTGTTAAACTGCTAATCACATTCTTGAGGCACACTATGAATATATTATGAGAGATGGAGAGCTTCTAATCAATCATGTGTATTGTTCTTGAGGTACACTCTAATGATGGAAAATTATCATTAGGAGAGAATTAAAGGAGAGATTTTTAAAAATCACAATGTCTCAAATTCATGTATGATGTTTGTAGAAATAAAAGATCAGAGGGAAATTTTAATGTGGAAAGGTAGCAATATTTTCGGGAGTTTAACTATTTAATTCAAAAAGTTCCCATGGAAACTGTTCTAGACTAAAAATAAATACAATGGTATTTTTATGTTGTGATGTTGTTTTCATTCCTTAACTGATGGACTATGAGTGCAAGAAAATTAATCTGTGAATTCAAATCTCATACAAACTTCCTTAAGTAGGATTAATATTATGAATGAGAACTTTGTTTAGGATGGTGACTGCCAGCTCATTGCTTGGGTGCTTTTGAATTTGAAACTACTGGATTTCTCAAAATTGTTGTAATATTTATGTATCTATTATACAACCCACATGGAAACTTGGAAGCATAATCAAATTAATTAGTCTCAATAATTCAATAACCAATCTTAATAGCGTCCCTTACAATTACTTTCCATACAATTAACGATAGTAATAATTCCAAAAAATTGGTGTTACAATCACATCATTGTGGCCTTGAGTATCAAGTATAGTGGGGCATGAGGTGATTGGAAGTTGGATCAAGTAGTTAGTTTATTTTTTCTCATCGTCTCCCTTGTGTTTGGTGACTGGTTGGAATTGTTCTAGTATTTCATCCACTTCATGTGCTTTGTGTTCTCCTTCTTTATGTACAGAGAAATTGAAGGGACTTGTGATAGGAGTGAATGGCCTCACTAGCTAAGAGATAGTGTTGCAATTGATTCATGACTTGAAGAGCTCCTTCTTGTAGTTAAAGTAATTTTACATAGTATCTTTGAATATTCTTGAACATGTAATAGAATATCAATGTTAGGTGAGTAGTGCACCAAGTGATGCATTGGACTCCTTTTAGAAAGGTTGATTGTTTTTTGGATTTGAGTTTTTTAAATGCTTGATGTTGTGGAGGTATGCTGACTTAGGTCATGTGATTTGATTCAATAGTAGAGAGATGAGAGCATCCCAATATGAACTGCTGAAAAGAATTTGCAAATCTTGAGAAAACTTTCCAGTCCTTGTATTGCTGCAAGGAATTGGCTAATCTTGGATGATCTTTATCTTTTTCAAATCCATATGAATTCCTTCATGGTAAATGATATAGCCTGAATAGTAAACCTAAATAACACAAAAGGAATATTCTAAACTTGTCAATTAGAAGATAATAACTTCAAACTTATGATTCCTCTCATTTGCAAAATTTATCTTTTTGTTATCCTTCATTAGAATTTTTGGTTGGGAATAACTTGAGCACAGGTCTGACTTTCTATTTCATCCAAAGTTTGTTAATTCTATGGTATGGACTGTGATTTGTACTGTTAGTGGTCATTTTTTTTTATGTTTGAGACTCTACTTACATTCAAGAAGACATATGGAGATTATTTAAATTGTATGTACCATAGATTTAACTAGCATCTTAGTAATAATGTTTAGGGTGTCCTCAATATAGCTAGCATGGGCACAAAGGTCAACCATGTACACCTAATGATCAACTATATATGTAAATTGTAATGCAATAAGGGTTACTGACATGTGAACTATGTGCAACCCTCATCCACTAAACCTGCATGATTGCATGCACCTAGAACCCAAGCAAAGCTTACAATGTTAGGATGTGTTCTAGAGTGCTTCATTAATTCAAATATTTTGAGAGGTTCCTTGCAAAAGAAATTTTGTGCATATTCTGCAATCAATCATTTCATTCCATGAGATGACATCTCTTTGAGGCATTCTATCAAACAATTAAAGTGTTTTTTCTATGATTCCACATCTTGCATATATGTCTACCAGAGCATATCCAACTATAACATCTAGGTAACTTTTTAATTCCTCTATCTTTCATGAATCTCTTTACTATTTGAACCTCGTACAAATGTTTTAGAGAAGAACATAAGTTGCAAAATTTTTAGGATCCAACTAAAAAAGTAGTGTTGCTAGAAATACTCAACCTATATTCACTATCAGCCTACATTACTACATCAGAGGAACTCCCCTCATAGTTCCACTGATAGACCAATGAAAGCATATTAGTAGCACTAAAAAATATTAGTGGAAGATAACACAATGTCCCACCGATGGGGTAATAGCATGCTTAACCATGATACCAATATAATAATCAAGTTAGTTAATTGGTCAGCTAGGTTCATTGATTAATGTTTTTTGACAGATTTTTGGATGCTCAACTACTATGCAAGCTCTTTGATAATATGACAATGATTTGATTCAAATATTCATAAATGGATCAGAGACTTTTTTAGAATGCTCCCCAAATGTTTGGAAGGAATGATGGATTTATAGATTTAGAGGTGAAAATATGAATGGTTGATCAACCATGCACACCTAATGATCAACTATATATGTAAATTGTAATGCAATAAGGGTTATTGATGTGTGAAGTATGTGCAGCCCTCATCTACTAAACTTGCATGACTGCATTCACGGA
>VDFB02000015.1:321073243-321122749 GCA_007258455.2 Sequoia sempervirens | reverse complement strand
TCCATTAAACTTTGAAAAATATTTTCTTAAACCTTAAAAAAAAAGGAATATTGTGGTAGCAAGAGGTCCAAATTGAGCACACGATGGTTGGGCAGAAACCAATTCCATAATGCAGATTTATGAAAAGAACGGCTAGGTCTCTTACCAAAAAAAATTTCTAGGCAGATCCTAAATAACAGAGTCATCAACCTCCATTCTCAAGGAGGTACCTTCAAATTTTTGAGAAAATAAAATATGATAAGACACCGATATTTTGATTCTTTCCCCAACAAAGTCGCCAAAAATCTGTTAGTAAATGGATTGGTCACTGTAAATTATTATGAAAAATGACCCTAGGATGCCTTATAGAGCAGTGACCAATTAACTAACCACTCTGGAGATTGCTATTGAATTAACAATCTTCCTCTCAATTTTAGAGGATTAGCTCCCTCTTATGATTTTCAAGGAATTAGAAAAACTAAAAAAAAAAATTAATGTGTGCTTTTAACCAGAAAGCATTAAAGGTAAACAAACATCTATGCACAAAAATGACACAAATGTGATTGATAATCATGAAATAAGGTGAGCAAAGATAAGTGACACACAGATCATCTACCCACACCCATGATCAACAATCAAGAGAAAGAACAATGATATTTCCCCAATATATGAGTTAATCAAAACACATAGATTTTGTAATAAAACACACACAATCTGCTACAAAAAAACATACACTGAAGAGTGACTATAAATAACACACAGGCACTCTATAACCAAAAGGAAATATTAATGAACTCATAGATCCATAAATTCCACCTTTATTTCTTTGATGAAACCCAAAGCTCTCAAACTCAGAGATATTTTATACAGTAGATTATGTTTGAAAGAAATAAAATGCTCTTATCTCCCCTTTCCTCAGATGAACAATAAAGATTTGATAACTAAGTCACCCCAGCCTTCCCAGAGACTCTCGTGTCACATCCAAAAGATCCCCTTCATGTTTTCAGATTACATATTTATAATATCCCCAAAAGAGTCCCTTCAGCTTCGTAACTGTTCCTTTTTAGAATTACATCAGAAAATTCAAGAACCGTTTATTATTTCTCACTTTCTTCCCTCAAACACATAGGTTGTAACAATCTTAAATCTTTAAATCTCCTGAGAGAGACACCTAGAAAATTCACAACTGACTCTTGATTTGAAATTGTTGCTTTAAAGAACGATTTTCAACTTCTTCGTAGCTTCTGGTGTCTCTTCATATCTATTTCTTTTTACTCGGTCATCTATTCAAAATATTTTCTTGAGTTCTCATCAATTCCATGTCCACTTACAAAGAGGTGTTGATGCAAACACAAAGATTGTGGAAAATAATGGGAGTGACCTGACCATATTGAGATTTATGTTAAATGTGTGGACATAGCCCACAAATAATTCAACTGTCACACTCATCCCGTTGTAATACAATTTTTTTTGGGTGAGCTGTGATTATGCACCATCAAACCCACTTCATGTAGTTCCCCTTGTTTCTCGCAGATTGCAACTTTGTGTGGCCTCACATTGATAATATCATCTCAACAGACATATCTCAACCATTCTTCATCTTTAACATGCATGTATTCATAAAATCCTTACAGCCATTATCATCTTTTCTCATGAATGGTGGCATTCTACAAATACTTGTTATCTAATGATAAGACTTCAACCATCAATGAGTGTTTAATATGTTCCATGTCACTGTAACCTTGGAATTGTAAACAGATTATGATACAAAAATACTTTCTAGCATTGCGTTCTTGCATATAAAGTATCAATGCCATTCATCATGTCACACTTGTAGAAAAAGGCATGATCTCAAATACCATTTCAAATGGATCCTATTGTCACCAGTGTTTGGAAACGAGTCACCTTATGATGTTCAATTCCTTCATTTCCTTCAGAAGGATATCACCCATTAAAATTGATATGGTTGAACCTTTAGCAACAAATGTTTTCTTTACAACTTAGTGGATACTTGGATTAAATAATTTGAGCATTACATATGAATACTAAAATCTGTTATGAGAATTGTGGGTGTTAGACGACCAAGATAAGGAACCTTCACACAACAATAGTCTCATCCCCTGTATTCGATGTTGATCCAAGAAAATCACAATTACATATACTAGTTCAAAGTTATGTTGCATGACTAGAACAAACAAGTCGATCAATCTGATTCATCCTTTACGTTTGATTTGTTCATCCATTAGGCTTTGTGTAACTTCAAATGGCATTGATCCTGCTTAGAAGATAATACATGAGACCACATGGGCCTATAAAGTCCACCTCTATTCATATTTATTGAAGTGTTCCTTAGATTTGATTCACCTTTTGCAAGTCAATCTCCTTCGTTAGAGTATTTGTCAAGTTTAATACTGAACCCTTCACAATTATTATATATCTTCCATCATGGAGACTCAACTTGGAGTATGGCTTTGATTGTCGGTGAAATGAAGAAAATTTCATAACCTTAGTGGGCTTGATGAGCCTAGTTTTTGGTCCAATTTTGGGTAGAATCTATAGTTTATTTGATGGCGTTTTTCATGGACTTTGATGTTAAATGTTGATATTTTCATAATGTTTGCTTCAAACCATAGGCATTGGGCTTAAATCATATTTCAGCAAGTTTTAATGATATTGGAATATTATGTGGATTATCTATATTGATTTTGCATGTGGTTAATGAATTTTCCTTAAGGTGGTTATAGATGTGCAGTTATTGTGCGTACTAATATTTCCATGCATATTTAATTTGAAGATGCTAAGTTGAGGAAGACACCACTAGCTAGGCACACACCATAACATCTAGAAAAGGAATCACTCAAGGTCAAAGGAGGCCAACGAAAAAGAATTCAGCATGTAACAAAATTTAATGGCCTTGTAGTGGACTTTAATGACTAAGCAGACACGAGCATTACTACTGTGCTAAATTTATGTTTTGGACCTACATATCTGACCAAATTCCATGCACGTGTAACCGCCACCACTCCACTTTCTCTAATTTCCTTAAATGGAATCCTCCTAGTCATGGAGTTGACTATCTTGTTTAGCTAACAGTATAAATAAATATTTGATGCTCCATCTTTGGAGGTTTCACGATTTGATATTGTACTTGCACTCTCAAGTTTTTAGTAATATAGATACATTACTCTTTTGTACTCTTGATTTACAGTGAATAAAATAAAGTTTTGAGTTTGAGCATCTGAGTTCTCATTAGTTTTAGAGGATACTTATCCAAGGGGGCCCACTTGGTGAGTAATATGTCTTCTTAGTTTAGTATTAGTTTAGTATTACTTACTATTTAGTAATTAGTTAGAAATCTGGCACTGATTGTTCTTGTAGCCACTAGAATTTCATTCTGTGACTATTCCTGCAGCCAAAGTAGACAAAGTATTACCTTGTTTGTTGCTCAAATTTTCATCACTATTTTTCATTTTAGTTTGATGTAGTTGTTGATTGATGATTGGCATTTATGGTATTCCCTTCTAAGCAATTTACTTTCAGTATTGTGATTTCCTTAGCTGTAGAATGAAATGGCTACTTTGAGTTCCTAGTGAACTTACTGTGCTAACCCATTTCAAGTTCACGTCCCTGGGTTGACAAGTTAAATGCACCTTCATGATGATTGCAATAGCTATTGAGGTTAGATGACCAATCTATGAATCATGGATGTAAGGGGTTAGTTATTAAATCATTGTAGGAGGCCAAAATTTTTGGCACCATTGTTGGGGATGGTGTCAAACTAGGGAGTCTTTTGGAGTCATTGGTAGTTTTTCTTGTTGTAATGTTTCTGGAAGTTGTTCTTAGTATATCTTCATTTAGGAAGTAATGACCCCCTTATTCTTTACCAATTCTTTGTGTGAGCTGGCTGATAGTGAGTGATACCACATGCATATAGGAAGGAGAAGGGATGCTTATGGGAGATTCCTTTCTAACAATCCTAATCCATTCTAGCTAGATGAATATCAGAACCTACCAAGAGAAGAAGAAGAGGAAGAAGAAGAAGAAAAAGAAGAAGATCCACATCACTTTGCTAATGCATTTCCTGATCTGACTAGCTTTGAAGACCAAAATTAGCTTGAGAACCCCTTTGGTTTGGAACTACATCAAATAGGCATGGGTGATGCAAATGGGAAAAAACCTAACCAACCAGATTTTCCTTTTCCCATTGCCCATCAGAATGAAGTTGACAACATCAAGAACATCCCTGCTTCAACACTCCCCAAGTTTTATAGATTTGTCACTGAAGATCCTGATACCTTTTTATTTGAGTTTGGCATTCTCTGCCAAAGTTATGATTATACTACTAATGCCCATAGGCTTAAGGTATTCCCTACCACTTTAAAATAGGATGCATTAAGATGGTTCATGAGCCTAGGCATAGATATTGTGGAAACTTGGGTAGACATGAAGACCAAATTCCTTGAGAAATACAAAGAATATTATAGGGGAAATGGAATGAGAGGAGGTGACATTTTCAAGATGCAATAAAAGGAATATGAGAGTTTGGAAGATTATATTGCACGGTTTCTTTTTTTCCTACAAAAATATATACACCATACACTCAATGAAGACTCACAAAAGTTGCTTTTCCTCAGAGGAATCAATGATAGCTTCACTGATGTCTTGGACCTCATGGGATGAGATATCTCCCAAGTTTCTTGGGAGGATATCAAGAAAATATGCCAAAACTACTCTAGAGGAGCTTCAAAGAAAGGGAGAGCTTACCAATCTTCCATGGGTAAGTCAACTACTAGTGGAGTTTCAAGAATGGAGATTAATCATTTATTGGAAAACTTCAAGCAAGACATTATAAATAATCTAGCTACTCGGCTAGTTACACTTCAGGCCAAGAAGAAGCAAAAGGAGGAAAAGCCAATGTTGATAGAGTAATTCCCCCACTATAGACAAAAGAAGAGGGACTGCAGATGCAAGATGGTAGCTAACCTTGAAAGCAAGCATATTCCACTTGAGTTCAAACCAATCCAAATTGAAGAAGACCAAGTCTACTATGTTGCACAAAGGAAGCCTTGGGCTCTAAGACAAGGTATGCAACTAGATCCACTATCGTATGTTGGGCCATATTTTAATTCCTATTCATATGGTAACCAATGGAAGCCCACATATCCATCCAGTTATGGAGGATATCCACCATAGCCTTGGAGTAACGCCCCAAATGCTTGGGCCAATAATCAAAGTTCTCCACCTCATTGGTAGCAACCTTAGGGGAATTGTCAACAATTTCAAGGGCATTGGAAACCACCTCTGAGAAATTGGAAGCAAACAAATCAATGGAGAGGAGGACAATAATGGCCTACCTAGACAACCAGTTACATGCAACCACCTTCTCAGCCCCAACAACTTGCTATAATGCCTCCACCTGCTAATCCAAGCTCAAATGCACCTAAACCTACTTAGCTATCAGATCAACCCACAACCAATCCAAATATCAAACCACAATAGTAGCTTGCATACTCTACTGATTCAAATCAATTCCCTGCATATGCTATGAGTGTAAGTGACATCCACTTGCATTTAGGAACTACTCTACCAGCCCCTTCCAAGCCCATTATCATTGAGCTTCCTGTGGAAGAGGAAGAGGAACCTATAAATGATCCCATTCAACCAAGTGTACCTAAAAATACTGAACCAGTCCAAGTCAAGCAAACTGAATAAGAACCACCATTTCCTTAGAGATTGGAAGTTTCCAAGAAGGAAGAATAGGAGGATACAAATTTTGATATCTTGGATCAGCTGAAGCATATATGTGTCCAAATACCTCTATTTCAGGCCATTAAAGATGTTTCAATCTATGATAAGGGAATCAAGGAAGCATGCCTCAAGAAGCCAGGTAGGAAAAATGACTCAACTATAGTTCATGTGGTGGGAAAGCTAGTTGACATCATGATGGGAAAAGTGACTATCCCCAAGTATAATGACCCAAGTAGTCCTGTGGTAGCAGTTGTTATAAATGGGGTCCACGTAAAGAATGCTATGATTGGTTTAGGGGTAGAAATAAATGTAATGACAAAAGACATCCTACAACAACTAAACATTGCAAGCATGAGATCTAATCCTACTATCCTATAGCTTGTTGATAGCTCCACTATTAAGCCTGATGGTGTAGTGGGGGATCTTGTGGTAGTTTTAGACTCCTGGGAGTACCCAACAAAATTTATGATTTTTTCTCCTAAAGCTACAGTAGGTAGGTATCCCATTAGTATTGGAAGGCCTTGGTTAGCAACTATAGATGCATACATTAGATGTCAGTTAGGTGACATGACCATTTCATATGGGAAGAGCATGAAATTTTTTGTTCTTTATCCTCCTACTCAGCCATCTCATGATGAAGATAATCCTATATGGCCACATGGTGAAGAGGTCAAGGAAGTTAATTTTGTGGTGTAGCTTATGATGCTAGGAAGAATATATTTCATGTAGCTCCAAGATGACGATGAAGTATTGGCTAACATCATTCAAAATCATTGTGAAGTGGAGGAAGCATCATCTTCTCATTCTACTACTCTAGTGAAGATACTTTTGCCTACTCTTCCTGCAGCAATAGGTATGACCCATACATTGATACCATATGAACTAAAGGTACCATGTTTTAATGAAGCAGCCATGATAGAGTTAACTACACAAGTACAGGTGTCAAAAGGGAAATATCTGAATGTTAATAGTAAATTAAGTGGGGAACAACAACTGTTATTGGAAAACTTATTAAGGACCCATCAGCATGCATTTGTGTGGGATTATCATGATATGAAGGGATTGGATCCTAAACTTTGTACACACAAAATTTACATCAGAGATGATTGCACCCTAGTAAGGCAACCACAAAGAAGAATTAACCCTCCACTAAGAGAAATTGTAAAAGGGGAACTATAGAAATTACTAGATGCAGGAGTTATCTACCCCATTTTAGATAGTTAATGGGTGTATCCATTAGTGATTTAGCCCAAGAAAGGAGGCAAATGGTGAGTTTGTGTTGATTATAGGGAACACAATACTGCCACCAAGAAGGACCACTTTCCCTGACCCTTCATTGATCAAGTTTTGGATACACTTGCAGGAAAGCAATACTTTTCTTTTCTAGATGGATTCAGTGGCTACAACCAAATCCAAATTGCACTAGAGGACTAGGAGAAGACCACATTTTCCTATCCATGTGGGAATTATTCCTATTCGGTACTCCCATTTGGCTTATGCAATGCACCTACAACTTTTTAGCAGGTAGTCATTAGCATATTCTCAGACATTTCTCATGATTGCATGAAAATTTATATGGACGACTTTACCCCTTATGGTGTTGATTTTAATCAAGCATTGGAAAATCTTAGGAGATTCCTACAAAGATGTGAAGACCAAAACTTGTACTGAAATAGTGAAAAGTGCTTCATGATGATGAAGGAAGGTGTAGTTCTTGGCCACTACATCTCCCACAAGGGAATTCAAGTAGATACTACAAAGACTAAGGTAATCACAAATCTGCCCACACTTGCAAAAAAAAAGGATGTTAGGAGCTTCTTGGGTCATGTAGGATATTATAGGGATTTCATCAAGGATTTCAGCAAGATAGCAGCACCATCGCATAATCTTCTCACTAAAGATACTGAATTTTAGTGGATTGAAGCCTGTGATAAGGCATTTTTTGACTTGAAGGCAACTTTGACTCATGCTCCTATACTCAAAGGACCTAATTGGGAAATTCCTTTCCACATCCATATTGATGCATCAAATTATGCCATAGGAGTAGTCTTAGGATAGAAAGAAGGGGCTGTTGAGAATGCCATTTACTTTTTCAACAAAAAAATACAAGGCGCTGAATTCAATTATATAGTGACAAAGAAAGAAATGTTAGAAGTAATCTATGCATTGAAAAAATTATGACATTATATAACAGGCTACCACATGTTTGTGCACACTGATCATGCATCCATTAGATATCTCATGAATAAACCTTTGATCATAGGTAGGTTGGCAAGATGGTTATTGTTGATGCAGGAGTTTGATATAGCCATTGTGGATAAGCCAGGGAAGGCCAGTGTTGTTGCAAATTTTCTTTCAAGGCTGACTACATTAGAAGACAATCAACCCATAGATGACTCTTTCCCTAATGAGCATCTATTCTCCCTCAATATACAAACACCCTGATATGCTGACATAGCTAATTATTTGGTCACAAGAAGAGTTCCTTCTCACTTCTTTCCAAAAGAGAAAAGGGCACTCATTGAAAAATATATTCCTTTCTCTTGGATTGCTAGATGTTTGTTTTATACTAGACTAGACCATGTCATGAGGAGATGTGTGAGAGAAGATGATACATATGACATTTTGCATGCATCTCATAATGAACCATGTGGAGGACACTTTTTAGCCAAGAGGATATCAATGAAAATTTTGAACATAGGATATTACTGGCCAACACTCGACAAGGATGTAGGAAGGTATACTAGAAAATGTGATAGATGTCAAAGAATGGGAAAACCAACCAAATATGATGAGATGCCACTTTTCCCTTAGGTAGTAATCACTCCCTTTAACAAGTGGGGATTGGATTTTATGGCACCCATTCACTCTCCATCAAATTGTAAGTCTTATATATTGGTATGCACTGATTATGTGACAAAGCGGTTAGAAGTTAAGGCCATGAAACATACAAGAGATAACAAGGTTGCAAAATTTATTTATGAGGATATTTTCACAAGATATGGAGTCCCAAGAGAAATAATGACTAATCAAGGGGCTCAATTCACACCAACCCTTATTACAACACTAGTTAATGAGTACAACATAAGGCACATGAAGTCTACTCCTTATCACCCCTAGGCTAATGACTAAGTTGAGGTGACCAATAGAGAAATTGAAGCCATTATGACCAAAATGGTAGCTATTCATAGAAAGGATTGGGAAAAAAGATTACCAGAAGCTGTTTGGGCCTATAGGACAACTTGGAAAACAAATACAGGGTTCACTCCATTTGAGTTGTATGGAAAGACAACCATGATTCCCATTGAATTTGAATATAAGACTGTTTGGATTGTAGTAGATTTGTGGATGGATATTTCTAAGGCACAAAGAGAAAGAATCATGCAGTTAAATGCTTCAGATGAGATAAGAAGAGAAGCCCCGCATCATACAAAGGTAGTGCAAAATAAGAGAATCAAGTGGCATGACAAATGTATTAAGGACAATAAATTCCAACAAGGAGATTGGGCCCTGCTCTATGACTCAAGATATCAGGTTAATGGAGGAAAATCACAGACAAGGTGGCTAGGACAATATGAAGCCATTGAGGTCTTTCCTAATGGAGCTATTCAACTTACTACCATTAACCTTATCATATTTAAATTAATTGTCAATGGTCATCGCCTTAGATTATATCACAAGCCAATTTCCAAAGAAGAGTTCCTGCAACAATTCACCCAACATTCAGTACTCAAGCTTCCTATAGTCGAAGGAAGTGGACCTAGTGTCCCCCCTTTTGGCTGATTAAGGTACGTAATGGTCATAATAAATAATTCATCTCTCGTGGAAGTATATTTCTTTTCCCATCTTCCCAATCACCCATCCATCACAATCTTTCTCTCTCTTCCATCACTTCATTCCACCTCACCTAATTCCACTTCATCTTCATTAACGGCTCAATTTATTTCCCTAAGAGGAAAATGATACTTTCTCCATAATATTTGCAATGAATCCTCCACACATTTAGGTATGTGCATGTTAATTTCTATTTGTTAATCATCTTTTAAGTGCATTCATTTAATCACTGTATGTTAGTATAGATGTTCACATAACATGTCATTACTCTTATCAAATCACCACTCCCATCTTGCATGTGTGGACACACGTCCAAATTTAGGTTGGGGGGGAAAGCAAAAGATGAAAACATATTGCCCATGTGTCAATTTATGCTAGGCTACGTCAGAAAATTTAAAATGAGCTGATTTGAAATCTAAGTGAGAGGATGGCTTGCATGTGTAAAGTGACATTAACTGCAATTTCAATTTCTTTCCATCATAATTCTCCTTTATCACTCCTTTTCTTGCCATTATTGACTCTATCGTAATCTTGAGTTGTAAGAAAAAAGGTGAAACAAAAGAAAGGGAAAATTCAGTCGATATTGGCACTAGAAATTTAGCATGTATTTTAGGAAAGTGAACTTGATTTTCAGACATAATTGTAGGAAAGAAATTGTAGAGCATTTGTTTGATTGCAGAAAATGGGAGGTGGGTTAATTCGAAATGAACTCACTGTGCTTGATGTTTTATTGTAGGATGCACAATGCCTGGCCAAATTTAGAAACTATGGATGGTTAGATTACCTACTGAAGCTAGATGGCTGTGATGAAAGCATTGCCCTTGAATCTGCCCAAACATTTTCTAAGGAAAAGCCATAGTAAAAGGGTTGGAAGTTGTGGAAACTGAGGAAAGAATTGTAGAGGTCATAGGGTTACCTGTTGATGGTGAAAATTACCCTGCTTCCAGAGATGCCAAATCAGCTAGGGCCAAATGACCCCCCATTGAGCAGAGATAAACATGGTGCAAAGAGAATGTCTCTAACTGAGCCATGGAAGTAGATAGCCATTTATGTTATCAAATACATCACCTGTGAGGTTCGCTAGTCGAATTTGCATTCCGCACACTTCAAGCTTTTGAATCACATGAGGCATGGAAGAAGGATGAATGTGCCTAATGTGCTATACAATCTTCTCTCAATCATGGTAGCTGAGACCCAAAAAGGTAGGGATAATTCTATTTCCCACCATTGTTTGATAAAATTGCTAGTTGAAAAGTTTTTGCATGATGTATTTGGAATGACTTGGAAAGAATTTATAAATGTTGATCAAATTAGACCTAAGAACTTGCAACCTAGGGTTTTACCTCAACCTCGTTGGTCTATTAGGAGATTGAGCATGACTAAAGCCACTCTTGGTGCTTCGACCTCTGGTGTTGGCTCTAGTGTGAATCCTCTTGCAACAAAAGAAACCATAGAAATTAGTTCTTTTGGAACATAGCACTCAGAGAAAGAAAGCTCTTCATCAGATTCTGATGATGACATTCCACTTGGCGCTCTGATGAAAACTTAGGAACAAAAGAGAGAAGTAGAAACGAGAAAAGGAAATGCAAAAAAGCAATTTTTAGAAATAAAGGTGCCAAATTCTAAGAAGAGGAAGGTTGACACTGTTCATCCTGCAGCCAAAGAAAAATGTGAGAGACCTCCCAAGAAATCAAGACTAGCTAGGGCAGCGATTGGTATGCCTCCATAGGAAATCCCTAAGCCTTGTGAAACATCACATGAGGACCCTAAAGCTCCAATGGGGTAGGAGAATGTTGAAGAGGAAGACATATTTGGGAGAGCAATAAATATAACACTGGCTGATCTTGCTAACATTGCGAAAGAGTTTGAGGAAAATTAGGATTTCCTACAGCATGAGCAAGAAGTCCTACAACAACAGCTAGAACTAGAGTAGGAGTTCATGTAGCTACAAAAAAAAAAGAACGAGAGCCCTTGCAGCAAGAAGTGGGAGAAGAAATAGTACCCCCGCAACCAGAAACAATTGGACAGGCTGAGTCCATGCAGATAGTGCTATATGAGGAGCCACCATCAACAAAAAGACTGGTAGGAATTCATAATCCTCTTGATTTTATAGTACATATGAAAATTTTGAATTTATGCAAAGAAATACAAAGGAGGGAGGAAGAATGGAAAAGAAAAAAATAGAAATTGAAGATAAGGATGCAAAAATTGCCACCCTGAAGGAGAGGGTGCGTGATATGGAAACCTTGGTACCACAAATTTTGGAATGTAGGACCCCTCCAAGGGTCTATGCTATGTAGCTAGAAGAGAAATATTTTTCTTTTAAGCTATTAGGATTGCCTTAGGTTTGCGTCCTTCTATTGACACCCTTGTCAAATTTTTCAATGCTTATAGGATTGCCTCACCTGAAATAAAGAATTTGTTGTGTGAGTTTTATTTGCATAATTACACTGTAACTCAAGACCAAGATTGGAATCCGTTGTTGTATGTTGGGGATGTCCAATTGAGGGCATTTATGTCTTGGTTACAAAATGAGATTAGTTGGGAACAACAACATGGGGCTTATAAGCAATTGGAGTCTAACATCGCTTTGCCCATTAGGGTTGAATCAAGCAACCCAAGGGATATTTACAGAGAATGGAAAAAAATGCTTCTTAGACCTAGTTATGGCAACAAGATTAGGCCTTGGATGGAGGCAGTTTATAGTGAGTATGAGGTAAAGGTAGCACCAAAGGAGGAAACAATGAGAAAATTCCTATCACAAAGATAGAATAGCCTAACTGATGAGCTAAAACATGACAAACCTCATTCCATCCACAATTATGCTACAACACTAAAAAGGATTGATAGGTATATTCAGATTGGGAGAATGAAGGGGCGATTTTGGCTTCCCCTAACTTTCCAACCACCCATTCTCATGTGGCCCGTGCCAAACTTCAAATTCTACCAGTATGACATTGCTGCAGAAAAACAAAAATGGAATAGATTTGATAGATTTGGGGGATTCTACTGGGATCCTGATTCACACACAACAACCACTGATGTTTGAAAACTATCAGTTGCAAATTTTAGAGCTTTGACCAAGCAGAAGAACAACCCATCCCTTGTTGGAGGACCAACAAAACATTAGGTTGGAGGGAGTGATGAGCCTAGTTTTTAATTCAATTTTGGGTGGAATTTATAGTTTATTTGTTGGTGGTTGTCATGGAATTTGATGCTAAATGTTGAAATTTTCATAATTTTTCCCTCAAACCATAGACATTGGGCTTAAATCCTATCTCTGCAAGTTTTAATGACGTTGGCATATTATGTGGATTATTTATATTTATTTTGCATGTGGTTAATGAATGTTCCTTAAGGTGGTTATAGATGTACATTTATTGTGCATACTAACATTGGCATGCAGATTTAATTCGAAGATGCTAAGTTCAGGAAGACACCGTTAGCTGGGCACACACCATAATGTCTAGCAAAGGAATTGCTCAAGGTCAAAGGAGGTTGACGGTAGAAGATTCCTTATGCAACTAAATGTAACCTCCTTGTAGTGGACTTTAATGATTGAGTAGAAATGGTTGTTACTACTGTGCTAAATCTATGTTTGGACTTGCATGTCTGACCAGATTCCATGCACGCGTAGCTGCCACCACTCCACTTTTTCTATTTTCCCTAAATGGCATCCTCCCAGTCATGGAATTGACTGCTTTGTTTAGCTGATAGTATAAATAAGGATCTGATGCTCCTTCTTTGGAAGTTGCACGATTTGATATTGTACTTGCACTCTCAATTTTTTAGTAATATAGATACATTACTCTTTTGTACTCTTGATTTACAGTGAATAAAATAAAGTTATGAGTTCGCGCATCTGAGTTCTCATTAGTTTTAGAGGACACTTATACAAGGGGGGCCAATTGGTGAGTAATCCATCTTCTTAGTTTAGTATTACTTACTGTTTAGTAATTAGTTAGAAATCTGGCATAGATTGTTCCCACAGCCACTAGAATTTCATTCTGTGACTCTTCCTGCAGCCAAAGCAGATAGAGTAGTACCCTATTTGTTGCTCAGATTTTCATTATTGTTCTATAGTTTAGTTTGATGTAGTTGTTGATTGATGATTTGAACTTATGGTATTCCCTTCTAAGCAATTTACTTTCAGTATTGTGAGTTCCTTAGCTGTAGAATGAAATGGCTACTTTGAGTTCCTAGTGCACATATTGTGCTGACCCATTTCAAGTTCATGTCCCTAGGTTGAAAAGTTAAATGCACCTTCATGATGATTGAAATAGCTATTTAGGTTAGATGTCGAATCTTTGAATGATGGTTGTAAGGGCTTAGTTATTAAATCATTGTAGGAGTCTAACAAGGATTTTGATTGGTTTATATAACTCAAGCGACAAGTTTCATACTTTTTTCAAAATGACCACTTATAGTATTTATCCCAAGCACTCCTTACACTTGAAATAATGTGGTAGCCTTTTATGAGGTTACTCTAACCAAGCAGAGTTTTCAATGGTTATGTGAACCACTTCAAACACCACCTTTATTGTTATAACCATGCGGGTGGCCCTTTGGTAGTTGTGTCACCGAACTTTTCCAATGATGATCTCATAAGCCATCAAACACTTTTATTGAAATCTAAGATAAAAATAAGGATGTGGGACTTCTTCATCTAGAACTTCCAGTAGCCTATTTAAGAATCAACTAAATTGATTATTTCAGAAAGCTTCTTAACATTGGCTCATTCCTCTGATAACGTCTCCACCAAATTTAATGAATTTCTCCTCAAGAATAAAATTGATCTGATAATATTCTATAGATTCTAAAAGCTAGGACATACTCAAATGTTCTTAATAACTTCAATAGTGCTTTCATGGGCTATATGGTCTAAACGTGCTACTTGTTATAAAATGAATGCCTAAAATCTAGAAATACCTAGCTGCCTTCACTTAACAATTCTGACTATTAATAAGTAGCTCATAGGCATCAAGAAGATGAATGTGCTCAAGACTATAGGTATAAGTGAGATTTTGACAGGGGAAATTTGAAAATTTTCAATGACCAAAAATGGGGGTAACAATTTGTAAAATTGCATCTATAGTTTCTCACATTTGCATTAGTGAAAGTGCATACAAGTTGCATTTTTTTTCTTGCATCATCTTATCTAAATTGAAAAACTTTAAAAAGTGCATTTTCAATCATTCTAATTGCATTTAGGAACATTGTTATTGCATTCAAATTTGAAAAAAGAATTGCATTCAACTTTGCATTCAATTTCTTGTCATTAGTCACTTTTTCTTGCATTCATTTGCACGTTTTTCTATTTCTAAACATTAGGTCCTTGGGTAGGCAACCTAGAAACATTGTCATCAATCTAATTTTTTCTATTTTTCTAAAAGAAACCTCTACTAGGACTAAAAAACCCTTACTAGCGTCTTAGTCCCTCTATGGTTTTTTTGGCTCAGAATCCTGTCTAGGTTGCTTTCTTTCTATTCTAGTTTTTGGAACCTCCAAATTCCTTCAACAAGACCTAGATGCCCTTGTTGGAATTTTAGTCCCTATGGATTTTGAAGTTGCAGTTTTCAGGGTTTAAATCTGCTTTTCTGTGCTTCTGTTTGCTGCCATTGGTTATCTGTTTTAGTGGGTTGACTTTTTGTTTCATGCATTTTACTAAATCTAGATAAAAGTGGTTCATTTCATACATTGCTTCATTTGCAACATTTCATTGCATAGTGTAATCAGTAAATTACCTTGTTTGAAATCTAAACATTGCATCTATACATTTCATTTTAGGCCTTTACATTGCATTTTGGGTTTGCATATATTACTTTTCACAAATGTTGGTATCGGTCTTTTCCAAGTTTGCAAAGAAAAAGTTAGTCAATAAGCATGTTATTCATTCATTCAATACATTCCTTAGTTATGAGACTCTCTTAGTGAAAGAGAGTGAAAATGTTAAAATATGCCTTAAACATACACCCCCTCTTATCTATCCTATTTGTGGGAATGATGTGATAGAAGATGATACAAGCATGGACATTCATGACAATCATAGTTGTTCTTCTCCCGATACCTCTCCTTTTAGTGACAAAGGTATCTTGGTGAAAGAAGATACAATCATTGAGAATCATGAAAGTCTTGTTTGTCCTTGTCCTCATCCCCTTTGGGAAGATATTATAGCACAAGAGAGTGAGATTTACTGATTTCCATTCCCCTCTTGCTTGTGAGAATGACTTAGTCAAAGATGAGATTGTAAATGATGAGGATATGTTGGTGTTAGATAAGAAAATATTTAAGGTCTATAACAACCCTCGTTATGATCCTTCCCCTACTTATCCTATTTTGGAATACATTAGGGAACAAATGAATGAAATCATAAGTGATCATGAAAATCATACTTTTTCTTCTCCTAGTGTCTCTCCTACTTGTGAAGAAGATACTCTAATAGATGGTCATGAGAATCTTAGTTGTCCCTCTTCACCTAGGGAAACCCTTATTGAGCAAGACAATTTAACCGCTGATCATTCCCCTACTTGCGATGAGGTCATTTTCAAAGAACCAATCATTGAATTTCAAGAACATTTGGTTTGTAGTTCTCCTAAAAACTCTCCTCCTAGGGAGAATATCATGGTGCAAGAAAATGAAAACAATAGTAATGGGACTTCCTTGAATTATGGTGAAAAGATGATACTAGATTTCCCTTTATTAGAAATACATCAAACCAAGACCACTGAGGTTATGAATGTGCAAGTGTCCATTAGATCCCTTTTGATTAATTGACCTCCTACATACCCCATGGGACATCTTAAGAATCCTCTAATTCTTTACCCCCCTCATAACGACCAAAAATTCAAAACAAACCTCAACTTATCCTTTACCCATCTAAGAATAATTTTTTGCAACAACCAAGTAATAATACCATTGCTCATACATATAACACTAGGAACAATCTGCAACGAAGAAAAATTCCTTCAACAACCCTACCATTTCCTAACCCTATCTTATTGGGCCCTCCTCATTTGCCTCCACAATGTGGAAAGGAGTACGATCTTGTTGAACAACTTAAGAAAACTCCTGCTAAGATATCATTGTGGGACCTTATTCAAGCCTCCCATCACTATCATGACATGGTTCAAAATGCCTTACAAAAAGTTCCTATCCCTTCTAATGTGCAACCAAATGACATAACAACTCCATGATTCAAGGACTAAATGCTAACATTGTTTTCCACCAAAGTGAACTCCCCCCTTTGGAAGTGCAAAAAAAAATGAAGCTTTCATAATAATAGTTATCCACAAGATGGTAGGGATTAAGTGAACCCTTTTTGATAATGGATCTACCCTTAATGTGTGTATTGTAACCCTTTTGGATAGTCTTGGTGTGGATAAATAAAAAAATCAACTTGATTCTTTATCTATTAAGGGATTTGACAATGTAGGAAAGTAATGCCCAGGTGTGATCACTTTACCTATTACAGTTGGAAAGGATACCTTAAAAAATCCTATCCATGTTATGCATCATGATATTTCATATAATATTCTTTTAGGAAGTCTGTGGATAAATAAAATGAATGGGGTTCCTTGTACTCTTCATCGTAAAATGAAATACATCTACAATAACAAAGTGTACACACTCGAAGCCGACCCTGAACCAAATAGTTGTTTGAACATTGAAAAAGGGAAAGAGAATCCTTTGAAAACATTAACACCAACTACACAAGTAGAACCTGTGCAATAGAAAAACAAAGAAGAACATATTGAAGAAATCATGAAGCTATTAGAAGATGATTGGGGTTCCTTGGACTTCGAACTAACATTCATAGGAGAATACAAGGTCATAAACAAAGATTCAGACAAGAGAAAAGAAAAAGTGGTAATTTCAACACAAAATTCAAAAGACTCTTCAAAAGCATCCATCTCAACCACTTAAGAACAACATACAAAATATTACACAACAAACTTTGATGAAGTTGATTATCAACAACCACTAAATCCTAAAGAAATGAAAAAACTTTATGGAAGAGGTTATGAGCTTATGAATCAACTTGGATATGGTGGAAAAGGATGTGGTGCTAGAGAACAAGGTATATGTGTCCCTATAGATCCTTACATGTAGGAAACAACTTATGGTCTTGGTTATTGTTCTTTTAAAGACATAAACAAGCCTTCGCTCAATATCAACACTATTACAAAATATTCCTCTAAGCCAACTTTAACAATAGTGCATCCTAAATTGATAGACACTAGTGGTCTTGATTGTTATCCTTTGAAAGAAATAAAGAAATCCTCACTTAACATCAATGTCATCTCACAAAACACTTATGATTCATATTTGATAGATTTTACACCTTCCTTTAAAGAAGAGTACAAAATCTCACAATCTAAAGAGTCTTGTGTAGGTATGACACCTTGTACAAAGCAAGAGATATCTTTGTCACAAAATAAAGTAATATCTACAATTGATCAAGAGGGTATCTTGTTGAGACTCCTCCAAGTTCACTTGATATCTCTCCCTCCAATCAAAGCAAGAGATATCTTTGTCACAAAAAAAGTAATATCTACAATTGATCAAGAGGGTATCTTGTTGAGACTCCTCCAAGATCACTTGATATCTCTCCCTCCAATAACATGAAATAAATTTTACTACAAGAGTTCATGGTCATGCTACTAATGAATGTAAGGATTTAAGTGATAAAATTCAACATCTTAAGGAGTGTGGTGCTCTTCCTTGTGTTGAAGCACCTAATTCCTCTAATTGATACTGATTTTTACATGAGCATGTTTCTCATCAATCATTTCGGCTCATCCTTGTCCTGAATTGAGTGGGGTCAAGGAGTTAAGTAGCCTTATCCTCCTATGTCACTTGTTGTTGTCTATTTTGGCCAGTTGATCGCATTTCATGTATATATAAGGGAAAGCTTAAGATGTGGATGGCATGCCTTAAGTTGAATCATAGGTGACATAATTATTCATGATGTAGTTTGATTCGAAAACATATGACTTGGCATAGGGCTTTCTGAGTAAGCTCTCATGTCTTCTTCTACTTTAAAGCAATTTCTCATAGTAATGATGTTAGCAACCACTTTAAATTGGGGGCATACATCAAAAATCATGTTTCATTGTGCGATTTTATTTCTTCCTACGATGCGTTCTTTTCTTGGTTGTGTCATTGGGTTTCATTTCCTCCGAGAGTGTAATATTTATTTGACTTGTCCTCTCTTGGAGAAATTATGCACAATTTCCCCTAAGATTAAGACCTCAAATGAACTAAGAAAAATCCCTTCGAACATCCCTCTTTCTTGTTGCATGGATTTTGTACCTTATTAAAGTGATGGAGGTATGGATTTGATATGGTCTTGGGGCTCACCTTGTGAACAACTAGCTTCACTAGCCCTTGTGAGTGTGCATTTTATTTTTGTCCTTATCATAGTCATGGAGCTATGACTTTGATATGGATCTCTTGGGGCTCACCTAGTGGACAACTAGCTTCACTAGCCCTTGTGAGCATGCATTTTGTTTGCATAGTGGATAACATGTTCCACTAGTAAACCTTTTCTTGGACAAACAACCTAGACCCGGTCCACAACATATTTGACGGCCAGTCGAAGTAGTGATCTGTTGCATTTTTCTTTTTCCTTCTTTTTTTCTTTTTCTATCTTTGATGGTGTATGCCTACGATTTGGTTATGGCTTCATATATCATCTACAAGTGTGTCCCTTTGTGCCTATGTTTTTTTTTCATAGTATCTTGATCTTGGGGGCTTGGCCACCCTCTTGGTTATTGTCATCCTATCTTACTAGCATTCGTACATTTGAACCCCTCTTGATTGCATGGTTGGCTACTTTAGTGTGAGTTTGAAGTAAGTTCATCCTCTCACTAAAGTTGGGGATAAATGTAGTGTAGGAAAATGCATACCCTTGCATTTTCACACTTTTTTGGGCCCACCTTGATTTATTTATCCTTATTTATGTCTTAATTGGTCCTATTTTGCACCCACAAGCCTAACAAATTATATCTTTTTTATGGCTAATCCTGACAAACATCAAAGGATAAATGATAATTTTCTAATTTTGGTTGTCCTTGATTTTTGGTACTAGGACTAAGACACCACCTAGGGTATCTTTGTCCTCCAAAGGTCTTAGGACCTTGTTTTCAAATGTGCCTTGGAGGACACCCTTTTTGGAGTTTGTGCCCTGAGTTTCAAGCCTCGAGACTAAGACACCACCTAGGGCATCTTAGTCCCCCTCAAGTTAGTTTCAAAATTTAATTTCAAATCTTGGTAGGATCTATCCTCTAATTAATGAATTCATACATCGGCTTGGTGTGGTGTAATTTTTGGATATTAAGCATGGATAAGTATAAATATAAGGTTTATTCACTCATTTTCACCTAATACTTTTGTGAGAGCATTCCTAATAGCATAATTCAGTTTAGAAAAGCATTCAAGAGCAATTCATCAAGCATTTGGATCCATCATCAAGATTCAAAAACTGTGTCAAAGATATTCTTGCATCATGTGTGTTTTTGAGCTAACATTTGTGATGTACGGTTTTGATTCAATCAAGCAATTCATAGTAAAATCTATCAAGCATTCATTCAATTCAAGATCTAGATTCAAGCTAGCCACTTCACACAAGTTTGCACATTTCATAATGAGGGTTCAATGAGTTGCAACATAACACTTTGTTCATTCATCATTTCCCTTCATTATTTCATTTCATTCCAAGGTTTAATTATCTGTAACTATGAAAATTTTCCTAGGTTTAGCAGATTAGAGCATTAACATAAAAACCCAAAGTAGTAATCACGTGAAAAGGAATAAAATTAAAAAAAATGAAACAATCTCACCAAAATGTCTTCATTCTCCATGGCTGACCTCCATTAGACCTTCTCAACTTGCTGAAAATGAGATGTTTCCCTCAGATTTGATGTGAACAATCTAATGACAATGACAAGCCCTAAGCAAACGTTGAAGGATTTATGCGATTAAATGCAATACTATGCTATAATGCAACTAGTAAGCATCTAAACTATGTCTAAATTATTCCAAATGAAATGTAAATATGCCTATGACAAAATGACAAGAGTGAAAAAGTATAAGGTTGCAAGATGACATGAGATTGCCTAAAACAAGATTGCATGAGATGTCAAAATGAGACAAAAATTGCCATTTTATAGAAAACACAATTTTGAGTGAATGGCCAAGATCAAAATTTGACAAGTGCCCTAGAATCAATGGACAAGATTCAATTTGACAACCAACAATTAGGGTTAGGGAAACATTCGGTCAAATTTGAAATGAATGGACAAGATTGATTTTTAGAAAATCAAATCAAGGGTTGACAATGCATGTGACAAGAGATAAGATTGAAACAAAAAAAGAGGTGGCTGGAAAAATTAAATAATAATAGAAATTACTTGATTTTTGAAGGAAAATACTATTTTGAATTAAAAATTAATTTAATTCAAAATGTGGGGTCACATGAGAGTAACTAATTAATTTAAATTATTTACTAAAAAGAGGGAAATTAGAAAGTGGGACCATTTTAAATAAATAATTTTATTTAAAATGAGGGAAATGTTAAGGTGGCAATAATTAAATAAATTAAAGAATTTATTTAATTATAAGAAGATTTTAAGAATTAGTGACATATTAAATGAATGAACAAAATTTATTTATTTAATAATAAAAAAGACATAATGAATAAAGATAATTAATTAAATTAAGAAATTTATTTAATTATGAGAAGATATCAGACAATTAGTGACGTAATGAATAAATAAATAAAATTTATTTATTTGATAGTCATAAAGAATAAAAAGACATGAATTAATTAAATAATTATGCATTATTTAATTAATAGTCGAAAGTGGACCAAGGACATAATTAAAATGTCTTAATTATGCTAGGAAGAAAAGGTGAAAAATAAAGCTTGTTCGTTTTTTTTCTTTTAATGATCCTAATGATATTTTTTATAGAAGTGACAAAATTTAAGAAAGGAATTGGCCTAGTCAAGAGTTATTCCTCTTTTCCCTTGATGCTTTTAATCAAAATGCAGATGGAAGGAGTAAAACAAAAATTTCTCTGTTTGCCAACATTAATCAAGTCTACACCAAATTGGGAGCTTTGGAAATAGCATATGGACATTCATTAAAGCATAATGGAATGGAGTTGTTTTTGTTTTGTAGCAGTGTTCACCCAAAAAATTGCCTCATGTAGCCCTGACTCAATGAAGATAATTCTAGCACAACTTTAACAAATTTTTAGTGAAGAAATAGCAATCTCAAGTGTTAACACTTCTGAAACTCACAAAAGGGAAGTATAAGTTTATAAAACCAATATTGATCGGTGGATGTATATAAGATATTAACTACTCCCAAAGTGTAGATGAAGAGTAAATCCCAACTTATCAGTGATTTGATAAGAGTTCACAACTTCTATTAATATGCTAACAAAGATTATGAAATACTCTCCAACTATCAACAAATATTCAAAAATCACAATTGACAAGCTTTCTTTTGTTGGTTATGAAGTGATGTAAAAATACCAATGATCAAAAATTGTATGGAGAAAGGTAGTGTAAGTTATAGAATAGTTCCAAGGTTGTTAAATGTACTTTTTACAAGAGTTCAATAACCTATTAGTCCAAGTTCCACGCATGAACTTGTTAGTGGACAACTCTCATCTCTTATATCTATAACTATTGAGCATGTTATAGCTCCAGATGTTTGGTTTGAGACACTCGATTTGGCCACATTGATTCTTATTCTTGTAATAGTATTACAAAACCATAATAATTACAATCTCTTTGAAGGAGTTCATAATTATAGCATCGATATGCTTGCTAGTGAGACAAAGGTAAGAAAAAAATGGTTCATACTGGACAAGAGGTGGTAATTGTTTGAGGTGCTCATAGCCTACATCAACATGAGAAGTTATCAATTGTTGTCTCAAAAGCTCTTTGTGTTCACTTTGTTCATGAGACCAAGTCAAATGGTCATTTTCACATTCAAACTAGAATGTATCTAGATGGAACTATTTTAAAAGATGAAATGGAATGTCTTGTAGATGTTCTTGCAATTGGCTTGCTCAAAGTTGCAGATCTTGAACTTTCAAGAAAATTCTTCCTTTGTCAGTGGTGGATGGATGATGCAACATATTCTAAAGATTTTGTTATCAAGTCTTGACTGAATTGTTTAGCTTATATAGCCAAATATGTTAAGGATGAAAAAAAAGAAAAGGTGGCCATAAATAAGTAACAAGGAGATCTTTATAGAACATATGTGAACAATGGGGAAAATGTGGGATGCTTTATGGTCTAGGTCATAGAACACCACCTCTCTCCAATTGTCATTCAATAATTTCCTAGGAATTCAAATTGGATTGACTATCAACCTCAAAGGTGAGTCAATTCTCAACAAGGAAGACCTAGGAGGGGGTTCTTTAAGCTTTGAGGGGTTCACCACCAAGCAAAAGATTGTAAAAGACAACTTAACATTAAACCTACAAAACCTAATAATGTAAGCTAAATGAAGGATGCAAATGATGAAATTAAGCAATAGGAAGTTATGATGTATGTACTTGGGAAGTCTAGAAATGTGAAAAGGATTCTACAAATGCAAAGAAGCTGTCAAAATATGCTATGGAGGACTAAGACGCCCTTACTGTCTTATTAGTCCCACTGCTGTATTTCTGGGGAAATGCAAAATATTTGAATGCTAGAACAAGATCCGAAAGAATCTCTACAAAATTCTACATGAAGGATTAAGATGCCCTTGCTACCATCTTAGTCCCAATCTAAATTTCTAAAATCTCTTAATGTGGTCCTGAGGCTTGATGTCTGCACTTATTTCTTCTTTGATCTCAGGTTATGAAACTTTTTGATTTGGTTTGTAGGTGAGTTTCTGTGAAGATGACAACTTTGTAATACAACTTTGCAACTTTGCAACTTTACACTTCAAATGATCTTCAAGTCTTCAACCTAAATTTTCAATCACAAGCATGTAAGAGAAGAAAAACTTGTTGATTGTTAGTAAATGGGGGTTTTCCTTGGTCAAGCCCCTTGTTGGTAATTGAACCATGGAATGAAATAGAATGATGAAGGGAAATGATGAATAAAAAACATGAAATGTTACAACTCACCAAACCCTTGTAATAAGGTGATAAAAATATGCTTGAAATGGATACAATGGATGTGGTTCTTGACTCTTGCTTAAAGAATTTTGATCTTGCATAAAACACCAGCTTGAATCATAAACCCTACATCATGATTGTTAGCATGATAAAAAACATG
This sequence comes from Sequoia sempervirens, assembly GCA_007258455.2. Taxonomy (NCBI): domain Eukaryota; kingdom Viridiplantae; phylum Streptophyta; class Pinopsida; order Cupressales; family Cupressaceae; genus Sequoia; species Sequoia sempervirens. Next base: position 321,098,901 of record VDFB02000015.1, on the reverse strand, counting down.
ATGCAACAATATCCTTGATATGATGCTTGAATCTTGATGATGGATCCAAATGCTTGATGAATTTCTCTTGAATACTCTTGTGAACTCAATTATTCTATATGGAATTCTCCCACAAAATATTTCTATGAAAAATGAGTGAATGAACCTTGTATTTATACTTATCTATGCTTAATATCCTGAAATTACACCACAACAAGCCAACATATGAATTCATTAATTAGAGGAGACTAAATGTACTGCCAAAATTTGAAATTAATCTTGAAAAAAGCTTAAGGGGACTAAGATTCCCTAGGTGGCATCTTAGTCTTGAGGCATGAAACTCAGGGACAAATTCCAAAAAGGGGCCCATTTAAGGCACACTTGAAATCAGGGTGCTAAGTACTTTGGGGGACAAAGACACCCTAGGTGTCTTATTAGTCCCGGTATAAAAATCAAGGACACACAAGTAGAATCATTAAATTATCATTTATCCATTGATGTTTTTTGGGATTAGCAAGAAAAAGATGTAGTTTATTAGGCTTGTGGATGCAAAATAGGACTAATTAAGACATAAATAAGGATAAGCAAAGCAAGGGGAGCCCAAAAAAATGTGAAAATGTAAGGGTATGCATTTTCCTACACTGTCGGTATTGGCATGGTCTAATGGTTTATAGGTGGCATTGTTGTTCTTGCCACCAAGGTTCAAACCCCGTTGGGGTGGTATTGTTGAATGGTTGTATCCGGTTCATAGCTCCAGTCAAAAGCGTTTACCCCTTGAATAAAAAATAAATTTTCCTACACTAAATTTATCCCCCACTTTAGTGAGAGGTTGAACTTGCTTCAAACTCACACTAAAGTAGTTAACCACACAATCAAAAGGGGTTCAAATGTATGAATGTTAGTAAGATAAGATGACAATAACCAAGAGAGTGGCCAAGCCCCTAGGATCAAGATCATATGGAAAACCAACATAAGTACAATGGAAAACACTTGTAGATGATGTATGAAGCCATAACTAGATCGCAAACATACACCATCATAGACAGAAAAGGAAAAAGAAAAAAAAAGAAAAATGCAAAAGATCAAGCTTTGACTGGTTGTCCAACGCACTGTGGACCGTGTCTAGGATGAATTTCCAAAAAGGTTTACAAGTGGAATGCATTTTCCACTATGCAAACAAAATGCATGCTCACAAGGGCTAGTGAAGCTAGTTGTTCACTAGGTGAGCCCCAAGAGGTCCATATCAATGTCATACCCCCATGACTATGATAAGGAGAAAAAGAAAATGCATGCTCACAAGGGCTAGCGAATCTAGTTGTACACTAGCTGAGCCCCAGCGGACCATATCAAAGCCATATCTCCATGACTTTAATAAGGTACAAAAATTCCATGCAACAAGAAAGAGGTTGTTCAAAGGGATTTTGCTTACTTCATGTGAGGTCTTAATCCTAGCTGACATTGTTCCTAATGTCTCCAAGAGAGGAACAATCAAAGGATAAAATATTTGCAACTTAGAGAATGCAATGTGTTGCATCACCATTAAGAGGAATGTAATATGCTAAGATAGATCAAACACTCAAAGGACTCTACTCCCAATGTCACCATAAAGAGAAAAAAACATTGTGTGAAGTAAGAAAATCACATCAAGGAACATGCAAAAGAAAAATGTGAATGCCAAAATAATGCCAGGATAATGCCAATGTATGCCCCTACTTTAAAAAAATTGCTAACACCATGTTGTGAGCAATTACTTTAAAGTAGCCAAACATGAAAAGGAAGAGAGGGTTTCCCCCCAAAAATGCATAAGGGATCTATGGATTTAGGGTTAGTATCTATCTTTGCTTCAATGATATTAGAGAGCTCAAAACTGTCATCATTTCCTACATACACATAGAACTGGAAGAATGCCACAAAGAGGGTGAAAACAAAGAAAAATGCCTTGCGTCATCCCCAAAAGGAAAACCTAAGACAAAACTACAAATGAAAGGTAAAGATCAATGAAAAAGGAAAAATCTTATGACATATAGAAGAATGAAGGTACAAATAGAGGAATGCACATAGATAGAGGAAACATCAAACAAAACATCACGGGGGATCACAATACACACATGTAATCACACAAAAAGAAATCAAAAAGGAAACCTAAAATACTAGTAAAGCACATGTGAGTCAACCATCCAAAAAATTGTCTGCATCCCAGTATTTTTTAGTATATGCGGAATGTGGAGAGGGACAACATCAAGTGTTTTACCAGGAGAATCACCTAGTTGAACACATGGAAAATCACTTGGTTTAGTAGGGTCAACACAATTGTTATCGTCTAAGCTCATAGAAGAGGAAAATAACAAATTCAGCTCATTATGCACTTGCTCATCAATTTTAACTATTTATTGATCGCCATCCAAGTGAACCACAATAGGAGGATGAATGATAATATCCATAGAAGGTGTTGGTCCTTCTTGTGTTGGAGATATAGGATCTGTTGGTTCTGGTAAGGGAGGAGACTCATCATTTATTGCTTCTGTCAAGTTCAAATTTTTATTTTCTATGTTGGTCTCTTCATTCATCTTTTGAGCAATAGCATGACATCTACACCTATTCTCTCTATCATTTTGGTTCCTTTTATTATGGTTTTCAAGTTGCTTTTGGGTAGGAGCAGGTTTTCCAACCATAGGTCCCTTTTTTTCTTGTGAGGGAAGAATGAAAGATACCACGGAAGGTTGTTCAACTGCTTTCTCTTTGGCTTTATAAATTTTCTTAGGAGGTGGATTAGGAATTTTTTGGTTTTCTCTTGGGATTTTGTAGGAAATAGGCAAGGAATTTTTGATGGATGGGTCTTGGTTAGATGGAAGGGCTTTAAGTTCAATATTATTTTTTTCAAGGGGTGGAGGTTCAATCATGGGTGGAGGAAATGTTTCAAGGGATAACTTGGCTATGCATTTTTCTTTGAACTTTTGGTAGGATAGGAAAAGGAAGTTCTCACAGGGTCTTATAGGTTCCATGGGCTTGGGCCAAAGATAGTCTAAGGAAAAATTTCCACGAGAAGATGGAGGGCTAAAGCCACTATGGTTCACAGTGAATATTTCATTACCAACTGGAAACTTTAAGCACTTATGGACAATAGATGGGACCTCATTCATGGAGTGAAGCCATTTATAGCCTAACTTCACATGAAATTGATCCAAATCAGAGATGATAGAGAATGATACATTTAGTTTCTTTGGTCCTATTTGTAAAGGGAGTGTGATCAATCCCATCGTAGCACGAGCAAAACCATCATGTGTTTTAATCCATGCTTTCGGTTTATCATATCTATCTTGGATAAGTTCATGCACATATGAGTTCTTCTATGATCGAATTCTCTCCATAGACATGATCAATTAAAATCCCAAGAGTGGGCTTGTTATTAATTATTTTGGCTATGTAAAGAGGACTATCAGGTGCATTCTTGATTGTTTCTTCTAAAGAGAAAGTAATGTTAGTGGGCATTATGGTTTGATGTTTACAAGGCTCAATTCCAATCACTCCTATCATTATATTAATAGGACTTTGTTCATTAGTATCCATAGGATTTTGTTCATCATCATCCATAGGATTTTGTTCATCATCATCCATAGGATTTTGTTCAGTATTGCTCATGTTTTCATTATCCATGTCAACGTTCATCACATTGGGCTTAGTTTCACTAGCCTTAACAAATGAAATATTGTGGTTAGGCATGGTATTGGTGAAGATTTTCAAGTTTTGGTTGGGAAGAGCTACAACCTTATTACCTTTGTCATTCACACCTCTAATTTGGATATGATTAGAACTAATGAGGTCTTGCACAAGATGTTTAAGATGCTTGCAATGTTTAGTATCATGTCCTTTTTGTTGGTGATAAGCACAATAGGAATTATCTATAAAGTTCAAAGGTAATGGCTTGTTAGGGTCAAGAGGTCAAATGAGAGGTAAGGTAAGCATATTTTTGTTTAATAGTTGAGTCATGATATTGTGAACACTAACTCATTTGACTGCATAATACGATGAAACTTTCCGACGAAAGTTGTATAATTAGATGTATCATTGGGTACCTGTGTATTTAATGTGAAATTTTTAATTTTTTTAGAAATTTATGCCGACGTTCATCAAAATTGCGACACTCCATGGATTTCGTCACTATTTCAACATACACTTAAAGTCAACCATCCCCTTCCATCAATTTGTGTGAAAACATATGGTTAGCCTCCTTAATTTGTGGGCCAACTGGTATATGGTTAGCATTCGTCGAGGTTCTGATGACTATTTTTTAATAAATAAAATTGGGTTCAAAAATTTATCTATACTTGCGATAGTGTTTTTCTATACTTGCAAATTTGCTATACTGGTGAATTTGCTATACTTGTGACATTTTTTGGAGGTTATAGGCCAAATTTTTTTGGTGTAAAATATCATAATTATTAGATTTTGTTACCTATCTATGAATAAAAATTATTGGAGTGTGAGTTTGATATTTTTTGAAGATCTAAATATTCAAGCTTGGTAAAGAAAAATCATGTCAGATAATATTAGTGCAAAACAAAATGGATAGACACTTGGTAGATTGTGGGCTAGATTGAAAAGAAAGGGTGATCGGAAATGTTATTGTACTTGCAATAATTGCAAGGGCTTAAAGACAAGAAGAATTTTAATCACAACAGATGAGAAACATTGTAGAAAGCATGGTCACGTTGAAGGGGGTATGATTATCGTCCATTGGTAAGCTGTTCATTATATGTCTTTATATTGATTGAATTTTTAAATTTTTTATATACTTTTAACATTATATATATATATCACTTGATCATGAACATGGTTTATTTGTGTCGATCATTATTATAAAGGTGGGGTTCCCTAGGGTACATGATATGGATTATCATGGCCCAAAGAATGTGGTTTTGCAAGTGGAGGAACATGGAGCTATGAATATCGAAGATGAAGTTAATGATCCTATGGAAGAAGATGATCATGCCCAAAAAACACAGTTGAAGATGATGGTACAAATACATTGATCCATGACACATTTAGTGGCATAGATGATCATGATGATCAAGATGACTTTGATGATGTTCATGATTTACCTATACTTGAGAAGGCATATGAGCCCCTTTATGAAGGCTCCCAAACAACTCTTCTCTTTGTTGTATTGTTGCTGGTGAACTTGAAGGTTATGAATGGTTTATCCAACATAACAATCTTACAGATGTTAAGGTATGTCATATATGCCATCTTTTTTCATCTATTTTTGTTGTTAGTTCATCACTAGTAAATAAAGGATGAAATATGTACCATTAATATTATTTATATTAACAAATTATTTTTTTGTTGTAGATTAATAGGTGAATTTTTGTTACCACCATTTTTACCTCGCTCATACCGAGATTTATTTGCCATTATGAAAGAAATTGGAATGGAGTATCAAGTAATAGATGCATGTCCCAATGATCATAATATATATCATAAACAACATGAATTTGTAATAGAATTCCCAGAATGCCATATCAGTAGATATCAAACAGATCAACTAACAAAAAAGGTGCCTCACAAGGTTCTTCGTTATATTCCCATTATTCCACATATGCAACAATTATTTAGGTGTGAAAGATTAGCACAATTTATGAATTACCATGCATGAAGTGGAGATAACATTCTTTGAATTCTTGTGGATGGTTATGCATTTAGGGACATGGAGAAAAAATGACCACACTTTAAAGAAAAACCTTGTAATCTTAGGCTTTCATTGGCAGCAGACAGTGTCAATCCATTTGGAGAGCTGAGATCTATTTACTGGGCGTGGCATGTTTTTGTTATCAACAATAACATTCCTCCATGGATGTCAATAAAGAGAGAGCACATAATGTTGGAAATGATTGTTCAAGGTATTTGTTTACATTAATTTTTTTTAACGTAGTAGCACCTCATTTGTCTTATTTTTTGCATAATGACTTATATTTTTTTCATTTAATAGTCATGTACATTAATTTATATTTATTGCAGTAAAATGGTTATAATAATTATGTAATGTTTATGTTCATTCAACTAGATAAGTACTGAGTTAAAGAAATGAATGTATATATCGAGCCTCTTATCGACGAGTTACTAAAGTTATGGAATGGCATCACTATGTATGATGTCTCTAGACCAATAGGACAAAGACAATTTCAATTCCATCCAATGCTTGTATGGACAATTCATGATGCCCCAGGGCTAACATATTTTTGTGGTATGTTATAATGGTGGACTGCACTTTAACGATATTTAATTTTATGAAGTAGATATCATGCATATTTTTTAAATAATCTATTCATTATATATAATTATAAAAATTGACATATTTAATCCAATTATATATGATCTTGCAAGTCTTCAAACAAAGGGAAAATTTCCATGTCCAGTTTGTGGTCCAAAGATGAAATATTGTCATTCAACAAGTTTAGTAAAGTAGGTGTTTGATGAGTATAGACACTTCCTCCATAGAAATCATAAGTATCGAACTACTAAAAAAACATATTTTCAATGGGAAAGAAGAGACTACATCAAAACCATGAAGAATGACACATTGCCTATGGAAGTTGGAATATAATAGAATTAATCATCAAGGTTATACATCAGATCAAATTGTTTATCTATCATATATGATATGTTTAGAATTTATATTTTTATATTGTGTTTTTTTTACTCATGATGTAATTGACAATGATTGTTTTTTTTAATTTGTTTAACTTATATGCTTCATGAAGGTCGTCAAGGCATTAATGGCCAGCTTCCACAAGGATTGAAAATTTATCCCAAAAAATTTAGTAGGTTTCCCTACTATGAGAAGCTACAAAATGTGCATTTATTTGATACAATGCATGTCGGAAAGAATATAATAGAAACACTATGGAAAATATTGGATGGAGGGCATGACAAAGAAAAAAATGTGAAAATTTGTAGTGACATTCAGAAAGCCAATCATGCAATGAAAAATGTCATTCAATTAAATAGCGATGGAAACCAAATTAATATAAGTGCCCTTCCTTGGTTATTAACAAAGCAGCAAATCAATGCTATCAAATAAGTCATACGAAAAAAATGATTTCCCACAAGATTTGCTGTGAACTTAAACAATATCATAACAAAGAAAGGTGAATTTGGGTCAGGGATGAAAACGCATGATTGGCATACCTTCATTAAGGTAATTATTTTGGTGTATTTTATATATATTTGTATACTGCATGTACTTTTCAGTGTATTATGTTTACTAGTTTTGGGAAAATAATGAAAATATCATTTTATAATTGTTGCAGTATGTTCTACCTCTATCTCTCCTAGACAACTTTGACAACAATTTCAAGCAAGTTATATGAACTTGGAAAATACATGAGGTAAGTAGTGATATTTGTTTAATTCATTGTATAGATCTTATATTTGCCATTTTTTTTACTTGTTATGTAATATATTGTATATTTTTGTTAAATCTCATTAATATATTTGCACCTTGAATCACTTATAGATGGCTATCATCTAAAGAAATCCATAAAGAAGATAAAAATTATTGGAGGAGAAAAATTCCTCGTCTAATATGTGAAATACAAAAGTGTCTACCTTCGACATTTTTCAATGCACAAGAACACTACCTTATACACCAAGTTGAGGAGATTGAATTGTGTGGACCTATACACACAAGGTCATTGTGGATGGTTGAGAGGCACTTGAAATTTTTGAAGGCTTTGGTTAGACAAAGATCACATCCTGAGGGTTCTATGGTGGAGGTATATATGGTATACCAGACCATGGTGTACATTACTGAATATCTTCCTAAGTTTGTAGAAAAGATCCATGTAGATCACATTTGGGATCCAAACTCCATTAACAAATTTGAAGGGGAGTACCTGATGGGGAAAGGTAGATTGAGGAAAGTGAGAGGTAATTATAAGATGGTCATGGAGATTAATTAGAATAAATTTTACATTGTCTTCAATTGCTTGAAAAGAAACAACAAAGAACTAGTCTAAATGAAAGAATTTTCCACACACGAATAGAAATGTACTGGTATTGTATTACTCCAGAAAATAAGTCTTTCACTGCTGAAAAGTATTAAAATCTTAAAAAGTGTTGATGATCAAATATTACAATTCGAATTTCATATAAATAAGAAGAAGACCCAACAAATGTGTCTCTTTAGATTGTCTTTTAGAAAACAATTAAACTACTAATCTTAATTAAACTTATAAAACAATTTAATCTTCTCCTAACATTGACTTAGCTGCTGAGAGATGTTTTTTATTCTCCTCCAAGGTATGGGTATCTGCATCATGCATTGCATTTCGGGCTTCATATTCAAGTTTTATCATCAATTCCATATGTTTACATGCTCCATCCAATAATAGCCCTTATGTTTTGACTGTATCCAATGCTTCTTGAAGTATGCTATTGCATTCATCCATCCTGTTAGCTCTCAAAAATGAAGGTTAAATACCTCAAGAGGTTGCCAAACTCTTGGTATGTTTCAGGGTAACATATAATGCCAAATGGTTTAGAACTTCTTCTCTTTAGGTGCTGCTAGACCTAGGTGGGTACACCTATATGAATGAAGTAGAATTGATTGTATAAGAAATATCAAGGCTAATCTTAATATGCTCAGTTAATAGATGTAAAAGATAAAATGAATGAAACTAAAATGATGGAATGTGAGGGACTAGTGCTCTATTGGGTATATGGAGTCCAATAGAAATCAAAGTTAAGTGACTTATAACTAGCAATAATTCTAACTATTTCGCACTTTTATGTTTATAACTTGTATAAATAGGAAAGGGTGTAATTATCAGAATCTTCTTTAATAATCCAAAATAATAATTCAAAGTTGTTGTGAAAAATCAAGAGAATTTTAATATTTACTTGAAAGATGAAATTAAATATGCAACATAGATACAACAAATGTGCACTGATAAATTGAAAATATGCTTGATATATCAATTTAAACAACAAATAAATATCAAATATGGAGACAAAATGATAATATCTTCAATTAACTTAACAGATAATTGATACCAACATAGAGCCATTGAATCATAGATTTTTCATTAACTCCTTCGAAATTTACACGTGCATCTTGGTCCTTTTTGTTGTAAACATTGTATCAATCTCTATTCTCCTACTACTTCTATTTATTATCTTCTAATTTAATCCCCTCCTTATGGTCTTGGTCTCTCTTATTTATATGAGAGGAAACAAGCTTTAGACCAAAGGATGTGGTTTTTGATAACAAAACTTAACTAAAACAATAAAATGTATTTAGAGATAACTAACATATGAAAATCTGTTAATATTCAAGTAAGAAACCCATTGTCATCTAAGACCCGTGCAAGGCTCTTGATTTATGATATGATATGTTTTCCTTCTGATGACACCGATCAATCTTCATCCGAGCTCATATATTTTTCCTGTCATTTTCTTATTGTTAAATCATTTGGCCACTTGAATTCCTGTGCAGTAGTGAAATTTGTAAGGTGACTCTTCCATTTTCTATTAAGCAGATTTCTGGCATGTACAACAAACTTTGTGCAACCATTATCCAATGTTATAATTCCATCAAGTAGGGTGTGAAAATTTTCCAGATTGATATCACCATCACCCTAATGATGGTATATTGTGGCATTAAAAACCAGTCAACATAGTTGTGAATGAAACCTTGGTTTGGTTTGTATTGCAAAGGTCTCATAACTTCCATTAAAGATTGTGGTAACCTCGGTGTAGGAAAACCAATGGAATCAATTAGTTTGAGCAAAAAGTCATCTCTAAACACAATAAAGTCACCTTTAGGGCACTTACTATCTCAAAAATAGCACCAATTTTGCACTGGAAGCATAACTCCATTTTCATGTGTGCTCAACTTCATCCTTTTAGTCCACTTTGTTTCATTTTGAAATAGAATTAGGCGACACAGTAGAGAATCCTTTTTGAAAGTGATAGGGGCCTTAGCTTCCCTAACCTATAATAGACCTTCATGAATTTGTTCCTCAATGATAGAAGAAAAATAAAACTCCACATTGGACTCAAGGTGTTGGATAGTCATTACCATCCTCATCAATCCAACTAACATGCTGTCTTCAGCATCAAATCCAAGAATTTGGCATAATGCATAATAGGTGCTTTTGAAATAATTCTAAAAATCAGACACTAGAAAGGGTTCAAATTTTTAAGATAGAATATGGACTATATTATTGTCACTCCTTTTCATGTGTAGGAGAAGTTCATCAATTCTATAAGTCCTCTTTAATCTCTTGTACTCTTGCTCTAGCCTCCCCAAATCTATCTCTATGGCAGCCTACTTATTTAGGTAAAAACACCTAATTATAGCCTCCCTGGAGATATCTACCAAACATTGTCCATCTGGAAGCCTAACAACCTTTGACGAGGCATGATATCTACTAGCTAGAGCTCTAATTAGCTCAATATCAACAAACACATTAGGAACTATCAATTTTCCCATGTCAAAAGTCCATGGTTTTGATACAGGGGCCCCTTCATTCCTATTCTTATAAAAATACCAATACAAATTCCACCCAGATCGTGGAATTATTAGATCTCTGCACCCCTAAGCTAAATCCTTAAAGAACCCCTTATAACATTAATTGACTAAAGTAGGTAGCAGTGCAAGTAATGGCGACTGTAATGAACCTTTATTGGATTTTTCTTCTTTTTTAGTCCTATTTTCTTAGGTTCCATTGCTTAAAATTCAATGTGTGGCGAATATAACTTACTTGGAATATTGCTTGTCTTGAAGAATTCTCTTAACTGTCACACCTTGAACTCGCCTATACTTAGCTTTTGTTACTACGAGTGAATGAATTCAGAATCTGCTTGGTTTAATTCTCATGTCATATTGCATTAATTCCATATAAGTTCTAGATCATTCAAATCCTTCACACTGAGCCAAATTTCATATTTTGATGCTGATTGATGTGATTGACCTTCATTTAATGCTCCAACGGTTGATTATCGTGCTACCAAACGTCACTCCTCACTCCTTCGCAGTACCATAGTACATAATATTTACTTTTCTTATTATACAACACTACCACACACTTCCTTGTCTTCCTTAGCGGTATCGCAGTATTTATTTAGTATTTTATCTTATATATCGCTTTACCACAGGCTTTATTCTGACCCCCTGTGGTATAGCGGTTCTCCCTTATGTGTATCCTTTAACTCTCTACCAAGGTATAGAGGTTCCTTCTACTAGTATTGATGATGGCCTCACTCTCCCGCAGGGTAGGTATTAACCCTCTACAGTACAATGGTAATATGATATACTACCATCCTCTTATGGGGCTACCGTGAGTTACTTTGTTGGAGGCCGTGGTAAGGAGGTCAAAGTAAATGCAAATATGGTATAGTCAAGTATGGCAGTAGTGTGGCGGTAAAAGGATAATTTGAATTTGTGGATGGCATAAACATTAATTTTATGAGAATACTAAGAGAGACCCTTGATTTTACATGACAAAATCAATAGAATTTTATGTGAAAATTTTGGTTCCAACACGTCCAATCATCTCGTTCCTTTAAAAATCCATTCTTATCACATAATTTGGGTAATCCCAACTTCATAGTATCATCAAACCCTACAGTTTTTGAGTGTAAGTCTTCATCATATTTGTCATGCTTTCTCATGATTGTGTCAATGGCCGAGATGGAATTGGTGTCAAATCCCTCATGTAGTTGCATATCATTTCTCTTAGTACCCAATCTATTTTTCACTCTCCCATGCTCAAGAATGGCTTCATAGTTATTTTTGTGAACATGCCAAAAATCGTCAAGGCATATCTTCAGGTTTGTAAATCTCTTATGCAAAATCATTGCCACAGTGTCAAACTGAAGGTCCTTCATCTTTTCTATTAGCTGTTGATGTTCTTCTTGCAACTGCATTTTTTTTATATAGTTGGTCGAGAGTGGGATGCACTACATTTTTACATCACAAATAATCTTGATTGGATGATGGTATGGATTGAATGATGTCAACAATCTGGTTGTGCATTAACATGGGAAGGTGTGGCTTCATTGGTTAAAGAAGCTAATCATAATGGAGATTCCAATGTTAGACCAAGGGAAATTGATTTAGCATATGGTTTAAGAGATAAAAAGGTACGTATAAATATATTAATCACCCATATTATTTAATTATTTTTAATTATATTGATGTATATATATGTTGAGTTTTTTTTCTTTGCATACATTTAGCCAAGAATAAATATGTTTATCAACTAACGATGCAATAATTTTTACATGTTTGACATATTGCAGGTGAAACACTACAAGGCTATGTGGTGCAATGGTCATAAATTTCAAATCAAAAAGTTGGATGACACGAAGAAAACTTGTGATTCTGGGATAACTATAGTCTTTCAGGTGACTAATGTTTCATCTAGAAGTGACATACATCTAGAAGTCTCAGAAAATCGATACTATGGGATTTTGGATGATATACTTGAGTGTGACTTTAAGTCCTTCAAATTGGTTATGTTCATCGTCCAATGGTACATGTTACAATCAAATGAAAATTATCCCAAGAGAACTGCTATTGAACATGATAATGGATTTACCATGGTTAATACAAGGTCGATCAAGTGAGCTAGAAATGAGCCGTATGTTCTTCCAATCCAATGTGAGCAGGTATTTTACTCAGAGGTTCTACATAAATTGGGTTGGTCATTTGTTGTTAGACATGATCCAAGAGGAAGGTTGGTAAAGTATAATGTGGTGGAAGAAGAAGATTCCAAAGAACTAGAAGATGATGTAGATGATGATCAAGATCAACAGTTAGTTGATGATGTGCCTAGAGAAGATGTCAAAGAAGAGTAACTAGATCATGATGATGTAGGAGTTAATGTTCATGAAGATGCTATCCGTGTGGATGATGACATTATCAAAATTGATATCAATGATGATAATGATGATATGACCAATCCTTACAATGTCGAATTTGGATTGGATGATACAGACAATGAGTTGGATGAATAAGAAGATCAATGACATTGAAATGTATGAGTTATGCGATTCTATTGTCTATTTGATATTGATTTCTTGATATAATTATATTTGACTTATATGGTTACATAATTAATTCATGTTTTTTTTAATTTTTATGCCATTACATAATTAATTCATGATGTACTTTTTAATGTTGTTAATTCATGATGTTACAACTATTGTAGCTCTCCTAGAAATTTCCATATGATCAAATCCTAATTACTCTATGACTATTTATGATTAGATATTATTTGATCATATCTTTGGTTATTTCATTCCCAGAAAATTAGTGTTTCCTCATGTTGACCCAGCATAGTGACATGTGAATGGGCCAATGTTGATTTTTTTCAATTTATGCTTGTATGGAGTGAAACTTGACATGGTTAGGCTAGATGCATGCGTTGACGATATGGGAGGGTTTCGAGACTCATACATGAGGTCATGCTAGATAAAGGTATCTCGTCCTTCCTAATAATACAAGTTTCCTTATTCTTCATCTCTTTCATATATTGTTCTTAGCATTTCTTTGGTTAATGGTTTCAAAAGACGAGGTTCTCTAAGCCTCACCTTGTATCTATCACACATTATTTTGTGCATTTTCATTAGCAATGAATATTTAGATGATCTTTAAAAATCTCATTGAATATAAAGATGATAATAGGAAGCTAAGAAAATGAGTATATTTTGTTTATGGAACCTAAACCACAAGGTTTGTCACTCTAATGCTAAAACCAAGTCAAATTAACCCCTAACACCTATTGGAAAAGTCAAAACATGCCTTTCTTTCAAATTCACAAGAACATATAAACCTTTTGAAACCACACATGCATGTTATGAAAGTGTATGGTAATCCTACTTATAGAGGAAATTCACATGATAAGCTAACCAATGGCACTATATTGGAGGATAAACCCACCTATGGAATTAATTTAAGAGGTAAGGGATGCCTCTTAGTGGAATTTTGAGTCTTGGATTAATCCATAGTGCTAAAATTAGTTTTAGTTTTCTTCCCTTGGTGTTATATTTATCTCTACAATTTCCCATACTTAACCATTTCATCATCCCTTTTCCCAAGCTATTTGTATCATAATATAAACTTGGTTCAATCTCACATTAGCCCCTTAGGTAATTATCCATTTCCTCCAAGTTGAATGGAACCTTTTGTACCACTGCATCTATGTTTTCCTACCCTAATGGATCAAGAGTTGACATCACCTTAATAATCTTCTTTATGTCCTAGCATATCTTGGAGGTTCCTTTGGCATGCTTTAGATGTGTCAATATTAACTAGATTGAATATATTAATTTTAAAGTCTCTTAATACATTCCATGACAAGAAAATGAATCATTTGGATTAAGGAGTACTTTCCTAAACCATTCCTTCATATTCAACAATCCCTTCTCACACCCACATCATAATTCATATCCATGTTAGTTGTAATGAGTGTTTTAAACCAACAATCAATGAATCATAGGATAGAAGAAAACTCGTTATGCACAAGGATAAGAATCAAAGAGACTAAAAGAATCGATTCACTAGATATTCTCCCCATTACTGTAATAGACCAATGTTAAAAAATAAGTCATAACAAGGATATGACCCAAAAAACTAGGAAAAGAAACCTTGTAGGCTGCATTAATAAAACATTTATTGCAAGCATTTCTTTTGTGATGTTTAAATGACAAAATATTAGATAGCTCAATCTTTAGTCAAGTAGTATTTCAATCATTCATTCTTAAACATCCATCATGATTAAACATCACATATCGTAAGCCTTTTTAACAATCACTAAGACTGTAGATAATATTCAATCATGTCATAGGAAATAAATCATCAAAAAATATAAAGAAAGAGAAAACCAACTATATAAGCTCAACAAGCCACCATACAAAAATTATATTTTCTAGAAAATAAAATAAACTATATGTTGACATAGCATATATATAAACTATATATTTTGAATTTTGGCCTAGTGCGTGCAGGAGCATGACATAGCATACTGCACCGAGACCCTAACTGGAGAGAACCACTGCATCCAGCCCTTTAGTGGAGAGTTGCGAGACTTCACTAGATGAGTGTTGCAAGGCCATTGAGTTAAGGAGGAAGAATATGAACCATTTGGCAAGAGGAAAGCCAGAGTGAGAGGTGAGGGCACTCAGAAAGGGAAAATCGACCAAGGGACAATGACTGTAAGTGATTTTTCCCCCACATTTAGAAATCTTGTTGCAAGTATAGTGATTTAGATTCTGTTTGTTCCCATCGAGGTGTTGCATGCTATATTTTGGTCAATTTGATCCAATGTCCCATTGACAAACCCAATTACTACCTAGTACTAGTGTCTGGTTAGTTTGAACAACCAAGCTTTGAGATGTTCAATCAGTTGGGTGGCAATTTTTGGCCTATGAACTATAGTTTTTGTATCTATCTTAGCATATTTTTTATACTATAAGATTGAAAGGAATTCCCATCACATAACAACACATGAAGTTCACTGGGGTTCAAATTTCTAAACTTCGATGAAATAAATTTACATATTGAGGTCCACAAATCATCAAAGGGACTGGAAAGAATACATGGTCCATGAGTGCAATGAAAAATTCCTAGTGCTTGTCCATAAGAGAACGTATAGAAGTAAATGATGTAGAGTCAGAGGAAGGAAGCAAACTCACACAATCTCATTTGACAAGTCACAAACAATCTTCAACTTTCCTTCTTTTGACACACTTATTCAACTATATTTCCCTTCACAAAACTCAACACAAACACTCAATTTTTTCTTTAGAGTTCCAAACCATTACCAGACCTTCAAACAACTTAGTCAACTTCATCTTGATCAAAACAAACAATTACCAATTCTTCCCTTTCATTTTACCATTAACTCTCTTTATGACTATCCTAAACTTCACAATTTCAACTCAACATAATGTAATCAGACCCAAAACAGTATTTAGGCTAATATAGAACACACAATTTCCATTCCATTTCACTTCAAAAAAATGTAAACCATCTCCCATCCTTTGTTCTTGACAATTTAACAAAATCATATACTATACTTTCATTTTAGTCTCCAAAACAAGGCTATTATTAGACAGATCAGTCAAAGCAATGGACTTTTTAACTTCATGCTTACACCAAACCTTATATCAAATGAGATCAAATTATACCTTGGTAATATATTAACCAAAACAACCAAGAACTCACACTTCATCATCAAAACCCCTTAAAGTTCTTACTATCACTGGTTCCTTCATACCCTACTTGCAATGCTTGTAGGTCTTCCAACCTATTTTTCAAGGCTTCATTCACAATCTAATCACTATTACACAAGTCTATCCATACTTTTCAATGCCCTCCTTGCAGATCTAAGACATATTCAAAATGGTTATCAAAACTTTTACAACCCAAGCTTCAAATATTGTTGTCTTAGACAAATTTAGGCCTAATTAGGCTTGATTTGCATAAGGGTTTGTTGCTTTACTAACTCTTAACCAAAGTACACTTGTCCAATGCTTGATACATGTTTAGTTTGACTGGTATATGCTCTTCAAAGCATCAAATTCTGTTTAAAAATTATTTTCACAAGAACCTAAGGGCTTAAGGGTATGTGCACGATCATGATGGGCCAAAAAGTGGCAATATGATGGGTATGTGGCTGACGAATTTTTTTTTACCCAAAATTGATGAAATGAAAAGGGTTTTTAAAGGAGACTCTCAACTTTCCACCAATATAAATTATGCTTTACTTTGAATTTAATAAGTAATTAATATTCATTTTCTATTCAGATTATGACTAAAGTCTTGATTGATAGGCTGATTGAAAAACATCTATAGCTTTCAAACAATATCACATTTTTTGAATCCAAAACATGCGTCACATTCTATGCTTCACATACTATAGGATTAAAAAGAAAAATGAATTTCATGAAGTTTTGACCAAGTTAAGGTGGTTAGACATACAAGTTTTAAATTTTTAAAATTTGTAATAGAAAATCATAATTAATTATTTACTTAGAAAAATTACAAAAAAATATGCATCACATTGGGACGTGAGTCATCTACTTATATCTAAAATATTATAAAAAAATATTATCATTTTATTGTGGTTAGGGTGGTTAGACAGACACCTACTTCTTTATTTTTCCCTAAAATTTAAGTACTAGTGTAGTGAAATTTCAAATTTTCACTAAATAGGATTTAAAAAAAAAAGAACCTAGTAGTTTAGAAACTACATTCAATTTGCTACAAACTCTATTCTTACATATTTTTGAAATAATATAGATAATGTATTCAAATTTTTACGTCAAGTTTCCTAACTCTAATTTTTTTGATTTTTTTGCCACTTAAGGGCTTGTTTTTTCCATGATGATCTTGCATATACCCTTAACCTTCATAATTACTCTATTCATAGACTGTACACACAGTTTTTCAGTCAAGAAACTTCATTCCCTCACATCTTATCTTTATGATTTTTCCCTAAATCCACTGAAACATGAAAGAACATTCATAGTAGGATAATCTCACAAGAAACTAGAAGATTACACCAATTAATAAAGGAGAAACATAATTACTTTTGTCTCTGCTTACCCTAACTGAGGGTTTTAGTAGTCTGAAGTAAATCCACAATAACTCACACAAATCTTAACTAAAATGCATGAAATTTGATGTAACAGGAAGGTGATTGAGATTATTACCATATCCAACCATTCTACCATGCCTTCAAGGCCGTACAATTCTGTACAATGCCTGGAAATGCAAGATTTTTGAAGAAAAATGATTAAAAATTAGAGATTTTCCTTGAACTTATTCTTTATTCAACCACCCTCAAAGTTCTAAAAGATACAAGAGCCTTTTTAAAGGAAAAAAACTAAATTTTAGCCTTCTAACTGCCTCTAACCGACCCTAATGACTCTTCATCTCTTAATATTTCCTTTTTGATTAAGTTGACAACTTTTTACATTGTTTTCATTTTTGCACTTTTGGACTTAATAAACACCAAATGACCTCAACATGACCTCAAATATATGAAACATGACTCTAATAACATGATTTACAAAGTAGGAACAATAACATTGAATCAAATTTCAAAACATTGCTTCATAGAGGCCTAATTATGCCAAGGTGCTCCTGCACCAGTACAAGAGATGAAAAAAAGACAAGGAGCCATTAAAAACTTCTGAATATTTCACTAACTCAACCAAACCTCCAAAAGAACAATATAGATGCCAGCACTAGGGAAAGCCCGAAAGAGAACACTAATGAAAGTGGACTTTTTTTTTTCAAGTTCCAAAAGAGTATAAATGGTTCAAAGATGTGGGTGTCTGGAAAATGGTGAATTGGATAGGGAAGGACCCAATTAGCCTCTTTAACTAGATTCTTAAGAAAGAAAGAAAATCTGATACATTTTGGGGTTCTTCTAAGTAGGGCCCATCTTTTATTATTTTATTTGGGGGACCCAAAAAACCATAGGGGTAGAAACCTGTGGAGCTTAATCATTAAAGGCAAGGGGTTTGTCCATTTAGAAATAGACTGAAAGGATGGTTGCACAAGGGGCTATTTCACATCAATGGTGGTCCAAAAAATTTCATAGACTAACTAACTAGACATGAGTAATACCTCAGAGGGACTATTGTCTTCAAGGAAGGTGGTCTAAAAAAATTCATAGATAGGTACAAAAAGTAATAGCAACCTTCCACCAACTAACCCAATCAACCTCCAAGAAACAAGAAAATGACTCCTCTAGATGTTCCCAAAACCAAAGGCTTCAAAACACAAGGTTGGTGACCCTACAAACCATTCCCATGCTTACCAAGTGATCTCTAATCATCAGATCCTTACAAGGTTTATTGATACATTCACAATTATTGTTACCT
The DNA here is from genome assembly GCA_007258455.2 of Sequoia sempervirens. Taxonomy (NCBI): domain Eukaryota; kingdom Viridiplantae; phylum Streptophyta; class Pinopsida; order Cupressales; family Cupressaceae; genus Sequoia; species Sequoia sempervirens. Next base: position 321,080,022 of record VDFB02000015.1, on the reverse strand, counting down.
TCACATGCATTTGACTAGTAGTGACAACCTTGGTTTTTAATCCTCCAACCCCATACCTTGGGATCACATAACCATGAAATAACTTCATCCAACATCCTTATGAGTGTAGGTACCACCAAATAGGAATTTGTCAGATCTGTCTTCCTCAAGCGAGGGAAATTCAAGAAGAGAAGAGGAAAGCGAGACATGCAGTAGGTCTAAAAGAGGGAGATCAACTAGAGGTCAAAAGATTAGAAGAAAATTCTGTAAACACATGGAATTTTTTCTTGCTGAAGGGGGGTCATGTTCTTATGATGATGAGAGCATAGGAAACATTGAGGTGCCCTTGAGGTACAAACATCTATGGAAATAATGGGTACCCAAGGAACTTCCTCCAATAAACATTGATTTTTGTGTCAACAAGAGGATATATCGCATAGCACCATCATGATTACATGGTTTGGGCCTATTTTGCATGGATGACATAAAGGTTTGTTATGAAAAAGTTACTAAATTGATGGAGTATGCCATACCCTATTACAGTTTGAAAGTTTAGATGTAGTTGGTTCGATATACACAAAGTATGTGTAGGTATGTAGTGTCAGCAAATTATATACAACTAAAAGATAAGGATCAAAATAAAGGAGTGGCTATGTACATTGACATAAGGCCAAAAGCATCAAGGAATATTGTAGGGTTTATAAACAGTACAAGATCTGGGTCAACAAATAAGCAACCCAATTGCATATTCGAGGCACACGAGGGAAACCATGTATTCGTATGTGTGATAAAAATCAATAATTGTAGGGGAAGAGTTGCTAATCGATTAGGATTTGAATCACATAGATACAAACACAGTTAGTATGGGGGTGGTATGTACTATATACCATTTTATCCAAAATCCAATTAATGACTCCAATATATTATTTTATTATTATGTTTTTTTTCGTAAGTCTATTGGTTTCATTTTGGTAATGTTTTTTTATATTTAATTTTTTGTCACATCAGGACATTGATTGTAGGGGGAAGGATCTGACCCAGAGCATAGATCATGATGCATCTTTAGGCACTTCTACCTCATAGGTTTACCTCATTGTAATTTTACAAATTAGATACAAGAAAAATATTTTATTATGGGTATGTGCAGGATCATCATGGAAAAAGAAGGCCCTTAACTGGAAAAAAAATAGAAAAATTAGAGTTAAGAAACTTGATGTAAAAATTTGAATAAGTTATCTATATTATTTCAAAAGATATGTAACAATAGAATCTATAGAAAATTGAATGTAGTTTAAAAAATACTAGGTTTATTTTAAAAAAAAAATCTATTTGGTGAAAATTTGAAATTTCAATGCAGTAGTAATTAAATTTTAGGGAAAAAATAAGAAGTAGGTGTCTGTTTGACCAACCTAACCACAATAAACTAATAATATTTTTTTATAAGATTTTATATATAAGTAGAGGACTCATGTCCCGATGTGATGCATATTTTTTTGTAATTTTTTTCCAAGTAAATCATTAATTATGAATTTTTTATTACAACTTTTAAAAAATATAAAAAATCGTATGTTTGACCACCTTAACTGGGTCAAAAATTCATAAAATATTTAAAAAAAAAATATATATTATAGTATGTGACATAGAATGTGATACATGTTTCGGATTCAAAAAATGTGATACTATTTGAAAGCTATAGATGTTTTTCAATTAGCCTATCAATCAGGACTTTAGTCGTAATTCAAATAGAAAATGAATAATAATTATTTATTAAATTCAAAGTAAAGCATAATTTATATTGGTGGAAATATGAGAATATCCTTTGAAAACCTTTTTCATTTCATCAATTTTGGGTTTAAAAAACGCCGTCAGCCACATACCCTACACATACCCATCATATCACCACTTTTTGGCCCATCATTATCTTGCACATACCCTTTAAATTTATTTTTTTTCATAAGTTCATTGGGTTAATTTTGATAATGTTTTTAATATTCTTGTCGTAGTCGGATGATCAGGGAAAGGCACCAGTAGTAGAGGAGAGCATCCATAGGGAGGTGCAGTCACTATTATGCGATGATGACATTGCATATTCTGCAAACCCTCTGGATATGATAAGGAAGACCCAAAAAAATGCAATGAAGAAATACTTCAGTTGTTATTCATAGTTCCTCAAACATATGAGATAAGAGAAAGGGTTAAAATATTGACTGAGAGAACATGAAACTTGCAAGTTGTCATGAGATCTTTAATTATAACATAAGTTCATTCATGGTTTTATATTTTGTACTCTTTTATGTCATGAACTAAAATATGTGTTGTTTTTATAGGATTTTTTGCATCCTCATGATTCTGCTAGCCATGATTAGGGTATTGCAAGTGTTGCCTAGGGAGTAGGGGTTGGTACAAGTGTCTATCCTAATCTTCCTGTGCATACATCACATCATCCGAACCCATCATTTGTGCCTATATTGTCAACTAAAATGTTGGCAACACATAGCATGCAGACATCAGGTAGTGCACCCTCTGGCAGCAAACACATGCTAGAACATGCATCAGGACATGTGCCTAGTGATGCAGAGGCCACTAATACTAGTGATGTTTTAGTAGCATTTCCTGGATCTTCCCATATTACTAGTATGAGAACATTGCCTGTCACATTTGTAGTGACTGAGGATTTCAATCCTATAAAGATAGAGAAGGTCCTAGGTACTTTAAATTTTTTTAATTATTATTATATATAATGCAATTGAAATTTACTTATTGATCACTCTTTTTAGACTAATGATCCCATGATCATTTTGCATGAAATGATTTTTTTTATAAACATCTAAATTATATTACATTGGAGATCTTCGGGCCCACCATATGTACATGGTGGAATGCCCAAAATCAAGATTTAAAAGATGAGCTCATTAACCATTTAGTTGTGTTGTTCGGTAATAACACATTCAATGGAAACAAGTTCCTTAAGAAAGTTGGCACCTATCCAAAGTATGTGAGGAACCAGTATAGGTCACATTTAGAGAATAACAAAAAGTATGAGCATCTCCCCATGATTCTGGAGAGGGAGTGGAAGGACCTCATGTCAGATGGAAAGAAGGCTGAAAAGAAAAAAGGAAAGACACCACTGGGCCAAGGAAGGTATGTGATACTATCAACAATGTAATTATATACTGATTACTCTTTATTTTTACATAATCTAATGTAAACTTTACATAGGCTACTCAACACATCAAAGGAAACAAAGGAAAGACTAGAAAAACACAAGCAACACAAACTTGGCTCTGGTGGTTATATGAAATTATCCACATGAATTGTAAGTATCAATAAATGAAATATTGCATCCAAATAATAAATTGCAAACAATTTTGGTTTTATCACACCATAGAAGCAAAATTCATGATCTTATGCAAAAATCTAGGGCTCTAAAGACTCTTGATTGGGAAAACACAATCTTCCACTGCATCTGACACGCAGGTAAATAAACTCAATGAAGTTTATTTAAATTGAATACTTGTGCAATCTATTCAATATTAATTTCCATGATAAAGTGATTATGTGCCTATTTTTTTTAAACAAGGAAGCAATGATAATAATACACATGACATTGGAATGCAACCAGGTGAGTGTGGAGCACAACCTGCAGATGAAGGTCATCGTGTGCATCCCGGTGTTGGATGTATTCATGTGCTATACAAAACGCAATATGTATTAATACAATTAAACATCTTTAATTGCATTTGGTGTATTAATTAATGTAACCTTTCATTTTTCAACTTTAGAGTATGATCAGGCTAGACAAGATTAGGAACATGTCGTGGCCCCATTAGGTAAAGAGGAACACTCTAATGTTATTTTAAATATATTTAATTGCAATTGGTGTATTAATTAATGTAACCTTTCACATTTCAATTCTAGAGAATTTAGAGGGTGTTCAACACGTTGAGCATGAGGCTATAAGACAAGATTAGGAACATGATGTGGCCTCATCAGGTAAAGAGCACCACTCTAATGTTCTTTTAATTAATGAAATACTTCTAACAATAATAATAAAACATATCAATTTAACATTTCTTTGTTATTGCAGTAGACCCCCCCTTGTAGCAGCCTCCACGTTGTCAGTGCATGACTAGGCATACATTAAGATCATGAGTAGAGAGTAGAACAAATGAAGGGGGGAAAGATGTTTTAGAAAATGATACTCCACTTCTTTTTTTAGCTTCAAAAAAGAAACAAAAAAGTGATTGTAATCATATTATGAAAACCATATTTTTGATAATATGTAAAAACTGTTATATGTTAATGAATGAATGTTATATGTTATTAATGGATGGATGAATGAATGTTATATGTTATTAATGGATGAATGAATGTTATATGTTATTATGGATGAATGAATGATTAATGTTATATGATTAGGTATGGGGAATTGAGAGTGATGTGGGGGGGGGAGGGGCCAAATGAGCTTCCACCATCACGTGGTTGGCCTTGTTAAGTAGAGAATATTAAACTATTCTCGAAACAAAGAGAAGCTCAATAAGGTAATGCACTTTTCAATAATTAAAAAAAAAAAACTATAGGGTTTCGTCACAATTTTGATGAACATAGCCTGACGAACCATAAAAAATTGCAACGAGGTTGGTATACACGCGACATGGTTTTTTTTAATGGAAATGATGGTTTGCTCCACCTATTCAGAAAATGGATGAACATTTGGTGTTTTTTTGATGATTTCAAATGGGCGTTCTGCAACGTTTTGTGATTGTTTGTGTTGATAGATGGACAAAGTTACATTGATTTTGTGATGAACACCATCAACATTTTTTTTGGCGCTGATCGACGATGTTGGGTCATGGTTTCGACATATAAAAATTGGTAATTAAAGCAATGAAATTCCAGAGATGAAATTGGTATGTCGATAAGTCGACAATTATTTATTGATATGTCACCAAACATTCATCAGAATTTGTAGTCAAATACAGTAGTGGAAGTGTGTTGAGTAAGGGTGTGAATTATCTTTTCAGATCCCAAAAGATATAAGGATTACTCTTCTTTATAGCAGCTACTTGGGTATGAACTAGTTGGGTAGGTTGGGAGGTGGAATTTAGTTGAAGGAAACTTTTATTTTGTCTTCTGAAAGGTTGGTAGTAGGTGTTTTGATTTGAAGATTCATACTTTTTTGGATGGGTAGAGGTGTTTTTTTGTTCACTACTGCCTGCCTACAAAATTTTGATAATCTCAAAGGGCAGTGCATAGGTGCATGAAGGAAAGGAATTTCATCATGGTAAGCTTGTCTCATATCTTACTTCGTAAATTTCCTATGAACATCTTTTGAATGTGAGAATTGAGAATCTTCACACTAATTTGGGAATAAAATGATTGATAACGTGAAGTCATTGAATTTTTCACCCTCATTTTACTTGCATATCATCAAATTAGCTAATGTCATTTTAGGAACCATATACACTTGGAAATGGTTACTAAAGGCTTCAACAAGTTCAGTAAATGAACGAATTGAGTTATTTGGTAATGTAGAAAACCAGTCCAAGGAAACGTATTCCAAGGATCAGGGAGGAAGCTTAGCCAAAAGTTTGTCTTCAAGGATAAAGTCACTACATAAAGCAGTAAAGGCATTAACATGATTTGTAGGATCCCCCTTTCCTCCATATTTTTCAAATCTAGGGATCTCTATACCTTGTGGCATTGGAGTTCTCAATATCTCAAAAAATAGTGGGTTACTTTTGACATAGTATGAAGGTGGTCCATTTTGATTTTGATTTATGGTGGAAACTTGATGTTGAATGGATGAGAGGCATTGTTAGGGGTGGTTAATGATAGGATTATTTCTTGTGGTTGGAGATCAAGGTGAATATGGTGGTGGTGTGTATTTGTTGGAAGGACCAATGAATGGATTACTTAAGGGAGGAGATATAAGGTTAGATGCCACATAAGTATAAGGAGCACTAGTGGAAATGTTCGAGGTAGGAAGGATATTGCTAGTTGGTTGCATTGTTGTGGTCACTTGAGGATTGGTATAGGTTGGAATGGAGGTTATGGTTGAAGGGGAGGAGTTTGATTTCCTCCTTGGCTTTGCACATTGTTTGAAGCTTGAACACCATTGGTGGTGTGAGGATGATTCTTTCCAAAGATTTGAGCTATGTTACACACAAATTCTAGTCCTTCATCACTTTCCATCATGTGGTGAATACTATCCATGGCAGGTATAATAGTGTTTGAAATATTTTCAGTACTCACACTATCTTGTAAATGGGCTAGGTCTTTATGCATTTTCATTATGTTTTCTTGAGGGATATGATCAACCATTGTTTGAACACTTGGCATAGAACTTGTAGGTAAGGTAGGCATAGAAAAATAGGTATCAAAGGTATGGTCCATACCTAGTGAACTAATACTATCACTAGGAGTAAGAGAGATTGATAACCCAAGATCCACAATGAGTGCTTTATTGCAGGATGTCATGAGTCTTGCACTTCGCTTGGTCACAATATTATTTTTAGTAGAACACCAAGTAGTACAACTCATGCAAGGGATAAACCAAATAAAGTGCAATGAAAAAAATATCCTATGGTTACAATTACACTTGAAATGAAAGAAACTGGAATAACAACTCTACAAACTGTAACAAAAAACTTAAAGCAACAAACAAAAGCCCAAAAAAGCAATGCCAAAATTTGAAGACCGGAAATTCAAAGTCAACAGGGACTAAGACACTAGTAAGGGCATCTCGGTCCTACTGGTTGGATTTTTAAGTTCCAAAAAGTGAAACAGAAATCAAACAA
>VDFB02000015.1:321024839-321073143 GCA_007258455.2 Sequoia sempervirens | reverse complement strand
CATGGAACTCCTTGGGATACACAATTGACTTCTCTTAAATAACATGCCATCATGGATTATGAAATCCAGCCACCTTGTCTCATCCACTATAACAGGTTCCTTGCAAGCTTTCCAAGCCTCTAAAAAATCAGGATCTTCTGCGTATAGTGTCTTAAGTTCAGTGAACCCAACCACTTCAATTGCATCTTTGTCATCAATGTATGCCTCTACTTAAGGCATACGCAGCCCTATTTGACTCCCCCACTCTCCTATGTTTCAAAACAAAGGTATAACTCTGCAAAACCTCTACCCATTTCATATGCCTCTGATTTAATTTTCCCTGACTATTTAGGTACTGCAAGGCTTGATGATTAGTATATAGAAAAAATTACTTCGGCAACAAATAATGTCTTCATTTCTTTAATGCTTGAGCTGTTGCATAAAATTCACGATCATACTCTGAGTACTTTCTCTTGGCATCATTGCTTTCTCACGAAATAGGCAATGGGCTTACCTTCTTGGCTCAACACTGCTCCAATGGCACAACCACTGGCATCACAATCCACCTGAAACACCTTGTTGAAATCTGGGAGGGCTAGAACAGGTTGCTCTGTCACCTTCTGCTTCAACAGTTCAAATTTTTTTTCCGCTCCACTTCTCCACTTGAATTCTTTTCTATCCCCTCTCATTGTTTCAGTCAGGGGTCCACAAATACTACTGAAGTTTCTAATGAACTTTCTATAAAAACTATCCAAACCATGGAAAGGTCTCACCTCGGTAGCAATTCTTGGAGTAGGCCATTCAATAATAGCCTTCACCTTCTCTGGGTCCATCTTGAGACCTTCTGTTGAGACAACAAACAACAAGTACACTAATTCCCTCTTCACAAAACTGCACTTCTTCAGATTAATCAACAGTTTCTCTTCTCTTAACTTCTCAAAGGCTCTCTGAATATGCATCAGATGCTCATCCAACATCTTACTGAAAATCAAAATATCATCTAAATACACAATAATAAAACTTCCCAAAAATTCTTTTAGTACCTCGTTCATGAGCCGCATGAATGTGCTCGGTGCATTGGTTAGCCCAAAAAGCATGACTAACCACTCGTACAGGCCCTCTTTGGTCTTGAAGGGAGTCTTCCATTCATCTCCTTCTCTAATCCAGATTTTGTGATATCTACTCTTCAAATCAATCTTTGTGAAGTACTGAGCTCCACTCAAACAGTCCATTAGTGTCATCCATCCTTGTAGGGGAAATCTCAGACTTGATTGTTATCTTGTTTATGGCTTAGGAATCTATACACATCCTCCACTCCCCATCCTTCTTTGGTGCTAGTACTGTGTATTATACATGGACTCAAACTCTCTCAACAAACCTTTCTCAACAACTCTTGAACTTGTCGTTCAGCAGCCTCATTTTCTGCTGGAGTCATTCTATGAGCTGCCTTATTTGGCAAACTGGCTCCAGGAATCAAGTCAATCTGATGACTGATCTTCCTTATTGGTGGTAAACCCTCAGGTACATTATCAGAAACAATATCCTGAAACTCATCCAACATCCCAGAAACTTCTTTTGGAACCTTCTCACTATCCTCCTTACTCACTCTAGGAATCAATGCATAACACACACGCTCATGCTTCATACCTTCTAAAATTTTTCTTCCATCTACATAACAAATTCTAGCACTACTGCATACCTTTTCTTCGGTATCCTTCAGGGGTTTCAACTTGTGATGAACCCCATCCTTTGTCAAGGAATAAATGTTTGCATGGCCATCATCTATAGCTCGCCTATCAAATTGCCACGACCTCCCCAACAACATGTGACATGCATCCTTGGGGATGATATCATAGAGTACCTCATCATGGTAGCTCCCGATCTTAAACTTTACTAGGCACTGCTCATTGACCAAAACTTTGTGGTCTTTCTGCAACCACGCAATCCAATACGGATGCGGGTGCCTTTCCCTCTTCAGCTTCAACTTTGTGACTATCTCCTCTGACACTAGATTATCGGTACTCCCACCGTCAATAATGACATCACGACATTTTCCTTCACACTTGCACTTTGTGCAAAATAGATTCTTCCTCTGTTCTGGTTTCTTTTCCTCAGTCACCAAGGCTCTCCTAATCACTAGGGCTTCTCCCCTTTCAACATCATCTGAATGTTCATATTGGGCCTCCTCATCTGCATGCGCAACCCTTCCACAACCTTTTGGCCTTTTGTTTTCCCTTCCTTGGTGTTGTGGACATTCATAGGCTCGATGCCCTTCTTCACCACACTGGAAACACATTCCTCTGAAACCACCTCTTCCAAATCCTTGTCCATATCTCCCTCGTCCTCTACCTCTTTGATCACCACTATTTTGATCACGAGGGCAGTAGAAGTTGTCATTCCTTTGGCTTCGGCTAGTACCCACATCTTCACTTTTCTTTTCATCATCATTTCGGCTTCCTGAATGTCTTCCATTGCCCCTTCTACTTTGACCTCCTCATCCTTTTTTCTTTCCATCAAATCTTTTGTTCAGCTTCTCTTCCACCTTCAGAGCAAACTGATACACATCCTCAATGGTGGTCATTCTAACTAGGCTTAACTCCTCTTGAATGCTCGGTCGTAACCCATTAAGATATCAGGCTACCTTCTCCTTATTTGCCTCTGTCTGACCTATTCTGATGATTATCTTGTGAAAATATTCAATATATTTTTTCACAGATCTGCTTCCTTGCTTCAAGCCTTGTAATTTCTTCAACAGATCTAACTCGTAGTCCACTGGTATGAATTGCTTCTTCAGTTTCTCTACCATGCGATCCCATCTGGTGATCTTGCCTTTTCCTCTTTGATTTCTTTCCAACTAGACCTCTTTCCACTAAATACTGGCATGGCCCTTCAGCTTCATTTTCGCAAACTTAACCCGATCTGGGTCCTCTATTTCCTCATACTCAAAATATTCTTCTAGCTCATTGATCTAGTCAATCAACTCTTTCGGGTTCAGACTTCTGGAATAACTGGGGACTTCTGCTCTAGGTCTTTTCTTGATCTTCGAAATGGCCCTTATTAGCCACATCTGGTCTTGATCAATTGCTTCTTCTTCCTCTTCTACATTTGAACCTTCTTCCTCTCCTTCATCCTCACTTTCCTCCCTTGGGTTTAACCCTCTTCTCAATTGCTCTTGTAACGCATCAATCTGTCTCTAGAGGGCTGCCAATGCATCTCTTCCACTAGCATTTCTACCACCTCAACCACCTCTGACACCACCATGCCTACTAGGCATCACTCTTGGAGGCATCTTTCTTGACCTCGAACCACAACTATGATCCTAGTGCGAACTGCCTCATGATTGGCGATTTGTCCACATGCTCAAGAAAACCTCGGTCTGATACCACTTGATGAAGGCACAACCCAAGACTTAGAAAATAACCCACGAACAAGAGAATAATTTTATTATTTAGAAAATGGAGCTTCTTACATGCAGAGGATCTCAAATCCCTAAGTTCTACAACACATGCAAGTTACAGAAAGCTACAAAATAACCCTTTCACAATACACGAGCTTGTCCCTGAAAAAGCTACCCAAAAATTAGAAACCTACCCATAAATAGAGCTCCTCTTTACTTTGGAGCCAAAACAACATTCAAATTTGAGTTTAGGCAGTTTGGCACTAAAAATTACAACTTGAAGTTCAAATGTCAAAAGAACATTTGCAATTGTATCTTCTAGAAAGTGCACCAACTTCCTGGGGCCATAACTTTTGATCTGGGACTTTGATTCTCAAACCGTTTGAACCGTTGGAAAGGTCTTGAAGTCAATAACGTGCTGAAAATTGGCTATGCTAATTTCAAAAAATTTCAGGGCCGTTCTAGGAACTCTAAGTGCCTCAAATCTAACTCGGAAGATTTTCAGGTGCAAATATGGGAAACTAAAACTACAATATCTTTTAATGTAGGAATAGAAAATAAAAGCCATAAATTAGGAATTTCATTATGACGAAAAGAGTATCCAAAAAAGTAAAAAACATTTAAAAACCGAGAAACTTGAAATTTAACTATTTTTGGGTGATGCAAGATTGCCCTGACACCACTGGATGCTCCTGCATCAGTTTACCATCAATGACAAAGATGGAGATTATTGAACACATGTTGTCATTGATGTCAAAGGGTGTCAAAGGGTGTCAGTAATTTCATTGATGTCAAATAATGGAAAATATTGTAGGAGTACTAGAATTGTCATCATGTTCCCCTTAACTTATCATTTTGAGTTGCAGAAGGATTGAAGCATGTTGTAGGTTAGAAGTTTCAATATGGTCTATGTTGGTAGGATGTAAACTAAAAAAATATACATTATTAGTTGAAGAGGAGTGTGTGTATGAATGTTGTATGCTTGTAATATATTTCTTGCATATATTCACTATGATAGTGGTGGTCCAGAAGTTTGTATCAACATGTTTTGGGATATTTTATGGACAGAGAGATTTCTCCAGAAATACAATTATGGCATTGTTATGTGGAGCCCAATTAGACTTAGAGGTTAAAATTTCCCCACTTTTTTTAGAATGTTTTCTGCGAAAATAAATAAATAGGGGAATGCAAGGGGTGTAAATTCCATGGTGGGGATCTAGGGGCAACACCCCTAGCAAGGGTTGTTAGGGGTAGAACCCCCTAGCAAAAATTAAACATATTATATAAAGGAATTTTTCTACCAGTTTGAATATGAATTGTGGTTATAAAACTTAAGAAAATTATTGGAAATGTGAATAGTTTTAGTGGCACAAAGTGAATTGCAACAACCACAGGTTGGAATGTTGCAGCATGGTACACATGGAATACAAACAGTCATGTGAGATTAATTTTTATCACTGCAAGGGTGTGTGAAGTGTGTTGAAGTAGATTTTCCAGGTCAGGGTTGTTAGATGCATAGGACAACTGAGAGGGGGGTGAATTAGTTGTACATTAAAACATTCAATCCGTCATTCACTTTCAAATCCTTATCAAACTTTAGAACCTCATTAAGCATTAGTAGAATATAAACATGTGAAACAACAATGCAAAAATAACCATACATAAGAGAACACCAAATTTACATGGAAAACCCTAATCAAGGAAAAACCACGATGAGGATTAGATCACATATATATGAATAACACAAAATATAATTAGGCTCACTTCGTAGAAAAAAAGAAAGGATCATTGCCAAGTGGCTCACTACCAAGAAGAAAGAAGAAAGAAGAAAGAAGAAAGAAGAAGAATATTAGAGAGAGATTCACTATCTTAGAGCAATAGGAAGAATCTAGCACTGCAATTCTATGCCATCCACAACCTTTGGCTCACTGCCTCCAATAAATTCAAGAAAATTGATAATGTAGACACCTTCTACTTACTACATCTAGAGTCATAGGAATTTGATTACAAACAAGGTTATGATAACCCCCCAAACCAACACAAGATGATTAGACTCAAACAAGAAACTAGCCCTTCCAACACTATTCACTCAACTTTTCTCAAACACACACCTAAAGGCTTGTAGTCCTCAAAATATACTTGTTCTCAATATCTTTTAGAGAAGGTTGTACAAGAACCTACTAAACATCATCGGAGACACACTTCAAGTCCTGACACAACATACTAATGGATTCCATGAGGTTTCTTTGAAAAATATAGAAAACCAATAGACTTCCCTTGTTCTTAAGCCACCAAATAGCCCTCTTTTACAAAGGAGGTACCTCCAATACACCTAGTTTTCACCAAAACTCAATTAACAATCTAATTTTGTTACAAAACAACAAATTCCACCAACATTCCTTTGTACCATGACAAGGGTACAAAGGAAAAGGGTTTATTCAAACTCCTATCACCCGGGTTTATTTCACCTAACCAGTGCCACCAATAGATCACAAATACCCTACACAAGGTAATTCTACCATCATACAGTCAGTTCCACAATCATTTTTATCAAAACCCTATCTCAACACCTCATTTTCACTTGAAAAAAATAATGTAATTCTACCCTAGGGCTTCACCCCAAAAGTAACAACTTGCTTCCTTTTCCTTCTAAACCATATGCACACCTAAACTATCATGTGACAAGTCATTCTTCTGAGGTACAGTCCATGACAGTAAGTGGAATGAATCAAAGCATTATTTTAACTTCAATCAAACCCTTCACTAGTTTCCTATAGGAAGTTTTAGGAAAGTTAAGAAATCTCCCTCAAATCCCGGAGTTAGACTCTCAAACTTGATGTAAATGAAAGATAATTCATGTACCTACACAACATAATTTTTTTTTAGAGCATTTACAGTCTATACGGGTCCATACAATCCATTAGAAGTGCAAAATAATAGTAAAATTTTAGAAAACTCGTTATTATTGATAGGAATGTTTCAATAAAAAATTCAACAACCAATGCTCAAGCCTTGTAGAGGCTTTAAATACATGTTCTATTCAAATTCTAACCAACCAATGCCTATAACTATCTTTTAAAACCCTTCAAATTCCTAAAAGTTGCATTTTTGCAATTTTTGTTATGACAACATTTACATTTTTTTCAACTTTTGACATTCTACTACAAATGACTCACCTATCACCCAATTACATGGAAAATGGTCTCTATAGAACTTACTTAATGTAAATAGACCTTATCTAGTTCCAAAAAGACCCTAACACCTATACTTGACATATTGACCTCCTGATGTAAACTTCATTTGCTTGGTGCTCTTGCACCATACAACTCTAAAAAAGAACTCATGCCACATGAGTTCTACCTTGTCTTAATTCCTCCTTACTTTCCACATGCCCTCTAGTCTGCAAATACCTTCCATTGGTTCATATACTGAGATCTTGTAGTCATCCCTGTATTTCTAACCTTCTTTGCATATGAAATTGGTCCCATCTTTGCAATCAGACCTGATGGTTGCCTTCTATCTATTCCTTGACTAGAACTTGACATGGTTCATGCCTTCACATCCACAAATTTTTTTTACCTAAGGTTCCTTGAACTGAATTCTTCCTTCTCTTATCTTCATGCTTGTAGTTTCCCTTAATTTCTTGTCCACTCTGTCCTCTCATTATTGTTATCAGTCCCTCTTTCTTATCACCACCATGTACCACTGTATTTTCATTCCCATAACCTACTGTACCTACAAATCCTTTATTCTTTGCAACCTTACTCCCAACCAAAGGACACACCATGGTTCCTACCAAGACATTTGTATGCCAATTCACTGTCAATTCATCCTTCAACCTTGTATTTATCTTCACACTTGATGTCACATTATTCTCAAGCTTTGAAATAACTATAGCACCTATCTTTTGTCTTCTTTTACAACCTCTGCAAGTTCTTTCTTCCCACACATGATTTCCTTAGCCTCTTTACCCTTACCATTGTCTTCTTCCACAAGTGGAGTCAAAGTAAATGTACAACCATCTTTCTCTATGGTGTATGTATTTTCTCTCCCATCATATAATGCATTCCTATCAAACTGCTAGGGCCTACCTAGAAGTAAGTGGAAGCTATCCATGGGAAAAGTATCACACACTACCTTGTCTTTATAGCAACCAATTTGAAATTCTACAATAACCAAAAGTGATTTCCCATCACTCAACCAAGACACCTTATATGGCAATTCATGAGGAATCTTTTGTAAATTCAGTTTACTAACCATTTCACTTGATACCATATTCTCAGTAGAGCCTGAATCAATGACAATTTTGCATACCTTATTCTTGCACTTACATTTTGGTCTTTAAAAGAGTCCTTTGCAATGGTTCCCTCTCCTTTGCTGCCTTAAGTATGGTCTTCCTCATCATCAATGTTTTACCTATTTTAGGAGCAATAAGATAACTTGAAGAATTGGTACTCTCACACTCCTCTTCTTGTACTATTTGAGCCCTCCTTTCAGTCCTCTTTTTACCTCCACTAGATGAAGTACCAAAATTTTTAGAGCATTTGAATGAAGGATGCCCAAACTCATTACAATTGTAGCATCTTCTTCCTCTGACTCACTTTCATCATTATCATCTCTTCTCTTCTTTGTCTCCAAGGAAGCAAGCCTTTCCAATAAAGCATTATGTGATTCCAAAAGCTTGGCATGTTTCTCCTTCAACTCATGCAACTCTCTAGCATAACCAACTTTCTTCAGAGGCATCTTTATAAGCTTTTCCTTTGTCCTTCCAATTACCTTTCTTCAAACCTGTAACTTTTCACCACAAGAGACCTTATCCCTGAACTCTGATACCACTTGATGAAAAAAAATGTGGTGATGACCCCCCAAACCAACACAAAATGATTAGACTCAAACAGGAAACAAGCCCTTCCAACACTATCCACTAAAATTTTCTCAAACACACACCTAAAGGCTTGTAGCCCTCAAAATCTACTTTTTCTCAATTTCTTTTAGAGAAGTCCATATAGGGACCTACTAAACATCATCTAAGAAACACTTCAAGTCCTAAAAAAACATACCAATAGATTCTATGAGGTTTTTGTTGATGCCAAAAATTGGCAAGTTAACAAACTTTATGGGAAACTCAGTTAATGGGGGGACCAATTGCACTAAACTGAGTGACCTCTAGGTTTTTTAAAGAATTCAACTTCCTCTATAATTGTGGTTTTGGAATGGAAAAGGAAGAAGATATAAAAAATAAAGATCTAACTAAGGTGATGTGCCAAGGGGTAGATATAAACATGGTAAATCTATCTTTGGGGATTTGATTTAAGGGCCTGATTGGTAAACTGTTGTGTTCTAGAATTAACAAAAATCAAAGAAAAAGATATGAACAATTCATCTAATGACATAAAATAATGTTTACACTCATTTACTGAAAAGAGGAGTCAAAGATATGATCTAAGACAACAAAATTGTATTAAAATCATAGAAGTTCTGCAAATGAAAAATTCAGAACAATAATGACACAGTATCAATGTTTATCAAATAACATAAGAAAAATAGAAAGGTCAAACAATGGCATAGTCTGAAAGTATCATACAATAATCTAAAAGCATAAAAAGTCCTAGTGTCTTTCTCTAATTTTTTTGCATCTTCTAAACTCATTTTCTGAAGCAAGAAGTAGTATATATTGCCAACAATCCACCACTTGGTGAGCTTGTAATAGAAAATATTTTTTTTCTTGAGCAATGATGGCTATAGCAATGATTTCCCTCGCTTATTGTAACATAAAATATTTGGGCCACAACATGTGGCCGCTCCCTAGCTAGATGCATCCTCTGTGAATGATGGTAGTGGTCCAGAAAAATCCCATGCAAACAAGTGTCGCTTTCCAGTGGAGGCAGTTAGAACACGCAGAAACATGTCACATCCCATTACTCGCTCCATTATTTGCTTTGATAGAACTCCTATCGAAGGGATGCATGGTGGCAGTTCATAGCTCGTGGTTCTTTATCCCTTCCCTTTTATGAAATCTTACGCTGGGAAGACACATGGAAATCTTTATTACTATCAACAACAACTGTGGGGTCTGCCAAAATTTTATGCGAATGGAAGCTATGTGGCATGTGGATGGGGCCCAAAAAAAAAGTGAAGGGAAGAAGATATGAATAGCCCATGGTGTAGACACATGGTAGCATGGTGAAAGCTAGTAGAAGAGTGAAGAAAGGAATTTCCACGAGGAGCACTCGATGGACACATGGTGGCAGCCGATGGAGTTTAGAAAAAATAAGCTTGATGAAAAGCTAAGGGAAACACTTCTAATATATGAGATGTGGGCTGGTACATAGGAAAAAAAAATCACCTAAAGGGAGCTCAAATAATTTTACATTCATAGCTTTTGGCGACTACTAGGGGCATTTTTCCTACGAAACAAGGAACCCAAAATTTTCTCTGGATTGCAGACCAGAGCACCCCCATCAACGAGGAAATGGAGTAGGAGCTTAGAAAGAGCCACATATAGAGGTAGCCAGTCGGCCTCAGATGGTCTCGATATGTCATGCAGATTCTCTTGCATTCTGCTTAGGTCAAGTATCTCTTTATAAGGTAGTGCCATAGGTAAACCAGCCCTGGACTCAAATTGGAAGAGTAGACATGCAATCAGATGAATGACACCTTCAATATCTACTACGGTAGGAGGTTGGTTGAAACTCTAAAAAGTGGTTGTGTCCTACTCTTCAATCTTCATCACAATTTTCTCTATCATGGTGACTGACTCATCTACAAAAAATGGGGAGAGTAGGCCCATCTTAGTAAGCCAAGATAAATTTTCCTACATGCTATCCATAGTCTAGTTCAAAGTAGCTATGTATGCATTTACACGAAGGATAGCTGAGTGGTAGTGGATGAATTTTTTCATTACGTTGGCAACAACCTTCCGATCCTTGATCCCTGCCTTTGCTAAGTCTTCATTAGAGACCATTAGAGACCATGTAAAACTTAGCAAAAATTTTTCCTTAGGAACCCTCTCCACGATGAACTACGAGAACCGCTCATTTGCTCCGCAAACCTCCTTGTTCAATTTTATAGCCTCTAACATATATTGGAGCATTGACTGTAGTGTTAGGCAGAAGGTCTTAACCTTTTCCTAGTAGAAAACATATAGCTACTAAGCCACTAGAATGAGGTCCGGCTGGGCAGTAGGGGCCTAGGGAACACTCCTTAGAAGGGAAATCTCCTCATCTTTTGAGCTGACATCCTATGTTAATTCCACAACTCTCTAGTTTGTGGATGCAAGTTGTTCCTCGATGTTTCTTAGTTCTTTGGACTAGTTCTCCTTAGCCTAACTTTTGTTTGCTGACTCCAATTCAGGGGAATACTTCACCTCTTGGAGCTCCTTTTCTAATTGAGCCTTTTGGCTTCCAAATTTGGCATCCTTCTCTTGCATTTGTTGCTCAAATTGAGCATGTTGTTCAAATTCCTCACTCTTTTGTTTCACTGCTTGATCCACCAGAGTTAACTGGTTTTTATAGTCTTAGTTCCTCTTCCACAACATGTCGACTAGGGGAGGGTGAATGGATTGGAACTTTGCAAGTTCCTCTCAAAAAAATTTCTGCTCCACCTCTACTACCTGTTCTCTCTCTAATAAGCGTGCAATTTCTATTTCCATCACTTTTTCCTTTTCTTGTAGGAACTCGACCCTATCCTTCACAAGTTTTAGCTCCTCCTTCTTTAGTTGGTGACTAGACTTGAGGAAGTTTGTGGTCACCACTCACTGCGTTTCTTCCATGAGATCAACTTTGTCTTGTGGTTGGGCTATGCTCAAATCGAGTCCCATGGTGAACATGTTGTAATCATCAAGTTGCATCTCCCCTTGCAGTTTGATGATGTTCATATGCATGGTTGTGAAATGGATCGCATTTTGAGCTTCATTGTAAATAGTATACACTTTCGGCTCCATCGACTTCTTGTCATTCTTGGCCTTCCACTTCTGAATTTTGAGAGCCCATGCTTCCTTTGTAACATTAGCCTATGCCATAAATTGGGTCAGTGACTAAACTAGCCCTACTACAAAAGGTGCATTGGGAGGTACAGTGAAAGGGAACATAAGGGTAGTGGTCTTGACCTTTTCCTAGTACAAAACATATAGCTATTGAGCCACTGGAATGAGGTCTAGCTGGGCAGTAGGGGCCTAGGGAACACTCCTTAGAAGGGAAATCTCCTCATCTTTTGAGCTGACATCCTGTGTTAATTCTGCAACTCTCTAGTTTGCGGATGCAAGTTGTTCCTTGATGTTTCTTAGTTCATTGTACCAATTCTCCTCGACCTAACTTTTGTTTGCTGACTCCAATTTAGGGGAATACTTCACCTCTTGGATCTCCTTTTCTAATTGAGTCTTTTGGCTTCCAAAGTCTGCATCCTTCTCTTGCATTTGTTGCTCGAATTGAGCACACTATTTTTCAAATTCCTCACTCTTTTGTTTCACTTCTTGATCCACTAGAGTTAACTAGTTTTGATAGTCTTGGTTCCTCTTCCACAACACATCGACCAGGGGAGGTTGAATGGATTGGAACTTTTCAAGTACCTCTCGGAGTTTTTTCTGCTCCACCTCTGCTACTTGTGCTCTCTTTGATAAGCGCACAACTTATGTTTCCATCACTTTCTCCTTTTCTTGTAGGAACTTGACCCTATCCTTCACAAGTCTCAGCTCCTCCTTCTTTAGTTGGTGACTAGACTTGAGGAAGTTTTTGGTCACCACCCGCTGTGTTTCTTCCATGAGGTCAACTTTGTCTTTTGGTCGGGCTATGCTTAGATTGAGTCCCATGGTGAACATGTTGTAATCATCCAATTGCATCTCCCCTTTCAGTTTGATGACATTCAGATGCATAGTTGTGAAATGGATCGCATTTTGAGCTTCATTGTAAATAGTATACACTTTCAGCTCCATCGGCTTCTTGTCATTCTTGCCCTTCCACTTCTAAATTTTGAGAGCCCATGCTTCCTTTGTATCATCAACTTGTGCCATAAATTGGGTTAGTGACTAAACTAGCCCTCCTACAAAAGGTGCATTGGGAGGTATGGTGAAAGGGTACATAAGGGTAGTGGCCTAGGCCATTTTCCTCTTTTGGAGATTAACAGTCTATGGGGAGAAATGAGGGATATGCCAAAGCTCAATTTACAACCCTGTGGGAGGACTTATAGGCTATTCCAATGATTGAAGAGTAGTGACGAACTCCATCTGCTGAGCGATTTAGGTTGGGCTTGATATAGCTATAGCAGGAGGGATGTCAATGGCGGCCATGCATGAAACAAGAGAGGTGAGAGTAGATTAGGAAGTGGCAGATGGTGTAAGGGTTTGTGGAGGTGTCAAGATAAATGGCCTCTATTGGGAGAATTGGGGGAAACCTACTGTGACCATTGCAGTAGAGATAGAAAAGGAAGGGCCAACACTTGTATTGATAGGTGCCATAGGGACAACAGGGGCTACTAAATATTGCAAAGAGAAGAAGGAGAAAAGGTTACCTGCTAACTAGATGATTACAGTTCCTAGCTTGCCATGGTCTCTTGGCTTGCTATAGGTTGTTGCAAACTCTCCCCATTAATTGCTTCTGTGTGGTTTTGTTTGGTAGGTGGGGTGTCCTTCGCTTCTATGGTTTCTGACTATTGTTGAGTCATTCTTGTCCTTGCGGAGGTCTAGGTGAGTGTCCACAAGGCTCTTAATACATTTAGCCGTACATTTGAAACAACCCAGCTAGGCTACTCTGTTTCCTTTCTCTTTTGCTGAGTAGAGGCCATCAACACTTTTGATTCTTTCTTCTTTCCTCCCTCCTATGCCCTTCGGACCCCTCATTAGAGTCATCATCCTTGTCAACGCTCGTGTCTAAATCCGTGTGTGCCTCATTCCAAAATTTATTAAATTGGTCATCAAATGCCACACTTCCATAAGGAGCCTCAGGTTGCTTGCTCTCTTGGCGGTATACCCATAAATCTCTGATTTTATCTTTACTCCATCCTTCTATTTTTAATAATTTGTTTTGAAGGTAGGCTCCTATTCTTTTCTTTTCATCATAATTTTTCATGGTGAAGTAGAACTTACTATCCTCTGTTGGAATGTGGATCAAATCAACCAATAGATCATCTAGATCTTTCAGTAGGTTCCACCTCTTTTCCCAATAAGGGTGGGGGCTGTGTGTTACCTTGAAAAATTCATTTGGTGCATCATTTTTGGGGTTGTAATCCCAGTTATCACAAATCATCACCAACCCTAGGTGAGCTAGCTTATCTTCCAACAACTTGTGCATCTGTTTCTTGTTCATGACCATTGTTTTAAAGCTTATCAGGTAGCTGAGGAATCCCCTCTTCTTGGCCTTCCCTCCACAAAATTTATAGTCAATAATGGATACTTTCCAGAACATTTCAAGGGATAGCACCCAATTTGTCACACACGTTGGAAGTAAAAATGGTTAGTTGGTGAAATAGCAGATCCAGATGAATGTGAAATCCACTCCAAGAAACTTGTCACATTTGGAAGTGAAGTTCTACATATATATTGTCTTCTCATTGGTGAGCCAATCGATACCATCATCCCCTTTTAAATCTTGCAAAATCAGAGACAAGAAATAATCCAAAAATGTATAATAGTCATATTTAGAGGAGAGGAGAGGAGTCCATACAAAAGCTAGCCTTCTTTTCCCTCATTCATGAAAAATAGACAACCTTACATACTTCTTAAATAAATCAGGGTTTTGGTGCAAAAACATATGGGCAAGGAAACCTGAACCTCTGTTGCGTTAGGTAGTCCTTGATTTGCCTTATCATCTCATCAATGAGAAATTCTATAAAATCATACCAGAAAAAAGAATGTTTCTTACAGAACTGAAACCCCTGACCCAACTAAAATTTGTGCACATCCTTGTTGGTGTCCAGACTGCAAACAAATGCCAACATTGATAATGTATCCTGGATGTCTAATGGGAAGGCGATGTGTGGCACCATAATCTTTGGTGGCTTTTGATGATCTTTCTTAGGAATTTTGGTTTCTTTGTTATAAAATTCTAGATCCTTTTTTATGCCTCTCCATATTTCCTCTCCCTTCACTGGGTTGAATGGCTCTACCTCTTCTAGTTTGGAGTTGGGGTCAGGGATGCACAACATATTCCAGATAGCTTCCAAGCAGATATTGACTTTTAACCTCCAGCCCTTAATGGTGCTGGTGCTCGGGTTAAAATTTTCGATGGCCGCGTCGATCAACTCTGGGTAATAGTGAACAAACGATACCATATACTATGGGAGACCACTGTACCATAGCTTCTGTGACAATGACTCTGGGTCGGTGAATCTCTTCATCCTTTCACAGTCTGCCTCCCTCAAAGTCTTAGGGTTTTTTGCAATGATGGGATCATGAATATTATCCCATTCCTCCTTGATTTAGCTCTGATCTTTGTAAATTTTAGGCCTATCCAGGACCCGTGTCTTTACCCATTTTGGCTTCTCTAGTATACTAGGAAAAGCGTAAGAGACATCTTCAAAAATGTAGATGGCTAATGTTGTACGCATATCATCAAAGAAATTCTATGTTGCCTCTTCCTACCTCTCTACTCGTGCCTCCACCTATGGCTCTGTTTGAGAACTCTCTACCATTTCTTTTTTCTATAGGTTTATGCTTAACTCAAATTTTCTAAAATTTACCTCAGCTCTAGCTACGTGCAAAATTTCCTTTGCTCTAGGTAGCGTGTTTGAAAAGCTTTCAAAATGCTAGCCTTTTGCATGCAATACTTAGTTATTTCCTTATTGAGGTGGTCCACAGTGCTCACCCTCTAGCATTAAATTTGGCATGTACCGCCAGTCATTTGCTTGTGCGAAGTGAATTACTTTCCATTTTGAAATGAGAAGAATTCTTAATGACCTTTGACAATGATGTACTTCGGCATGATTTTATTGGAACTTGAGTTGGTGATTTGAAGGCAGCCTAGGTGTTCATATGTCATAGCAATTAATATCCCAGAATGAATGACTAAGCCAAATATGCAATAGGTGCCTAAAAAATTTGCATTCCTTTTTGGAGTTTGAGAAGTGCTCGTAGAATGACACCTTAACATTCAGTTGTATGGACTACCACCAAAGATTTCCACCAGTTTATGCTAATTAATTTTCTCTCACTAATCCTGCACACAACAAAAAGTACTTAGAAAACACAGTTGGGTGGGAAAATTGAGCGAGCCTTGGTGCAATTTTTGAGATAGTACTTGATTAACCTCATGCTTATGGTATGCACATTACCACACTTATCCTAGCCATTTCTATAAATAGGTGCTTAGGCAATAGTGAAATCACACTTAGCAACTTTTAGTAGAATAGGTAATAGGTGATTGACTTAGCATTCAACATTTGCAGTTGTGTAGAATTTGCATAGAGCTTAGACTTAGGCAATTTGTGTAGAGATTTTGTTTGATAGTTGTATAGAGCTTGTCACCATGAACACCCAAATTAGGCTAGTCTATAAGAAATCCCAGTTGAATTTTCTTGGTGAAATTTCAACTAGCTGCCTCAAACGAATAACCAAGAATAAGCATTCTTTGGCCATTATAGTGATAAAGTGGGTTGTAGGGAGGGACTTCCTTGCCTATGAGGATAGGTATAGAGTTAACACTGATGTGTGCTCTCACTTCGTGGCATCTATTCTTAAAATTGTGGTTCCCAAGCCATTGGTTTTGCGCCTAGTACTCAAAATATTTTTGAAGAAATATTTGGGCGGCCTCAAAGAGGTGGTGGCCAATGCTGCATTTAGAATCCATTCGTGCCATGGGTGCCATTCCTAAGTGACTTCTATATTCAATCGCAAGAATAACATCACCAAAGGGTCACCCATGCATGCCATTTCCTATTTCTCCTGTACAACATTGTGTTGTTTTATGACATTGATTGGTACACAGACTTTAGGAACCTGGTGTTCCCTCTGACACTTGTCATTGCTCCTGTGGATGTTGTTTCTGCTGGTGAAGATGATACCCCTATTGATGAAAAGATTCTAGATGCTGTCATTGATGCCTTGATTGCTATTGCACATGTCCACGATTGAAGTATTCCTTTCTTTCTTTAAGAACTAATACTTGTTAGTCCATTTTTTGTATATATGCCTGGAAAAGGCCTTATAGTAGCCATATAAAGAAGATATAGAAAATATATAGATATATACTTTAAAAGCATGGCCTATGAGCCGTTTTGATACTGTATTTATCAAAGTGTATAAATATAATGAAGATATAGCTTATGTTAAAAATTTTGTGTCCTTTGCTTTTGGTTGTTTAGCAATGTGGGTCTTCTTTTCTTTTCCTATATATATATCCATTTCAATTCTGCATATGGTGTCATTTTTTCTACTTCATTGGTTCTTTTTATCTCTTTCTACATTGCAATAATAGGTTTCATTCATTTTTGTTTCCTCGTATAGTAGAAAATTTATTGAAAGATCGACCGACAAAAACACAAGGGAAAAACAATTACATTATCTACATATTTACATTGGTAGAATAATTTGAAGCTTAATTGAATAATTTTTTATGAATCCCATTGATTGGAATTCCCAATGATTCATGCTCCATGGTTTCTAATTCAAATACATTATGCTCTTTGTATTGAATTATTCTGAAAGGGCCTTCCCATAAGCTGTCAAACTTCTCCTACTGGCCAAGCTTTGTAGCTCTTTCATTAAATTTTAGCACTAGGTCCCCACATTTTAGAACTTGGTCTGAAGCCTTCTTGTCGAACCATCTTTTAACCACCTGTTGGCAGTTGGACATGGATATTAGGGACATTTCCCTTTTTTCTTACACTTCTAGCAACTCGGCTAGCCGAACCTCCATAGCCCCGTTTTGCTCTATCTCGAGAGATTTGAGCAATTGTAGTGGAAAAATTTCCATGGAGATAGGTAATAATGCTTCCTTCCCATACAGTAGCATGTACAGTAAAGTCTTGAGGACTTTCTTAGGGGTTATGAGGTTTGCCCAGAGCACTGCATGAAGGTTTTTACACCATTCTTGTTGGTGCTCTAAACTAATTCTTCTGATGAGTCAGACTAAATTCTTGTTAGTCGACTCTACCAGGCCATTACCCTATAGATAGTAATTTGATGATGTTTTTAAGAATATGTCATGCATGAGTGAAAATTGAAATACCTTAGACCCTAGGAAAGCCTTGGATTTTTTAGACATGATGGTTTTAGGAGGGCTAAATCTCATCACAAGTTCTTCGAGGAAGTCTACTATCTCCACCTTCATCACATTCTTCAGGGGCATGGCTTTGGTCCACTTGGTGAAGTATTCCATCATTGTTAGAATCCATTTATGTCTAGTGCTAGAGGCAGCATTAATCATTCTGATGAAATCAAGATCCCATTGCACAAATGGCTCATCAACTGCTATCAGGTTGAGAGGCATTACAAAAAAAATTCTTCTCCCTATGAAGAATTGGAATTCCTTGCAAGCCTTTACTAGGGAGTATGAGTCGTTAAAAAACATGGGCTAAAAGTATCAAACGCACATAATTTCGATGGCGGTGGTATTTGCAGAGAAATGCCTGCCCGCGAGACTACTATGGAAAGTGTCAAGAATCCGCTTCGCTTGCTCTGTGGTGACACAACCCAATAGAACACCGTTGAAGTTCCTCTTGAAAAGGACCCCATCAAGAAGCACATATTTATTGTTTTCCAGTCAGTAGAATCTTCTCTTTTGAGAAGGAAGGCTGGATGAATATTTTATTGTGTGCATGAACCTTAGTCTATCCACCAGTGAGCAACCTTTAGACTTAGAATCATTCATTAGAACTAGCTCCAGTTGCTCTTCTTCGGCGGTCATTTCCTCATCATGCGCCAAATATTCACACAATCCTCTTCCTTGGACGGTCTTCATAGGCTTGACCTCAATGCCATATTCAAGTATCTTGGTGATCCAATTTTCTCTCTTTTCGGTGATTTCACCTTCTATGATGTATTCACACACATTGGAATGCGTGACATAAACAATCACCTTAATGAAAGATATTAGGTGTTAGAACTTCTTGAGCTCCTTAAAAATTGTGAAGACTTTCCTGTCAATGAAGTTGTAGTTTGTCTCAGATTATTTTAGGGTCTGGGAGTGAAATGCTATCAAATGTTCTCCCTTGCTTTCATTGTCCTTTTGAGTTAAGACACTAGTAATGCTTGCCTTGCTGCTAAATACATACATTATGAAGTCCTTTGATAGGTCTGGATTGACCAGTATAGGGGATGAGGAAATAGCATCTTTTACCTTCTTGAAAGCTTCTCTAGCTTCTTTAGTCCATTTAAATAATTTATCCTTTTTCAACATTAGGGTGATTGGTTTGATTATCCCTACAAAATATAAAATGATTTTTCTCACAAAGTATACCTTCCCCAGAAAAGATTGGACTCCCGTTTTGTTGACCGATAGGGGAAGTTCTTTGATTTCTTTCACCCGCTCAGGATCAATTGCAATTCCTTCTTTGGATATTACATGTCCCAATAGCTTGCCTTGCGGTACTCCAAAGACACATGTTTTTGAGTTCAGGGATACCCTGAACTCCTGGAATTTTTAAAAACCATCTCAAGGTGATCAAAATGATCATCCTTACATTTGGAAAAAATGGTCAGATCATCCAAATAGATTAGGATAATCTTGTTAATGAATTCGGTAAAGGCGATATCCATGGCCCACTGGAAAGTGGCTCCCACATTCGAAAGGCCAAAAGGAATTTTAGCATATGCAAACATTCCCCACTTGGTAGTGAACATTGTTTTGTGTGAGTCCTATTATTTAACCCAGATCTGAATGTAACCAGAGAAGCCATCCTATAGAGAAACATTTTTTTATCCTGCCATTATTTGCAAGATTGTCTCCATAGAATGTAGTAGATAATGGTCCTTTAGGGATGCTTTGTTCAGGTCTCAAAATTCAACACAAGTGGATGTCTCCATTATTCTTTTGGAATGGCACTAGGTTGATGTATGATTGAGAAGAAAATCTGAGACTAAATTAGCTTTGTTAGCTCTTGTGCCATCATGGCTTCAATCTTCGGGTTCACTGGCCTCTATTTTTGGCAGACTGGTTTTGCACTTTCCGTCAGCTCTATTGTATGCTGGATGATGTCGGGATCGTATCCCTTAAGTTCATCATATGAACAGGAAACTACTCCTTCATACCTCTCATAGAAGTTAATGAGCCTTTCTTTATCATGATGTGGAACATCTTTTATGACTTTAAGCCTTCTCCCATCTTTGACTTGGAGGTTCACACTGTTGCTTTAATATGCTACAAATTTCCTTTTGTCATTCCTTTCATTGTCACAATTGAATAGGTTTTCTATAGTGAAAAGTCCCTTCAGAAGCTTATTAAACCTTAGCCAAATGATTTGTTCATCATAGGCTTCGACAATCTTTAGTTGGAGTTGGTCAGAAAATTCTCCCAACTATTGCACGAATGAAGTGATGTGTTCATCACTATCGAATACCTACCAGCTTTGATCATTATCTAAAATTGTCAGTTGGACTATCACTCATACAGAGTGTTTGTTATGTATTAGGTTGGAGGCAGGTTCAAATTGAGATCTGATTGTGTCCATGCGATTTGCATCAACATTTTTTTCTTTGGGCACTTTCTGAATGTTGAAGGCTTCAAAACCTTCTATTACGTCCTAGATTCTATGTTTGTAGGATCTCATGCAGACATTTTTAGCTACGAAAAACTCTCAGACTTGGTTGACCACTAGTTTAGAGTCTTTGAACACCATTAATTACTTAATTCCCATTTGCTCAGTAAGGCTCAGACCTTAGACTAGGCCTTCATATTCAGCTTCATTGTTCGAACAAGTGAATCGGAAGTGGAAGGACCAAAGTGTTTTTTCATTGTGTGGGGATTTTGAACATATCCTAACTCCTACGCCCACTTTAAATCTAGCTCCATCAAAGTGCAATGACCATAGCTTTGAGGCTTGACCGTTCTCGAGTTCCTTCATGACTTTCAGAATCTCTTTTTCCTTCTCAAAGATGACATAGGTGCCCAACCCGGTAGCATGGTAGTTTCCAAAAGGGTTAGCATCTATATATTCGCTCAAGAGGACTTCTTCTTTATCAGTCTGATCTCTGGTCACCTTTTCATCTTCTAGTAACTCAGTGCAATATGTCTCTTAGTGAAATAGGTATGGGCACCTTCAAAGTTGATCATAGCTTCATCGACTACATGTTTTGACTGTAAAGCTTTGGAAACTATTTTCATTTTAGCTCCATGCTTGGTCCTTAGGATCAAGTGTGACTAGTCTAGAGAAAGATACCCTCCTATCTTTGAAGTGAATTCCTAGGATAGGTAGAGGCTGAACATAGGGGGACATCTATGATCATAGTGCCTTGCAGAACTATGATAGTAGGGTAGGAGAATAGAGTCAAGGGGAGGTCTTTGATGACACCTACAGTTATGACTTTGTTCCCATCAAGTTGCATAACCCCCTTCTTTAAAGGTTCATAGCTAAGTCCTAGGGTTTCAACCATCTATTTGGGCATGACTGTAGTCCTAGCACAAGAGTCAATCATGGAATTGTGCAATCATATTTCTCCCACAATGAGGGTTAGGAAGAAGGGTTTCAGTTTTAGCTTATCTTTTACTTTAGTAGGGGATTCCTCCATGCTATTCGTGATAACTTTGATATGAGGTGATTGATCAACAAAATTTCCTTTGAGCATTTGCTGTATTGGCTCAATGATCAGATCCTCTCGGAGAGCCTTCTGTAGCAATGTTTTTTGTTCTAGAATAGCTAGGATATCCCATAGGGCCACACTAGCAGATGATTTTTTCAATTTTTCCACCACATTGAATGGTGGAGGATTCAAATTCTTTTGCTCCTTAGCTCTTGTTAAATCAATTTTCCTTCACGGTGAACAATGTTGTGCTACTGCTGAGGTACTAGGTGTTTGATTAGAAGCACTTTTGGGTTGCAGACTGACTTTTTTCTAGGACAAATGATTCACCTGTGAATCTCCTCTTTGAGCGAGTGTTGTAATTAGACTATGCTTGCAGGGTTTTTGATGTGGATGAATCATTTTCGAACACTGCCTCTTCTTCTTCCATCCATGAGAAAAGTACATGATTGTGAGTAATATTTGTTTCTTGCTCCAAGGACATCCCCTACATTTGTGTGGTAAACACCATGTTTTCCATTTGCGGAGAGGCATACACATAACCTCCATGGTCTGACATCATTCCTTTACTGCGCTGCTCCTCCACCTATTGATGTAGATTGCCATGCAAGAAATTTTAGGGCATATGTGAGTCGCTGCAAGGGAAACACTAGGGGAACTTGGTGTCATCAACTAAATTGTTTTTCCCCACTTTCAGCTCTCTCCTCGAGCTTGGGTTAGCACTCTACAATGAAGAAGGTACTGGTACTATTTGATTAGTTGTTTGCACCTGCGGATTTGTGCGAGCGCCTCTCTAGAAATAGTTTTTTTTGGTGAGAAGACCTTCTGCCTTGATAATTTTGATAAGTTGGATTTCGAGGCACTACTTGGTTCCACTTGATCATAGTTATCTTGTTTTCCATGGCCTGCAACATCTCCTTAATGTCCCTTATATCATCCTTCAAAGAGACAAATGTGGAAGCAACGTCCTGTAGTGTGTCTGGGTATGTATACATGGATTGAGGAGGAGCGACTACACTGGTAGATGACATTACATTAATGCTACATTTTGGTTTGTAACACTATGTACTAGACATATGTCTGCAACATCTTGTAGATGTTCAGATGGTGTTCTTGAGCCATCTCTGGTGAACTTAGGTATAGCTTTTAAAGCAGAGACCGAGATAGCAGCCCAAACAGTGGGTGCTACTAATGCTACAAGAGGACTTATGATGTCCCATGCCACATAATATATGTTAACAATGGGAAACATGGCTAGCGAAAGGGGAGGAGGAAGTAGAATGTTCACTAATTGGTCTGTGGCTTGTACTGTCCCTAATGGTGGTACTAAGAGCCTAGGGTTATTCGCTATTTGGGACCTAGTAATAGGCCGATGGCTCATACACCCTCTTTGAATTTTGATTCATTTAAGTAGTCCCATTAGGCATGCCAAAAAAAAGAAACTATTGATGCCAAAAATTCACAAGGTAATAGCCTTTATGGGAAACTTAATTAATGGGAGGACCAATTGCGCTAAACTAAGTGACCTCCAAGTTTTTAAAGAAGCCAACTTCTTTTGTAATTGGGGTTTTGGAATGTGAAAAGGAATTAGATATAAGAAATTAATATTTAACTAAGGTTATGCACCAAGGGGTAGATATAGGCAAGGTAAATCTATCTTTGGGGATTCGATTTAAGGGCCTCATTGGTAAATTGTTGTGTTTCAAAATTAACAGAAATCAAAGATAAAGATGTGAACAATTCATCTAATGACATAAAAATAATTTTTACACTCATTTACTAAAAATAGGAGTCAAATACATGATCTAAGCCAGCATACTTGTATTAAAATCATAGAAGTTCCTGAAATGAACAACTCAGAACAATAATGGCATAGTATCAATGTTTATCAAATAACATAAGAAAAATAGAAAGGCCAAACAATGGCACAGTCTGAAAGTCTCATACAATAATCTAAAAGCATAAAAATTCCTGGTGTCTTTCTCTAATTTTTATGCATCTTCCAAAAAAATTTCTGAAGTAAGAAGCAGTATATATAGCCAACAATCCACTACCTAGTGAGCTTGTAACATAAAATATTTTGTATCTCAAGCAATGATGGCTTCAAAAATGATTTACCTTAGCCATTGTAAAAGAAAATATTTGAGCCATAGCATGTAGTCACTCCCTAGTAGATGCATCCCCTGCAAATGATTGCAGTGGTTTGAAAAAATCCTATGCAGAAAAGTGTCGCTTCCTAGTGGAGATAGTTAGAACACGCAATAGCATGTCGCATCTCGTTACTTGCTCCATTATTCCCTTTGATAGAATTCCTTCTGAAGGGATGCATGGTGGTAGTTTGTAGCCCATGGTTCTTTCTCCCTTCCCTTTTCTGAAAGCTTGCACTAGGAAGACATGTGGCAGCCTTTATTACTATTAGTGCTAACTGTGGGGTCTGCCAAAAGTTTATGTGAACAAAAGCTACATGGCACGCGAATGGGGCCCAATGAAAAAG
This sequence comes from Sequoia sempervirens, assembly GCA_007258455.2. NCBI lineage: Eukaryota > Viridiplantae > Streptophyta > Pinopsida > Cupressales > Cupressaceae > Sequoia > Sequoia sempervirens. The sequence continues at coordinate 321,049,608 of VDFB02000015.1, read as the reverse complement.
TGAAGGGAAGTAGCTATGAATACCCCATAGTGTAGACACATGGCAACATGGTGGGAGTTAGTAGAAGAGCGAAGAAATGAATTACTTCGAGGAGCACCCAACAGACACATGGTGGCAGCTGATGGAGTTTAGCAAATAGAAGCCTGATGAAAAGCTAAGGGAACCAATTCTAATATATGAGACATGGGCTAGTACTTAGCAAAACAAAATCACTTGAAGGGAGCTTGAAGAATTTTACATTCACAATTTCTTTATGAAGGAGGTACCTATTCTTAGGCCACCAAATAGCCCTCTTTTACGAAGGAGGTACCTCCAAAACACATCATTTTCACCAAAACTCAATTTACAGTCTCTAATTGTGTTACAAAAAAAAAAATTCCACCAACATTCCTTTATACCATGACCTCTAAGATGTTGAACCACCATACCCTGACTTTACATGCAAAACGACAATGGTTTACTCAATCTCCTATCACTTGGGTTTATTTCACCTAACCAATGCCACCAACAGATCACAAATACCCTGCATAAGGTCAATCTACCATCATACGGTCAGTTCCACCATCATTTTTATCAAAACCCTATATCAACACCTCATTTTCACTTGAAAAAAAAAATGTAATTCCACCCTAGGGCTTCACCCCAAAACTAACAACTTGCTTCCTTTTCCTTCTAAACCATATGCACACCTAACCTATCATGTGACAAGTCATTCCACCGAGGTATGGGCCATGATAGTAAGTGGAATGACTCAAAACATTATTTTAACTTCAATGAAACTTTTCACTAGTTTGCTAGAGGTAGTTTCAAGAAAATGAAGAAATCTCTATCAAATCCCAGAGTTAGACCCTCAAAATTGATGTGAATGAAAGATAATTCATGTACCTACACAACACAAATTTTTTTAGAGAACCTACAATCTCTACGGGTCCCTACAGTCCCTAACAAGTGCAAAATAATAGTAAAATTGTAGAAAACTCATTATTATTGATAGGAATGTTTCATTACGACCTTCAAAAACCAATGCTCAAGCCTTGTAGAGGCTTTAAATACACATTCTATTCAAATTATAATCACCCAATGCCTATAACTATCTTTTAAAATCCTAAGACCCTTCAACTTCCTAAAAGTTGCATTTTTGCAATTTTTGTTATGACAACATTTACATTTTTTCACAACTTTTGACATTCTACCACAAATGACTCACATATCATGCAATTACATGGAAAATGGTCTCTATATACCTTATTTAATGTAAATAGACCTTATCTAATGCCAAATAGACCCTAACACCTATACTTCACATATTAAGCTCTTGATGTAAACTTCATTTGCTTGGTGGTCCTACACTAGCATTAAATCTCACACTCAAATCACCACACTTAATCACATTAAAATTTCACACTTGCTACACTATTCAACATAAACTCCATCTTGCATTTATACCATCCATGAACTAAAGAATTTCAATTAGGTTAGCCTTAATAAAAAAATATGCATCTCAAACATGCAACACCAAATAGGTCAGCTCCAAATAGTTCAACCATGGAAAGAAGTGAAGGAATACCTCAAAAAGGGTTAACTAGGACCAAAATCTATATCACCGTGCTACTCAACAAATCTACAATCCATGAGATACCTCCACAAATACCGCTAGCACACTAGGTTGGCCAAACCTGTACTAACACTAACAAGTGATGATAAACATTCTTCTCTAGGTCGAAAATCACCATGTAGACCACAAAGAAACATCCCAAAACATTCTAGAATATTTGACATGATCAAAATATCCAAAACCACTACCAAAACTACCTGAAACAAATATTACTTTCTTTCTACACCTTAGGATGCACTACCACTAAAATTCAACATAATAACTAAACTTGTAGAGTAACTCAACACCAAAAAATCCAAGGGAAGATAAATACAAAAAATATAAGCATGTTCCCAAATCCACAAGACAAGAAACCTCAATGCAGAGAAATGCAACACAATCTCATTTCTCCCAGACAACCTTTTATACAAACAAACACACTGTCAAACACAACTTCCATTGCCGCACAATCTAGAACCTAAAAATTTGGATATAGAACCTCTTAACACCTCTAATCATCACATTCAAACCACAAAATCATATCTTCAGTGATGAAGAAATGTGGAGCACAACACTGAACACACCTCTATCATGCTACTAACTCTTTTATTCAAATTTTCTCAAAAGCACTTGGAAAACAAGTGAAATAGTTACATGATCAACACCACAAGCATCTTCTTGTCACAACATGACCACATAAGATGAATACACTATATGTTGGCATCAAACCACAATACAAATGACAAAATAGTGAAACATTTCTTCAACAACTCCAACAATCTTCATACTATTGACATCAATGAAAACACTTGCAACATACTTGCAACAATTTCCCCCTTTGTCATTGATGGAAACACAAGCTTTGAAAAACCATCAACAACAAAAGAAAATATACATTAAGAAACCCTCCCCCTTATTGGGGTACACTTCACTCTCTCCCTTTACCTCTATTCTTCAGACACCATTCTCTCTACAAGCATCACTTTCTTTCCCCCTATATTAGGAGATTTTTTCAACCATTACTCTCCCCCTATGTTTTTCATTTCATACTCTCCTTTGACATCAATTATTTCCTTGTGTTTTTTAGACTTCACTCTCTTCCCCTTTTACATCAATTCCAAAGGGAAACTCATGCATACTTCGCTTTAGGAAACACTTGCAAGCAACTTTCTCTCACTTTCTCCAATACTCTTGTATGTAAATTCTCTCCCCTTGGGGCACTAGATATGATCCACCTGAATGCACCAATAAAAAAAACTACTACCTACTCCCACTAAGAGTAGCCATCAACATCAGTCGAGGACCAATAATGTATCTTGAAATGCTTCCTAGAGAAATGCAACAACTTAGGCATCTAGTTGAAAGAAGGAGGGGTAGTAACCCCTAAATTTTTCCAGAGATACTCAAAGGTATCCTTAGGAAGAGAGTTTGTAAAATATCTACAACTTGATCCTTTGTAGGCATATACTCCAAGTTCACCTCATTCTCTACAACTTTCTCTCTTATAAATTGATACTAGATAGAGATATTCTTTGTTATTGAATGCATTATCAGGTTCTTTGAAATATTGATGGAACTTGCATTATCACATAATATAGAAATAGGTTCATCATATGATACTTTGATATCCTTCAATGTTTTCTTCATCCATAAAACCTAAGTATAGCATGATGCCACTACAATATACTCTACCTTTGCAGTAGATAAAGACAATGACTCTTGCTTTTTACTCAACTACGAAACCAACTTGCTCCCAAGAAAGAAGGCACCTTCACTTGTACTTCTTTTGACATCTATATAGCCTACCCAGTCTGCATCTGTATATTCATTAAAAGATAAATTAGTATCCCTAGGATACCACAAACCAAATTTTAGAGTGCCCTTCAAGTATCTAAATATCCTCTATACTACTGGAACATGTGATTCTCTAGGATCTTCTTGAAATCTTGCCACAAGATAAACTGAATGCATGATACCCGGTTTAGTAGTAGTTAGATATAGCAGTACAACAATTATTGATATGTACTTTCTCTTATTTGTCTTAGAAGATTCATCATTCTTGCTCAATTTGTAACCAGTAACCATAGGAGTACACACTGGTTTATAATCCTCCATTCCAAACTTCGTCAACACTTCTTTAATATATTTTTTCTGAGAAATGAAAATACCTTTTTTTGATTGATTGATTTGTAGTCCAAGGAAGAAATTCATCCCCCCACACATTGAAGTAAAGGTTACTATTTGCAATACCATTTTTGAATCCTTTCTGTAACATGTAATTATCCAATCTTTCATACCAAGATCTAAGAGCTTATTTGATTCCATACAATGCCTTCTTCAACCTGCAAACCATATCAACATCATCTGATAACTGAAAACCTTAAATTGTTTGTTCAACACACACCTCTTCTTGTAACTCATTATTCAAGAATGCAGACTTGACGTCCATCTAATATACCTTGAAGTTTCTATGTGTTGTAAAATAAAAAAATATTCTAATAGGTTCCATCCTTGCTAGTGGAAAAAATATATCTTCAAAATATATTCCTTCCACTTGTGAGTAGCCCTTAGACACAAGTCTAGCCTTATTTTTGATAACTTTTCCATCCTTATTCAACTTGTTCCTAAAAACCCATTTAGTTGGACTATCACATTCTTGTTTGCAAGTCTTGGGACCAGTTCTCAAGTTTGATTCTTCTTAATCTATTCTAACTCTTCTATAGCCTTGATCCAATTCTCAACTTTGCATGCCTCAGTTACTATTTTAGGTTATATCTTAGAAAGTAAATAAAAGTGTACCTGTTCCTCTATCATAGCAAATTTTCTCCTTGTAAACACACCTTTTCTCTTATATCCAATGATCTAATCTTTAGAATGATCCTTTTTCACATACTTAGGAGTCTTAGGGATATTTTCTAGAGCTTCTTCCTCTTCAAATGCCATCTCTTTTTCTTTCTCTCCATCCTTTTCTTCTTCACTGCAAGGGGTTTCATTAGATTCATATCCTTTAGCCAATACAGAAATTTGATGTGGTTCTTCATCCACTTTAACACTTGCACTTTCAAAAATATTATTTTTTCTTTTATTATAGCATTGGTAATCTTTGTTTCTTGTAGAGTATCCAAGAAAGTTTCCTTCATTAGATCTTTCATCAAACATTTTCTTAAGTTTTCTTCATCTCTTCTGATATACCATTTACTTCCAAACACTCTAAGATATTTCACAATATGAGGTTTACTATACCATATCTCATAGGAAGTATTTGATCTATTTACTCTTGCTCGACCTCTATTAAGAATATAGACTATAGTATGAATTGCTTCTCTCCAATAGACATCAAGTATGTTTTCTTCTTTCATCATAGTCATTGTTGCTTCTTGATCTGTTATATTCTTTTTCTCCACAACTCCATTCTACTAAGGAGTCCTAGGGGATGATATATGTCTCTTAATTCCATGATCTTCACAAAAACTATTAAATTCATTGGAGGTGAACTCTCCACCTCTTTTAGACCTCAAGATCTTGATTTTTAGGTTAATTTCATTCTCAACCATAGATTTAAATGCTTTAAACTTGTCTAGATCTTCAAATTTTTCTTTGAGAAGTGTCACCTAGGTCATTCTAGAATAATCATCAATCAAAAACATAAAATACCTATCACCATGAGAGCTTCTTATTCTGGTAGGTCCACATAGTTCTATATGCACCAACTCCAAAGGACCTGCGGTAGAATGTTCTTTAGTATTGAACCGCTTCTTTTTTTCTTTCTAAACTAACATTCCTTGCATATTGCATTGATAGGCTTTATAATTCTTGGAAGATCTCTCACTACATCAGTAGAACTGATCTTTTCTAGGCTATGAAAATTAATGTGACCCATTCTTCTATGCCATATACAACTTTTATTGATTTGAAACATAAAACACTTAGCACCACTACCTTTGAGCTGAAAAAAATTATCTATTATCCATGTCCATACAACAACCAAAGTTTCAAATCTCCCTTTCTTGATTTCACAACCATCATCCTGAAACACCAAATTGTATCCTCTGCTACATATTTGTCCTACATTGAGAATATTGTGTTGGAGACCCTTGACATAAAGAGCATAATCTAATTTATGCTTACCATCAAAAATAATTTAAGGTCTTTTCCATAGATCTTAGCAGATGTATCATCACAAAAATTAACAAGGGAAACATTTTACTTCTGAAGTTTAACAAAATTACTGTTATTACCTGTCATATGATTTGATCATCCACTGTCAATTATCCAGTAGTTTCTTTCTTCTCTTGCATGAAAAGTAGTCACCATAGTTCCTTCAATGTTGTGACCTATTTTTAGAGAAATTTTCATCATACATGTTTTAAAATTAGTAGAATTAGTTCCAACATTTAGAGCCATGAACAAGCATTCATCATTTTCATCATAAGGATAGTCTAATTCCTCATCATCAAATACACCATTATCTTTTTCAACATAGTAACTCTTCTTGAAATTTTTTCCTTTAAGATCCTTATGTTTGTCATTTGCAACTTTGATTAGACATTTAGAAGCATAATAACCTATATTTCCACAATTGAAACATTTAAAGGGTAGCTTCCTCTGTATTTGGAAATTCCCTTTTTTAGTCTTCTTACAATATTTTCTTCCACCTCATCAAAATCATCTAGATCTGATTCAACATCCTTCTCTGTTTTGCAAACTTTAAAGGAAGTTTCCATCTTTGCAGAATTTTGACCAAACTCTCTCAATTGAAAAGAAATTTAAGCACCAAACACCTAATCTCTAGAATAATTATCCAAATTTAGAGCTTCCTCGATAGTAGAAACTTTAGAACTATAATATTTAGGAAGAGTTCTTAATACCTTTTTCACAACTTCACTTTCTTCTAGCTTACAACCAAGACCATTGATGACATTAACACTTTCATCTACTCTAAGCATGTAGGCTGTAATATCTTAATCTTCTAACATCCTTAGGTTTTCAAATTTGTCTTTGAAATTTTGCATGTTCTCTTGCTTGACGTTATCATCTCCTTCATAAATTCTCAACAACTTTGTCCATATTTCTTTTGTAATTTTGAGGCTAGTTACCTTTCCAAGTTCTGAATCAGAAAGTCCACTCATATAACATTTATTAATTTTCCATTATTCTCATAATCCTTGATCTCATCATCACTTCTCAGACCATTAGTAGGACGGTTATATCCTTTTTCAACTAATTTGTAGATTCCAAATCCAAGAGAGAACAAAAAGGATTCCATCCTTGCTTTCTAATAAGCATAATTTGATCCATCAAACATAGGAGATTTGACACCCTTCCTGTGCACCATTCGGATCTACCTCAAGTAGTTAATATTTATCCAAGGAACCACAAATCTGATACCAATTGTTAGATGCACAATACAATTGAGAGGGGGGTTGAATCACTTGTACATTAAAACATTCAATCCATCATTTACTTTCAAACCCTTATCAAAATTTAAACCCTCATTAAGCATTAGTAGAATATAAACATGTGAAACAACAATGCAAACAAAACCATATAGAAGAGAACACAAGATTTATGTAGAAAACCCTAATCATGGAAAAAACATGGTGATGATTAGCTCACATATATATGAATAACAATACAATATATTGTTAGGCTCACTGACAGGTGGCTCACTACCAAGAAGAAAGAAGAATTTTATAGAGAGATGCACTATCTCAGAGCAACATGAAGAATCCATCACTACAACTCTATGCCATCCACAACATTTGGTTTAGAACCTCCAACAAATTCAAGAAAACTAATAATGTAAAAACCTTCATTTACATCAAGAGCCATAGGCATTAACATTCACACTTAGATCACCACACTTGGATCATATTCATATTTCACACTTTCTACACTACTCAACATGTAAACTCCATCTTGCATTAATATCATCCATGACCTAAAAAATCTCAATTAGGTTGGCCTTAATGAAATGTATGCACCTCAAACATGAAACACCAAATAGGTCAGCACCAAAAACTTCCATGGTGGAAAGAAGTGAAGGAAGACCACACCAAGGGTTAACTAGGACCCAAATCTACATCACCATGCTACTTAACACATCCACAATCCGTGAGGTACCTCCACAAATAGCACTAGCATGCTAGCTTATCCAAAATTGTACTAACACTAACAAGCAATCACAAACATGCCTCTCCAAGTCGAAAAACACCATGTAGCCAACAAAGAAAATGTAATGAAATAACATGCAATAGAAGAATATGATCAAAAATATGCTACAATTACTTGATAATAACTGAGAATAACAAGCCACTTCGAGAGGAAAAACCTCCAAATATCTCCAATGAGAACACAATTCACAATATGATGATGAAATAAGACTCGCAACCTCCTATATATACCTATTTATGCCTAGGATATCATTGACTTAGATAACCCTATATAAACCCTAGGCCAACCTATTCAACTAAATAACAAAATAATATTGATAATATGACTTAATTAAGAGTTAAGATAGCCACAACCCAACTATTCATAACCTGATGTAATCTAATATTTAGGGCATAGCATGCCCCCTCTTCAAATTAGCATTGTACTCAATGCTAGGTAATTCTGGATGTTTTTGAATGAGCTCCTCATTCTCCCATGTGGCATCTTCAATTGGTAAATTCTTCCATTGGATGAGATACTGAGTGAGTGTTCAAGTCCTTAGCTTCCTCGTGTGTTTATGAAGAATACTTTCTAGTTCCAATATGATTCTTCCTTATTCATCAAGCTTTGGTAATATTGTCTAAGCAAGGATATTATTCCCAATTACCTTCTTCAAACAAGAAACATGAAAAATTGGATGTATCTTTGTTGTTGATGGAAATTCAAGCTTGTAGGAAACACTACCTATCTTTTGCGTGATTTGATATGGGACATAATTTTTTGGAGACAAATTTTTATTCTTTGATTGTTGCTTTAGTGGAATTTTCTTGTAAGGTTGCAATCTCAAGAAAACCCAATTCCCAACATCAAAACTTCTTTCACTATGGTTTTGGTCTGCTTGCTCCTTCATTCAGTTTTTTTCCATGGATAGATTCTCTTTAAGTCCTGAAAGTACTTGTTGTTGATGAATCATGTGGTCCTCCATAGTGTGAAATATTAGTAACACCTTTAATGAGATGTGATGAAAGGAGGATGATATCCATAGAATTCCATAAATGGATCCATTTTTTATGAACTATGGAAGGAAGTGTTATACCACCATTTTACTAGTGGTAGCCAATCTACCCATTGAGACTATTTATCTAAAGTGAAACAATGTAGATATCCTTCCAAACACTTATTGACAACCTTTGTTTTCCCATCAGATTGTGGATGGTATGAAGAACTATGATCCAATTGAGTACCAAAACATTTGAATAAATCTGTCCAAAAGTTACTAGTAAATAAAGGTTCACACTCACTAACAATAACCTTAGGTATACCATGTAGCTTTTGAATATTCTCCAAAAATTCCTTTGCCACTATAATTGCTATACAAGGATGTGATAATTCAAAAAAATGTGCATATTTAGTGAGGTGATCAACTACTGCCATGATGACATTCTTACCATTAGATCTTGGAAGCCTTGTAATGAATTCTATGGAGACCTCTTCCTAATGCTATATAGGAATAACTAAGGGTTGCCAGAGACTAGGTGTCTTAAATTGTCTCCCCTTTATTTCGTTGACAAACCAAAAATTCTGCCACAAATTTTTGAATATCCCCTTTTAGCCCTTCCAAAAAGAAGTCTTTCTTAACCCAATGATATGTCTTCAAAAATCCTATATGACCACCTACTGGAGACTCATGTAGCTTTGTAAGAATATTTTGTTTGAGAGATGAATTATTGCAAAGATACAATCACTCTTTACACAATAAAGTATCTTCCTTCCAAAATTTTTTATCTAAACTACTAGGGTCATTTTGTAATTGTTGAATGAGATTACTAGTAGACACATCATTTTTTCACTCTTCTTTGGCTTCTTCTACCTAATCTTCTTGTAATATTGAAAGGAAACACAATAAAGCTTCATCTTTCTCATCTTTTATTGATAGTGCATCAACCACAACATTTTCTTTCCCTTTATATAAAAGCTCAAAATAATATCCCATCATCTTAGTAACCCATTTTTGTTTTTCTTCAGAAGATAATATTTGTTCCAAACAATATTTTAGGTTATCATGATCTGTCTTAACCTTGAAGTTTCTACCCATTAGATAAGGCTTCCATTGTTTTACTACATGAAGAATAGCTGGCATTTCCTTCTCATAATTAGGTTTGGGTTGATTCTTACCCTTTAATTAACATTTGTCAAAAGCAATGGAATGACCCTCCTACATGATAATTGCGCCTATACCATTTCATAAAGCATCACATTTCACAATAAAATAATGTCCTTCAATAAAGATGTGAGGGGTGCTACTATACGACCACAATTATTCACAAATCTTCTATAGTATCTAGTCAATCCAAATAAACCCCTCAATTTCTTAATTGTTTTGGGAATAGGCCATTCCATGATAGTCTTAATTTTTTTAGGATCCACCTTTACTCCTTCATGTAAAACTATGTGTTCCAAGTACTCCACCTCATTAAGACCAAAAGAACACTTGGATGGCTTAACATAGAGTTGATGCTCTTTGATAACTTGTAATACTTTCTCTACATGTTGCAAGTGTTCTTCCCATGTCTTTCTATAGATCAATATATCATCAAAAACGCTAATATAAAATTCCTCAAAAACTTTTTAAAGATGGAATTCATCAAAATTTGAAATGTAGATGGAGCATTAGTAAGAAAAATGGCATCACCAAAAACTCATAATGACCCTCATGAGTCCTAAATGTTGTCTTACAAATATCTTCTTCCTTAATTCTAATTTGGTGATAACTAGATCTAAGATTTAACTTTGTAAAATACATAGCTCCATTCAATTATCAAGAAAATTATCAATGACTAGAATAGGAAACTTATCTTTGATGGTGTACATGTTGAGCAATCTATAGTCTAGACACATGCACCAAGTTTTATCCTTCTTTCATACCATCACCATAGGTGAGGAGTAAGCACTTTGGCTATGTCTTATAATTCCTTCATCTTACATCTCCTCAACAATATTTTCTATCTCAGTTTTATGTATATGTGGGCACTAGTAAGGCTTGATGCTGGGAGTTTGGATCCTTGGAACTAGTTGTATGGCATGATCATGATCCCTCTTAGGAGGAATTACATTAGTAATATCTCCAAAAACCACTTAGTGATGCTCAATTATTGCTTGTGAATCTATATGGGTAAGTGTATTAGATTGAGAGACTTCTAATGAACATAACTGGGCCACAGATCCACCAACTCCTTTCTTAAGCAACTTCTGCATTTGATGAGAGCTAACTATTTTTTGGGGAATTTTCCTTCAACCCTCTAACTCTATTGTCTTTTCTTTTGATTGGAATCTCATGAGTAATTCTTGAAAGTTCATCTTAATTTTTCCCAAAGTAGTAAGCTATTGTACTCCCAAAACAATATCTATTGCACCCATGGAGATAGCATACATTAGGCTATCAAGGTGATAATCTCCCATGGATAATTTAATGCTATGGAACTTTCCAAAATAACTAGTAGTACCACCATTTTCCAAAATAGCTAGATATATAAAATAATTTAGACATGTAGAACACTTTTTGTTGATGAAATTATGAGTACTGCCCAAGTTGATCAACACAGTTACTTTCTACTTCTTTAAGAACCTAGCTACCTTGATAATTTTGAGGCACTAAAACTAGAGAGTGCATGACAAGAAATGATTGGTGGGAATCATGTGATTAATCATCTAAATCCCTATCACCCTCTAATATTGGTTCCTCCTCTTCTTCCTCACTCATTCCTTCAATATAAAACAATTTCTTTTCACTAAATCTATGCCCTTGACTATATTTGTTGTCACAATTGAAACATAAACCTTTTGCTCTCTTCTCCTCAATTTTTTGTGGATTCAACCTAGTAGGTTGTGGTAGTGAATGTGTAGGAGATCTGCTTTCACTGAAATTTATATTCCCATGTCTCCTACTAGCCAAGTACTTCTCCTCCACTTGTCTTGCCATTACTATTGCTTGTGATAAATAATGTGGTTGGAACAATCACAATTCATATTTTTTTCAATCCTTTAAACCACCTAGAAATAGTTCCTTCATATTATCTTCTTCCACATTCTCAACTCATAGAGAAATGGTTTGAAATTGCTGAATATAAACCTTGACCATGCATGTTTGCTTTAATTTAGAGAGTTTGAAAAAGTAGCTATCCATAAAGTTATCTCCATAATGGGTAGAAAATTCTTCTTGAAAAAATTACCATGTGACCACACAACCCTTTTTTCTCTTCTCATCACATAGCCGATGATACCAAATAAATTGATTTCATTCTAGGTATAATGATTCCATAGCCACCTTTTGTTGACTAGGAACATGATGAATATCAAAGAATTGCTCCATTTGGCATAGCCAATTAGTTGGATCCTTTCCATGAAACTTTTTCATATCCAACTTAGGTATGAATCACCTTGGCATATGATTATTAAAGGAAGGATCCTTCTTGAAACCCAAGTCAATTCCAAGGAATTCATGTCCAGCAAACACATTATCTTTGAACTTATGAGGTCAATCTTCACCCTTACACCACATACCTTGAATAAATGATTTCAATTCACCAATTTCTTCCATAATATTCTTCTCTAATGATGAAATATCACCCTTGAATTTGTTTATTTCATCCTTAGGGTTAAAATCCTCATTTTCTACTCCCTCATTCTTTGAAGATTTTCCTAGTGTGGTAGCATTCTTTTTGCCTCTTGTAGGCCCCGTCATGATGGTGGAAAATAATTTTAAAATAATTCAAGCAAATAAATTCAAAATAATTTGAAAAGTCCACCATGACTTACCAGGTCCTAGGTCACACTCCAATATAAAAATATCCCAAAAATTAGGTGATTTGCAACCTTGAGAGTGAATGTTTTAAAAACACCAAATTCCTAAAAAAATGATTATATTTTCTTTAAATGCTCTAAAAGTTGGACTGTAGCCTCCTCTACTATGGATCAAAAAACCCACAAAACATTAGGAACCAATTCACCAATATGTGGGAGATATGTGTTTTCTAAATAAAATAGGTAGAAACCCTAATTCTACAATAACTCACTCAATTCTACTCCAATTATTTTGAAATATTGATTTAAGATTCTTGAAAATGTCCTTAAAAGATCCTTCAAAAATTAGACAAAAATTCACCAAAATTTGGGAGATATTGGTTTCACAAAATGACCTCCAAAATTGAAAAAAAATGCGTTATCATAATGGTGCTAAGATCATGCTCTGATACCACTTGTAATGAAATAACTTGCACAATAGAAGAACATGATAGAAAATATGCTGCAATTACTTGATAATAATTGAGAATAACAAGCCACTTTGAGGGGGGAAAACTACAAATACCTCCAATGAGAACACAATTCACAATATGATGATGAAATAAGATTCACAACCTCCTATATATACCTATTTATGCCTAGGATATTACCCAAGCTAACTTAGATAACCCTATATAAGATCTAGGCCAACCTAATCAACTAAATAACAAAATAATATTGATAAAATGACTTAATTAAGAGTTAAGATAGCCACAAGATGACTATTCATAACCCGATGTACTCTAATATTAAGGGCATAGCATAAATAATACACAACATTCCATAATATCCCAAATCATCAGAATACCCAACGCCACTACCACAACCACTTGAAATAAATATTGCTTTCATCCCAGTGTGCATCAAGATGCACTACCATTGAACTTCAACATAAGAACTGGACTTGCAGAGCAACTCAACACCAAAAATTCCAAGGGAAGATAAATACAAACAATATAATCATGTTCCCAAATCTGCAAGACAAGAAGCTACAATGTAAAGAAATGTGGAGCAATTGCATTTCTCCCAAACAACCTTCTATATAGACAAACACATTGTCAAACACAACTTCCACTATTACACAATATAGAACCTAAAAATTTGGATATAGAACCTCTTAACACCTTTGATCATCACATTCAAAATACACAAGCATATCTTCAACCATGAATAAATGCAAAGCACAATGTACTAAACACACCTTTGTCACAATGAACTCTTTTATTCAAATTTTCTCAAAAGCACTTGGAAACCAAGTGGACTAGCTACATCATCAACACCACAAGCATCTTCTTGTCACAAACACTTCTCACCATGACCACATAACATGATTATACTAGAGGTTGACATCAAACCATAATACAGATGACAACATAGTGTAACACTTCTTCAACAACTCCAACAATCTTTATACTGTTGACATCAATGACCAACTATTGACATTAATGACGACACCTACAACATACTTACAACAACGGTTTTGTGACAATCAAATGCATGTTTCTACAAAGGGCGTACATAGCACTATGCACAGGTAATAACAAAGCAGTGGATTACTATTTAGTTTTGTTGGTTGATAGATTTGTCCTTTAGAAATTAACACAAATTGATTCCATTTCACCCAAAAAAGAGGACTGATCTATCAACAATATTTGGAGAGATCACCATTGCATTGGTGATCTTCCTCTAAATTTTAGTTGAGGTACAACTCCCTCTTTTGATATAAATTTTGATTTAAAAAATAAATAAATAAAACAAGGGTATGCTTATAAGAAGAAAGTAGGAAAGGCAAAATAACATCCATCCATAGCCATGAAAATAGATGTGATTGAAAATGATTTGAAAATACTAAATAATGATAGGAATTAAATTGGAAAACATTCAATATCATAGCTCAGAGACTAGATTATCAAAGGTTTCTAATTCTACTCACTGCAATTTCAACACTTGTTACAAATAAATGAATAAAACACCAAAGCACAAAATATCCTCACAATGAAGGAATATTCAAATGCTTATCTATGCTTTTAGACTATTTCATAAACATTAGTATTTAATTCATAATTCATTACACACAAATAATAAACATCTTCAACCAAATATCAAAACTGTAAAATTGATCTTTAAATTAAGATCGATTCTCTCTCGTGCATCACAGTGCAAAGGGGATCAAAATTTTGGAACCTTGCAATGTCAAAATAAAGAATATTTATATTTTTTAAGTTATAATTATCATCGAAGTCTTGAAATAACTAAAAGTAAGTAATTCCTAAAAGAAATAGAATAATCAAGCCTAACATCATTAAACAAATAGACAAAACCAAAGAAACTAAAAGACATCTATTACTGGGGTGGTTGGGCATACGAATCAATGGGAGCTTCTCCTTTTGGTGGTGCTTGTTGGATAGATGCCACACGTGTCTGATAATCCTTCGAAGCAAGTATGACGATGGGAATTTCCATCTATTGTGGAGCAGTTACGTTCCTTGTTCTCAACCACCATGTAGCTTTGGTGGTGCAGATGACATCCATCTTATGTGTTATGAGAACAAGGGAGTCTTCATGCCATGATAATAATGAATCAATCCTAGCCAATTTCTTTAATGCTTCTTTATCAAACACTTGTTCCTCTGATAGGGTAATAAATGTTGACATTTCATGCCACCCTTTGATGACCCATCATTAATAACCAATTTGTGAGATCACTCATGGGACATACTACATAAATTCCACTTGAGGGGTCCTAAAATTTTCTAAGTCTTAATTATTCAGACTTTGAGGATCAAGTTTCCCTCTAACCTTTTCCATCTTCTCCCATTTTCTCTCCTTCTTCCTTTCCTTCCATTTCTCCCTTTGGGATTTCGGGTTTCACCCATCGAGCTTAAACCTTTCCCTCTACCCCCTATCCTTCCTTCTTAAAATAAACCAAGTGTTGATCTTTCAAGGGTTATATTTCGGCCTTAACCCTTACCTCTTACTTTTGTTAAGGCAAGAGGTAAGCCTATCCTTTGACCCTTGACCCCCCAATATATGCTTAGAAAGGTGACTAAGTGTTGGCCTTTTGGGTATCAGGGATAGGGCATCCCCTTTATCCCTTCTTCTTTTCTTTGCAAGTAGAAGTCATTCTTCCTACAACTCGCTCACTGAAGTGTCATTCATTAAAAAGCACTAAGTGTTGATGTTTTTGGACTTCAAAGGTTGGGGTTCCCCTTTACATCTTACTGTTGTTATGGTAAGAGGTAGGGAATCCTCTCGATGCCTGAACTATGAAAAAATTCTTCTTTTTTGCTTCCTTCTTAATAATTTATTTCTATTGGTGTAATTAAATGTGCTGTACCTTGTCCTAGTTCATGATCACACCTTAGTTAAGTTTACTTAGGGACCACATAGGAGGTTGTTGGAGATTTTCCACTTTTGGTGGACTTGACATGTCATTACTTTATCATTTCCACCTTTTGTGGACACATCATGTGATTATCTCTCCACCTTTTGTGGGTGATCCACCTTTTGTGGTGATTATCACATTATCACCTTTCCACTTTAGGTGGAGTGATAACTTTTCATAGTTGTCTCATGTCATAAGATTACTACACTTGTCATAATATTATGCCCTTCTATGTTCTCACCTTGGCTATATAACCAAGGGGTATCCTATGTACTTTGACATAGCAGACCATTGGATTATTCCATTATTTTTGCATCATTGATAAGAATACAGTTTATTCTTGTCATATTGTTTCTATCTCTCTTATTCTTGTGCTTTCTATTAGGCCTCTATATCTTGGGTGGCTACCTTCATATCCAATTCTTACACTTTCCTTCTCAAAACCTTGGGATTCCCTCATGAGGTCCCATTTCTTTAAAATTTGACTAAGTCCTTATTTTTTGGACTTTTGGGGTTCGCTCTTTAGTCTTACCTCTTACCATTTTGTAATAAGTAGTAAGTTGACCCCTCGACCTTCGATCTTCAATGACCTTTTGGGCATCAAGGATTAGGTTTCTTTCTTACTTCCTTCCCCTTTCCCCTTACACACTACCACTTCATGATAATCCATAAGACATAAGGCCGACTCTCGATAGGTTGTAGCTTTCAAACTTCCTAGTCTTGTTCTTCCTCCTTCTAGTCTTCAGTATGTAGTATGAGGTAGGCTTGAAGCATGACCCCTGATGAGTTATAGTTCACATGGTTCTTTGCTCTAGACTTATTTTCTTCAACAAGTGGTAGGTGATAATTTCAATGCCAATATTCTGAGGTCTGACATCAACATAGCAATCCATATGAGGTAGGCTCAAACCCTGACCTAGGACAAGTTTTTTTCTTTATGGTTCTCTTCTTCAATCTTCTTTCTTCGCTTCTTCAATGTGACAATTGGTTTGGGTATCTCCGACACCCTACCTTCGATAGAGGCATTTTTTTGGGGGTCTCGGCCATTTATTTCACAATCTTGGTGTGAACCTTGGAATTTCCTACCGCTCTAAATGTGCAAAATAACTAAGAAACATGAAAGACAAAATGCCAAGGACACCTCAAGATTAGCCAAAAGAGAGTTACAACGAAAAGGAATGCAAATAAAATGAAACACAAACACTTTTACCTCCCTTGTTGTTGAAACTTCTTTGATTGGCCCTTGCTTGGATTGGTTGTGTGCTCCTTAGATGATTGTTTGAATGTCTATAATGCAAGCTTCAATATGCAAAATGATGAAAAAAGATGGTTGAATGATTGAAAAAGGCTTGGACAGCATGTAGTTATGAGAGTGCAAAGTGTTGAGAATGCAAAATGACAGCATAAGGGTGCAAGATAGCTAAGTGTTGTAGAAATTCCCTTGAGGAGGGGGTATTTATAGAAGAATTTGAATTCTCTAGAGAATTCAAGGGTCAAGATTGATCCAACAAGGCCAAGATGAAGGGCTATGGTGGGTTGAGAACCCACAAGCCCTCACATCTTGACATGTGGAGGGTGAAGTGGACAAGAGGATATGAGGTGGAGATGAGTTGTCAAAAAGGTACATGAGGTGGAAAAGGACATGCACCTTGGGGATGAGAGGATTTCCACAAAAAGGGATTTCTTGTCCCCAAGTGGGAGTGAAAGGGACTTTTGAGGAATTTTAGAATTCCTCAAAAATCTACATGGGAAAGGAAAGGTGGTTGGGGGGATAAATGTGAATTAAAAATTCACATTCCTAGGATGAATCTAGAGGATAAAAGGTGGGCTCCAAAAAGGTGGGACTTGGTCACATGTGGAGATTGTGACAAGTCCAAGGTTGGTCACATGTGGAGATTGTGACAAGTCCAAGGTTCTAGAAACCTTGGAAGGATGGAATGTGAATTGAAAATTCACATATAAAAAGAGAATCTAGGAAGAATAAAAAGGAATTAAAATTCCTTGGAGAATGATTAGGCTTAATTAATCAATAATTAGAGATAAATAAGGATTGAAGCCAGCACAAAGTTGGAGGATGTGACACATCCTAATCAAGGATTGAGCATGTGCACATCCCTAATGAAAATTAGGAAATGGATTGAGTTAGATGAAATGACATGAGGAATTAAATAAATGTAATATTTATTTTAATTTATTTGATGAAAAGGAGGATTAAAAAAGAGGGTAAGGTATTTAATTATTAATTAATTAAATACCTTAGGGATTAGCAGAAATTAAAAGATATTAATTGATAATAGTGGCATGCTTTGAGTGCTAGGACTCAGAAGGATGTTTAGATGAAAAGTGATAAATTTGGATAAATTAATTGTCCAAATTTGGATGTCTGATACCCTCTTTGAGATGGTGTTCACAGTAGCATCATTTCAAGAAATATTAAAATATAGAACCCTGAAGAAGATGGTTAGATTGGAAAAGATGCCCCGGTCATCCAAAAGATGACTAGGAAGGGAGATGATGAGGGTAAAGAGATGAAAGAGTGGGAAGGACCTTGCCCCCTCGAGGACATCGGTTAGAGAACAGTGCTCTCAAAATAGATGATGTGATGCAAGGGGAGATGAGGAAGATGATGCAAGGTGATGGGTAAGAGAGTAAGTGATATGGAGATGGATGAAGCACAAATGGATTTCAAAAGGTGATGTTGCCCCAATCAAGGTACAAGCCAAAATGGGTTGATGATGGATGGAGGGTTGTCAATGAGGGAATTAAAGATCCCAAAACAACATGAGGATAGGGAAGGATACATCCCACTGAGTGGTATTGATGAGGGAAGGATACATCCCAAAACACCACTAAAGGATAGGGAAGAACACCTCCCGATGATGATGATGAAAGTGTTGTTGATGAGGGAAGGATACATCCCAAAACAACACCAAAGGGATAAGGAAGAGTACCTCCCAATGATGATGATGAAAGTGTTGTTGATGAGGGAAGGATACATCCCAAAACAACACCAAAGGGATAGGGAAGGATACTAATGGATGATGACGATGATGGGTCAAGGCTGGTAACAAGACTGAGAAGTAGACCAAGGATATGATTAGATGATTCGGGCTAAGTAGAATGGATGGAGATTGGATAGAGATAAGGATGAAGGATGAATGATGAATGGATGGGGGGGATACATGATAGAATGGAGAATGAGATGCAATTCTAAATGCAATTTATCATCTTTGGAGCACTGGTTTTTGCCATAGCATCAAACACAAGACACCAGGGTATGAAGAACCAAGGTGAATTAGTGTCTAATGCATAAAAAAAACACAACAGACAAAAAGGCTATCCCAATACCCCAAAGTCACAAAGACCTTGGTCGGGCCAGGTATTGAGATAACTACAAGCAGAAAAGGATGCCCCAGCATAACACAAGACCTCAGGGATCTTGGTGGGTACTACGTGGGACAGCCAAGAAGACACAAATAGACATAAAAAGATCAAGATATGCCCCTATGTTGACCAATCAAAACACACCATAATATGATGGATTATGGCGGTCTTGACAAGTGATGATAGGGAGCTCAAATGATAAACAAAATCCAAAAGCATCAAAAGATTGCAATCAATTTCAAATGTCCTTTGCCATAGGATCGAGGGGATAGATGGGATTGATGAGGTCTGTTAGGAAGGATGCATCCTGTTGAGACCGATGATGGATACTAAGCTAAAAGATCGATATGACATAGGATATTCAAAACTGATTGGATTTATTGATACAAGTGGATCTTGTTTGTTAAGAACCAGCTAGATAAGGGCATACCTTGATGACACAACACAAGGGAGATAAGACATGAGACTGACACAACCTAAAGACCTAGGGGCTCGGGGGCCGATCAAAGATTAGCCTTGCCTACGTGGAAGCGCAGAGCCCTCGTAGTTCAGGGAAAGGTGGATGACTGACCAAGATGGAGACCTTGATGGATGGTAAAGATAGGATAGACAAAAGAAGAAAGATCGATGATAGACGATAGAAGAGCAAAGTGGACAATGAAGATCGATGATGGAACCCCGGGGGCAGATCAAATGATCAACCTTGCCTACGTGAAAGCGCAGGGGCAACGTAGTTCGACGGAAAAAGACCATGGATAAAGCGGAAAGAGACTAGGGAAGACGAAGCGATGGAGGACCAAAACAAGGTTGATCCAAAAGTGCCCCGAATGACTTGGTGGATTGGATAAGATGATGACGATCACATAAAGCTCAGGGATGGGATAGTTATTCAAAGCATTAAAATGACTTGGGAGGATGATATGATAGATAGATGAGTGATGAAAAGTGATGAAGCAGGGGTGATGGCATTGGGTTGCATGGAGGGAGGCCTATAGCCAGATACCAATGACAAGAGATTGTGAGATGGGGTGATAGGGGATGAGGATAAAGATGGCAGATTGGATAAAGATATAGGGATGGGGGAGGGGAGGGATTGTTTGGATGGATGGGAATATAAGGATTGGGAGATGCTAGGATAGATGGATACGAAGATAAGGATGGGGAGATGGAAAGGATGTTGTGATAGATGGATAGGGACAGAAGGATTGGGAGATGAAAGGGATGCTAGGATAGATGGATACGAAGATACGATGGGGAGATGGAAGGGATGTTGTGATAGATGGATAAGGACAGAAGGATTGGGAGATGAAAGGGATGCTAGGATAGATGGATACGAAGATAAGGGTGGGGAGATGGAAGGGATGCTTGTGATAGATGGATAAGGACAGAAGGATTGGGAGATGAAAGGGATGCTAGGATAGATGGATACGAAGATAAGGGTGGGGAGATGGAAGGGAATTGGTGATAGATGGATAGAAAGATGAAGGGATGTTATGATAGATGATTTCTCCAAGGACTATGTCACAAAGGAAGCAGATGCCCCCACTCTAGATATGTCATATATGATGAGGCATGAGGGCCGTAAGACGAGTGGATGATAAGATAAAGGAGATAATGGAAGGAGGACATGATGGGTGACCAAGGAATATGATAGAGCATGGATGAAGGGAATGTATACCAATAGGTGTCCAAAGCATGCATAGATAGGTGCCCCAATTTTAATCAAGATCACAAGAAGGATGGAGGGAATGGGGGATAAATGGGATATGATGGTAGGATGCGAAAGATAGGCAGAATGGAGGGATTTATAATAGGAAGACGGGTGCATAGCTAGAAGCATAGCGGATGGAGGGAATGCATATCGTGAAGCTGCTCGCAGTGATGGGATTTATACATGACGCCTGTTTGCCAGGTTTTCATCATGGTACTATCCAAGGCACTTGTTTGCCAAGTTTCACCATTGGATGATTTTTTTTTAATTTATTTATTTATTTTATTTTATTTTTTGATGTCATGCAGAAGGAGATGGGTAAGGATAAGTAAGTGGATAAGCAGATTTAGAAGACATGTGATAAGGATCAAGGTGTTAAGAGCCCATGTTTGAAGTGATTGGATGTTGGTACAACCTTATTAGGATAAATGGATTATGCAAGAGGATGAATTAAAGGGATTTGAGAGGGGAGATACATGGGATAATGGATGGGATGCTGTAAAGGGTATGGATGGAATGATGGGGTGGATATGTGATGGGGAGATGTGTTCAGGACCAACATTGGCACATGTGGTGGTGGATGTGGAAAAATAAGAGGATTAAGGGATGGAGAATGTGGGGATAATGGAGGAGATGGAATGGTGAATTTCGGGACATAGGGACCCAAGACAGATGGAGGAGATGAAAGGGGTGTATGATTAACTTGTGGATTAGCGACTTTGGATGTTCTTACTGATTTTTCATGTGATGGCATTGCATCTTTTTTCTTTGGGATCCATATGGTTTTGATTTTTGCTTTGGTGGGCCTTTGTGGCCTACAGATTTTATTTAGATTTAGATTTTTCTTCTCTTCACCATGTATTTTAGAGGGGACATGGGGAGCTGTAAATTCATGTGGATGCTTAGATTTATGCATTTTTCCTTTAACAGCCAAAGTGCTTTTAGTAGCAATGGGATGGGTGTGAATGGGTTGATGATGTGGAGGACACATGAATGGAGGGATAGAGGTAGGATTTTTAGGATGATATGTGGATGGATGATGTACAGGTACATGCCTTTGTTGATCCTGATTAGGGAACATGAGAGTGGGATAGTTATGATGGGCGACATGGATAGGTGATGGATGGATGAAAGGATGGATAGGATGAGATTGAAGAGGTGATTTTGGGATATAAGGGCCCAAAATAGACTTAGGACTTGGAGATGGGATGGGGGATGAGGGGACATAAGGACCCAATATGGATGGAGCGGATGAAGGAGGAAGATGGATAGTTGTTTTGAGGTGATATGATAGAGGAGGAGGGATGGCGACATATGATCTGGTAGGGATATGAGAAGAGCCAATATTTCTTTTGGAAAAGGCTCGTTGAGGATGTCTAGAGGTTGTACCAACATTCTTGGATTGCGAGTCACGAATAGTACATCCAAGACCGTGCGGATACAAATGTTCTTTAGCTTGGATGGGCTCTATAATACCTTGCTCATGAAGGCCTAAACCTTTTCCTTGATAGTTCATTTTCTTGAGTATTCGATCTAGGATAGGATTTTTGTTATTCTGGAAGAATGATGCGAGTTCATTAGTAGGTGGAAGAGGAGGGTTGGTGTATATGCTTTGTTTTTCTTCTGCGAGGAGACCACCGTGGAGGAATGTGAGAGGACCAAGGGGATATGCAAGTGGTGTGGGGAGAGCATTTTTAGGTGATGATGAGGGATCATGAGAAGGAGATGATGGGATAGCAACATTAGGAGAGGGAGTAGGGGCCATGATAGGATCTGGATTTGTGGTAGTAGGCTCATGCGATGGAGATGGAGATGGAGCAGTGGAAGCTTGAATGACAAGGGGATCATGGGATGGAATGGATGGGGGATTGTGATCTTGAGGTGGACTAGATGGGATGGCAAGATCTTGATCTGGAGAAGGGGATATGCTGGCATGCTTTGGATTAGACTCTTGGCATGACTCATCATGTGTGGAAGGAATGGTAATGGCATCTTGTTGGGACTCTTCAAGTGGGGAAGATGGAGGGACGAAAGATCTATGAGGTTCATTAGAATGGGTTTTGGTGCTACTAGGGGTGGGAGGAGTGGATTGGATTTGGGTGGATCTAGGAGTAGAGGGAGTGGATTGGACTTTGGTATCTTTGATGGGTTTAGTGGCTCTCATAGTAGGAGATGTGGGTTCAATGGATTTAGTGGGTTCAATGGTTTCAACGGTTTGAGCAGTACTAGGGGTGGTAACATCAATAATAGGTGTGGTATGGAGAAGGGTCTCATCACTAGTGACTGTGGATGATGGATCTAGATGGCATGGTTCCATGACTTCAAGATGTGGAGTTGGGGATGGCTTCTTTGTAATTAGTCCTTGGAGAACTTCTGAAACGAGAGACTTGCATATGGTTGGCTTGGCTAGGGTGGTAGAAATGGATGAGGGATTATGGATTGGTGGACTGGGGTTAGATGGAGGAATGGGATTGAATGTAGGACTATGAGTAAATGGAGGATTAGGATTGGATGGGTGAATGGGATTGGATGGAGGACTAGGAGTAGATGGAGGACTAGGATGGGATGGATGAATGGGATTGGATGGAAGACTAGGAGTAGATGTATAAATGGGATTGGATGGAGGACTAGGAGTAGATGGAGGGTTAAGGTAAGGATATTGGAGTGGTGAATTAAGATAGGGGGGCATGAATTGTGGATTAGGACAAGAGGATATAGGTGGTGTAGTGGAACAAGAGGATGTGGGGGGTGGATTATAATAAAGGTATTGGGATGATGGATTAGGATGAGGAGACATGGATGTAGGATTAAGGTAAAAGGGTGGGGATGTAGGATTAGTATAGGAAGATTGGGAAAGAGGATTATGATGGGGGGCCATGGATGGGGAATTGTAATAGGAATATTATGATGGAAGATGAGGATAAGAGGATGTGGATGTTGAATAAGAGGATGATGTAGATGAAGGACATGACAAATATGGGGATGAAGAAGATACTGGATATCCATTATCAAAGGTGGCATAAGGAGCATGATTTGGATTGTGGAAAGTGGATGGAGAAAGCTTACTAGCGATGATAGCATCGAGGGGATCTATGTCATATTCTTCTTGATTGACAAGACTTTTGTTATCGTCGTCCACGTAATTAGGGTTTCCCTTGACCACTATTGATGGAGGGTGAGGGTTCATGATGGTAAAAGGATAAAGAGAATGGATAAAAGATTTTGGATGGGAACGGATTAAAGCTCAAATCGTGATTCTGGAATGCCCGTGGTATCGTGATTGGACTAAAGCTCAGATTAGGATGATTAGATGGGATTGCTTTTGATTTTGATGGGATTCGGTAGATGGATGATTGGATCGGGTAGATGATTTGATGAATTTGATTAAAGTACTAGATCAGTTTGATTGGATAGGATCAAATGATTAGATGGTGTTGATTGGTTAATTGTGATTAGATGAACTTGATCGGATTGGTGTGCTTGGATTGATTAGATGATCAAAGGAATGGATTGGTTTGATTAGATATGAATAAATAAAAGGTACCACTAGATAGAGCTCAAAAAATTAAGCAATTTTGGTTTTTGAACGAAGCTGACCCGATGCACGGTTTATAAATGACAGCCCCAGGAAGTTAGGGGCGTGTCCACGCTGCAATGCGGGGCGTGGCTACCCTGGGATGGTCAAATTCTTGATAAGAGGAAA
>VDFB02000015.1:320684645-321022873 GCA_007258455.2 Sequoia sempervirens | reverse complement strand
TTAGATGAAAATGATATGTGAGGAATTAAATAAA
The DNA here is from genome assembly GCA_007258455.2 of Sequoia sempervirens. NCBI lineage: Eukaryota > Viridiplantae > Streptophyta > Pinopsida > Cupressales > Cupressaceae > Sequoia > Sequoia sempervirens. Next base: position 321,022,839 of record VDFB02000015.1, on the reverse strand, counting down.
TGTAATATTTATTTAATTTATTTGATGAAAGGAGGATTAAAAGAGGGTAAGGTATTTAATTATTAATTAAATACCTTAGGGATTTGGCATAATTAAAGATATTAATTAAATAATAGTAATATTATTTAATTAACTAGGATAAGAGGATGTTTAGATGAAAAGTGATAAATTTGGATAAATTAAGTGTCCAAATTTGGATGTCTACACTTGGAAAAGGTTTCCTTTTAGGGCCGATGCCTCGAACTTCCCTATTTTGACGTGTTTTTCATAGTGGTGCCATTAATTTCCAAGTGACCTCATTTTCCTATTTGACATTTGGGGCTCAAGGAAAAAATTTATTACTTTTGTTGATGGTTGTGGTTAATTTCATTGGCACCCATGCCCATTTATTGCTTATTATTATCCTTCCTTTCTTGCTCTATATCCAGATCGTTAGATTCATGAGGGAATTTTGGACAACATTTATTGTAGAGGCATGGTGTGTAGGTCTTTTTGCATCCTGGGCTCATCCATCAGCATAGTTTTCATGATTTGGTCACCTCAACCCTAGTCTAGATAGATTTTTCTAGTTGCTAACCCTAGGTAGGGTTAGGGTTTGGTTGGGATCAACTAAGTTATGTTTGATCTATAAAAGAAATGCTTGAATTCTTTCAAAGGGTTCTTCTTTCAGGCCCCTCCCAGTTTTCTTTTTTAGACACTATATTCTACATTTTTCCATTGTAAATTTTGGCTTTAACGCTTATCTTAATGAAATCTAGCTATCAACATAACTATTTCTTGCATGTTTGAGTAAGCTTCTTTACCTTCATGTATAAATATGTGTCTTAGTAGTTATGGTTATTATATTGAGCAATTTGAAGCAAAGAAGATTTTTTTTTTTATCTTGGTGTATCACTTTCATTCCATTTCATGTTATCCTTCTATCTTTTTTCCCTATGAGTTGTTAGAGTAGAATAGTGATAGCTTTTCATGTGTTGGGTTAAACCAACACATTTGCACTTATATTAGAAGAGGAAGCCAGCCTTCTCCAGAAACTAAACCTCATTCGCACAAGGTCCCACTCCTTGAGGTTGCTTCTATTGGAACCTGAAATTTCCTACCTTTTTTTGTAAAATTTTAGGTTCCCATGATGAAAAGTTTGATTTCAGAACTCAAAAATACAGTTGTAAAATCTACCTCAAGAGCTCACTTTGAAAAATTACAACTTGAAGCCTCTCTAGTTTCATGCAAAATCACATTGAAAACATGTTTATCTATCATATGTGAGTTTGCATACCTAATTTTAGCTTCCTATGATTAGTTTTGACAAAGTTTCAAAGTACCAAGTTGGAGGGTTCAGAAAAGGTTTGTTGGGTGCACAACATTAAATCTGCCAAAAGGGTCAATTTTGGAGGACAATATTGATCAACTGAGATATTTTCATGATGAACCGATAACTGTTTCAAATACTTCCCACCTCAATCTACCTTTAGGCCAATTTTCAAAACCCCAACACCTCATTTGGTACTTTTTCAAAGGGTGCTAGCAAGAAGTTGAGTCCACTCTTTGGCCATTCAATGGAAGAGTTTTCCCTAATTTTTAGAATATGATGCATTTGACCTTAAATTTGAAGCACTTATAGATAGAATCTTGAAAAAAGTTACTGATCATAAAATTTAGTACTCAGAGTCTAGTTTCCAAATATATAATTTGTGTCAATACCCAGATGATACAAATTTATTTTTCAATAGGCGTTTCTAAAAAACACTGTTTAAAAGTCATTTTTTTATCCAGACCATGCACATGTACGTCATCCATAATTTGACCTAAATAATCATATTTTTCTTAATCCTTTTGGGAAAAGATTTGTAACTCACTGAACCACGCTTTCCATATTTTTTCGTAATTTTTTATTGAATTTTTTTTTGTTAATTTTTTATTGGCCATATTTGGTGTTTTAAAAAATTGTTGTGTACGTCATGCATAAGATGACCTAAACTTATGATTTTTTGATTTTTTTTAAATTTAAAATAATTTTTTGAAGTACACTTTTGTGCAATCTGTTCGTGAAAACATTATGTTGATAAAAAGTTATTAAAATACGAAAAAACCTTAATAATTCAAGTTTATGGACATGTTTAATCAAAAATTAAATGAAAATAAAAAAATTAATCCAATTGTAAAAAAAAATACATATTCTGAATCTATACTGTCTAATCTATAATAGGTTTTAATTTCAACAAAAAATTCTACAAAAAAGTCTTCAGAGATATGCCCAAAGTTAGTATTTTTTTGTGAAATTACTAGAGCCTTCAACTTATAGGTCAAACCAAGTCTAGGGCCTAGGTTCAGATCCCAAAACCTTTTCCTAAACCTATCAACAAATCAAAAACCTGTCCTTCATTTCAAATTTTAAGAGACGACATCCCGTTTACTAAATGGTATCCCATTTTCTTTATAAATGAGATCCCGTTTAGTAAACAGGATATTGTTTCCCATTGAAAATGGAACAGGATCCCATTTACTTAATAAATAGGATCTCAATTTGTTTAACTTGAGCTCTTTTTTACCAAAATGGATCTTGATTTATATAAATGTTGATCTCGTTTATTAAATGAGATCTTGAGTTATTTTTTATCATTTTTTTTAATTTTACTTTCAAAAAGGGGCATCTCAGGTCTGAGAATTATTTTGTACGGCTGACTGTGATATTCCCTATTTTCTATCACCTTTTGTCTTGTTGAAGCTCTTTAAGTTGGGATTTTTTTCAATTTTGAAAGGAGGCATCATTAGGATGCTGTTACAAAGGAATTTTGTTGAATTGTTACTTATTTTCAAAGGAGGAAGAGGAATTTTATTTAATTGCTACTTGTTTGAAGGAGGAAGAGATTTTTTTGTTGAATTGCAATTTTTTTTCAAAGGAGGAAGAGAAATTTTGTTGAATTTCTATTTGTTTTCAAAGGAGGATAAGAAAGTTTGTTTAATTGAGCTACTTGTTTGAAGGAGGAAGAGAAATTTTGTGCAATTCCTACTTGTTTGAAGGAGGAAGAGGAATTTTTTTCATTTGTTACTTTTTCAAAGGAGGAAGAGGAATTTTGTGAACAATTGCTACTTGTTTGAAGGAGGAACAAACAAGGAAGAATCTCAAGTTTTTGAAATTCATTTGTGTATACTTCAAAAAAATTCAATCATGGGATCACAATGTAGGAATAAGAGGAAATATAGGAAGGTATTGGCCCCTGAAGAAATTCAAGCAAAGAGAGAGAAGGGGAAACAAAGACAAAGAGAAAGAAGAATGAGAACTCGATCAATGAATGATGGTGAAGCATTAAATTCCACAACTATTGAAGATAAAAATATTGAGGACACCATGTATGTAGACAATGCAAACTTGCAAGAGGTGAATGTGGAAACTCATACAAATATACAAACTACTCCTAGTATGTATTCAAATATCCCTTTCAATGCTATGGAGAATGTTTCAATAGGCACAAGTCTAGGTACATCTTCAAATCCACCTTTGAGCCTCATGGAAATAGTGTTTATTAGAGATTTTAAAAATGTTGGACATCACAATATTGACATCGATAATATTCGTAGAGTTCAAGATTTGAGTCAAATTGTTGTTGAAAATAAAAATGAAAATGAAAACCATTTTTTGTTGAAAATGAAAATGAAAATCCTTTTAATAAAAATGAAAATGAAAACTGTTTTGTTATTGAAAATGAAAATGAAAATCCTTTAATTGAAAATGAAAATGAAAATGAAGATGAAGATGAAAATGAAAATGAAAATGAAGATAAAAATGAAAATGAAAATGAAGATGAAAATGAAAATAGTTTTAAAGTTGAAAATGAAAATGAATTTGGTGGAAGTGACGTTGAAAATGAATTTATTGTTAATAAATTGAAAGTGATGTTTTCAATAATCTTCCTAGTAAGATTTCTTGGAGACAAATAAGAACACTAATAGATTATACAATCAATTTTTTTATCATAAAAAAATTTCAATTCAATGTCAACTAATGATGCAATTGATGAGAATGCAAAAAATGAGAAAATTAATGAAAAAGTTAGGGATTTTTGTTAAAAAAAGAAGAAACTATCAATCAATAAAATATTCTATGTCTACTATTGCTAGTGCCATTTAGTCTATTAGAAAATTAGTAGATATAAAGATAAGAATGCAACAAGAAAAGCTATAACAATTGCTATAGTTAATAAAGCAACTTTGAACAAAAGAATGGTAAGCAATATTAGTGAAGTTTTAAATATACATCCTAAAACATTGCCAAGAGTGGAAAAAAGAAGAGAAAGTATAGAAATTGATCCAATTAACCAATGTTGGAGTTTTAGTGGCCGACTCTGGAGGTCTAACATGAAATTGAATGTTGAAATTAAATCTTTGATTGAAAAATATTGGCATGATAATACTAGGGTATCATCTAATGCTAGATATGTTTTAAAAATAAGAGTGGGGTCCAAAGTTCATGATCCTCAACCAAAACACCTATTAGATACAACAAAAATTGAATTTTATAGAAAATTTTGTGGTGATTTAGTGTTACTTGGTAATATTAAAATAATTCAAAGGTCTTTTGAAAAATGAAAAACCTTGGTATGTAAAAATTAATAAGCAACAAATATCTTGTTGTTGTAAAACACATGTTCAATTTCATTATTTTAATGATGTTTTTTGATATATATGTTGTACTTTGCATACTAACATGATTATGTAGGAATGTGGTATTAATATGCCACCTGAAATAATAAGGGAGTTTATATCAAGTTTGCTTTGTGAAAGATCTAATGGAAAATTATTTTAAGTTCTTATATTTCTGGACAATGCACTAGTTGTGGAAATATTTCATTCTTAAGAGTTTGCATGCATGAAAGTGTTGATAATGATTTTTAAAAACAATTATTGGATGCTAAAAGATTTAAAAATGTTAACTATTCTCTAAAAGATGGAAAAATTGGAAAGCGTTGTGATTTAGTTATGGAAAAAGTTAGTGTACATGCATTCATATTATAATTTAAGAATAAAGATTGTACCAAAATATGTTATGCACTCTCAAAATGCTTGATGGTTTGATGGCCAATTTCACACATGTAGAAACACATTTCTATTTGGTAGTATACTATTAGTGGTTGATTTTATGGAAAACTATACTCTAGCTTGACAAGAGGAAATTCAATCATAGTATTATAATTCAATGCAAGTAGCTATGTTTGTTCATATTGTTTATAGAAATGCAGATGATAGCATAGAGGATGATAGAAATTTTTTGAGTATCATTTCTATTTGAGTGACAACCGGTTACAATCGTCAGAGTTTGTTCAATACTATTTCAATATATTTTATAGAAATTTAAGAGAAAGAGGAATCCAGATGACAGAACACCTCATATGGTTAGATAATTGTATGAGATAGTTCAACAATTCTCAAATGTTCTATTGGTTAAGTAGGGTTCACAAGGAACTTAATTTCTAACATATGCGGAGTTTTTTTGAAGATGAGCATGGTAAAGGAGAACATGATGGAGCTAGTGCATGTGTTAAAAGAATTCTTGCTAGAGAACAACTAAAATTTGAGGATGTAGTAAAGTTTGAAGATGCACGTGGGATTGTTGATTGGTGCAATACAAGATTATCTACACCTAGTTAGAGTGATTACTCTACAATTCACTGATTCTTTTAGTTGGTTGAAGAAGAGAACATTCCACCTAGACTTGATTGTGAGACAATAGATGGATCTACTAAATGGCATTCATTTAAGAGTTCAAATGCAAGCACATGGACTATCTGGACAAGGGAGCTTGTATGTTTTTGTCAATTTTGTATCTCAAAAGATTGGGAAGCATGTGAAAATATGGAATGGGTTGAAGATTTGAAGAAAATATCATTGACACCTGCACAAGTACACGATCAATATGAAACAATTTGGGTGTTGTCATAATAGTGGTTTACAATTCTTGAGAGGAATGAATTTTAGCTGAAATCACATATTTTTAGAAAATATAATGATTTAAGCCTTAAAAAGTTCCATTTTAAGGATTCCAATTGAAGAGGGTTTGATCAAATCACCTTAGATCAAACCCCCTTGGATAGAACCTCGCTAGTTTTAAACCATACCTATAAATGCGTCTCCTTTACACCTATCAAAATGCTGATAAAAAATCACTCTTGATTTAGCTTTTGGGGGATCAAATGAATTCATTTAAAATTTATTTGAAATGATATTCGTCAGAACAAGCTATCCAATGAATATAATTTTAATAGGTTTTGGTTTTGTTATGTATTTGTTTTTTAAGTTTTATTAAACATAGGTTTTCATCAAAAATGAATTTCTTTGTTCTTCACATGTGGAAAAATAGAAGATTATCAAAAAAAATTGAAAAATATGAGTGCACCAGATATTGAAGTCCTTGATCCAACAAAAAAAATAAAATAAATTTTTGACATATACAAAAAATTATGAGTTATATAGTCGCTACTGTCTGAATTATAATTCGTTTGACTTTGAAACTTGATTAAGGAAAAATATTCAATAAAAAACTATCTAACAAAGTGGAACCACTAGATATTAGAGTTACAAATCTAAATTTGAAAAATTATAATTTTATCCTTCATGGAAAAAAAGTTATGCGTTATACGGTGTGCGTCACTTTTTAAAAATGTTGTTTTCTGAAAAAAATCAATTTTCGTGGGAGATGGAAAAAGAAGTGCAATTTGATTCCAAAAATTTTGAAAAAATAAATTTTAGAATCTATAGACAAAATTTGATGAGACACTAGTTTGCACCATCTTCAAATTCCTCACAGTTTAGCCGCTATAGGTGCTCGAATGTGAAGATTTAGTTAAAAATAATAATTTCAGTGTCTAGTTTGGCCAAAAATTGTAAACCACTATTATGGGATCACCCATTTAAGACAATGATCAAGCATATGCATCAGAAGACTATGACCGTGTTTCAGACCTCGTACAAGAAGGTGATTTAATTCACTTTATTTTTATTTATTACTATTTTGTAATACTAAATTGTTTATTTATATACATATGAATGGATGCATACATAGATTGGTCAAAATATCTGGACGTGTGCACAAGTTAGTGAATTAAATTTTGTTTGCAGGACATGTGTATGTTGTTATTGCACCCGAGGGGAATGAAGAGGAAGTGGAATATTGGTTGGATCATTGTGTGGAGACTAAACATAAGTTAATATCACCCCAAGAAGATGGTGATGGCTATCATTATCCAACAGGTACGATGATCCCCTTAAGACATCCCCTTAAGAAAATTTTGATAATAAGTTTTTGATCCCCTTAAGAAAATTTTTAGAACAAGTTTTTGATCCCCTTAAGAAAATTTTAAGAACTTATTTGATGATGGTTATCATTTTTTCCAATAGGCTCGGTTGTGGTTGTTTGCACATGGCTACGACAAATACCTGATAAGGAAGAATGGTCTGCCTACATTCAAAGATTATGAAACACATAAAAGATTATACACTATTCACATTTGGTGGTGGAAAAAAATATAAAACTAGATTAGTATCATGGAAGACCTACAAATAAAGTGCTATGGACAATTTCTATGGAAGAGCATGAGACAATCATAGATATGTTGGAAAAAAGAGAGGATGCAGATGGTACTATGGAATAAGTAAATATAGGTAAGTATAGTTTTAGTTTTATATTATCCTTTTAAATAGATTAAATACATGTTTTGATATTGCTCAAGTGTGTTATTAGCTAAAATTGATTTAAATTGTCCTTTTATAGATCCTTAAGCCATCATCCCAAAAAGGAGAGTCCATGCATATTCAACCTAGACAACATGGAATACTTGGTAAAAATAGGTAATTATTAGTTAAATTATATTTAAATAAATGTTTTGATTATATATTGATATTGCTTGTACATTAATAGTTAAAATTGATTTATTATCTTTGTTTGTATCCTTCAGCCATCATCGCATTGATCTCATACTTTGAAACAAAAAGGAGAGGATGTAGACTCAACCTACACACATGTGTGCAATACTTTTAAATATAGGTGCTCGAGTCGTGTACATATAGATAGTTTTATATAAATTAAAATATGTATGTTTTGATGATTTCATTGATATTGCTTGTACCTTTTTGATATCAAGTGGCATGAAGACCTACTACATTTCGGGACAAGTTTCAAATGTTCTTGAAATGGCATAGCCAAATTTTGTAAACATTGTTTTGAGTTGACATATATGTACATACCATAGACACCCAAATTTGATCACTCCCATATGATCAAATTTACCTCTATATTCATCAATTTATTTAATTAATATTACACTTCCCACATAAGGTTCTTAAAGCATTTAATTTAACAATTAAACACTTTATCTACATTTCTCCTCTCTAAATTAAATAAATACACCAATTTATTTAATTGTCATTTTAATCTTTTTGAATTAAAATCAATTTAAAATTCTTCTTTTCTCTCTCCTTGTCACATCCTCCATAATCCATCTCTAATTTGGATTAATTTAATTAATTCATAATTAAGATGTGCATCCTCTTAATCAAGGATTAATGTCATATCCTCCTACATTTGCCACTTGTCTTTTAATCTTCCATTAATTATCATAATCAAGTATTTGTACAACCTTAATCAAAGTCATTAGCCATTTTTAGTACCACTTTTTAGTCAATCTTTCCATTTTCCTTTCTTGAAATTGACCCTATTTCCTATGTGAATTCTTAATTCACTTTTATTCATCCTAGGTCTCTCTCCTCCCCATGTGAATTTTTAATTCACATTTTATCCTTCCAAGGCTTCTAGAATATTTGACTTGTCACCTCATGCACATGTGACCAAATTCCCACCTTTTTGGAGACCCTCCCTTATCCATTAGATTCTCCTAGGAATGTGAATTTTTGAGGAATTCCAAAATTCTTCAAATGTCATTTTCACTCTCACTTGGGGATAAGAAGTTCCTTTTTGAGGAAATCTTCTCACTCCGGAAGGTACTTGTCCTTCCTCCACATCATGTACCTCCCTTCCACATCACCTACACATCATCCTACCTTTATCCACTTCACATTTCACATGTCAAAATGTGAGGGCTTGTGAGTCCTCAACTCACCTTAGCGCTTCATCTTGAATTTGTTGGATAAATCTCAACCATTGAATTCTCTAGAGAATTCAAGTTTCTCTAGAGAATTCAAGTTTCTCTATAAATACCCCATCCTTTAAGACATTTCCAACACTTAGCCATTTTACAACTAAATGCTACCATTTTGTGCACTCATCTAGCCATCAATTTCACATATTTACATTTGCATTCAAGAACATAGTCAAATCTTTCATTTAGATATATCAAGAGCCATCAAGGAGCATATAAACGAAATCAAAATCAAGGGCCAACCAAGGATTTTCAGCTGCAAAGGGGAGGTATATCTATTTAGCATCATTTAACACTTTTTCTCTTTGCATTAACAAATTTATTAGGATAATATTAAGGTGTTTCTTTATGTTTTTCCATTACATTTTAGTTTCTTAGAATAGGTTAAACATTAGGATCACATTTCTGGCATGCTCGGTGAGACCCACAAGCGGGTTCCTCAATTTCACGTTTGTTGTTGTTGAGTTGTTTGCAGGAATACTTCATAGAAGGGTTACTACACCCCCCTAGTGACTGCAGAAGGGTGACCACACCCTCTTGGTAACCACAAAAGGGTGACTACGCCCTCTATTTTTTTGCAGAAGGGCGACTACGCCCTTGTCTAGATTTTTTTCATACTAACATTTTCTGCAAAAAGGCGACTACGCCCCCTCGGCTGAAATTTTTGTGCTAACATTTTTCTGTAAAAGGGTGACTACGCCCCTTTAGCTAAAATTTTTGTGCTAACATTTTCCTACAAAAGGGCGAGGGTATGTGTAGGATCATCATGGAAAAAATAGGCCCTTAAGTGGCAAAAAATTCAAAAAAATTAGTGTTAGGTAACTTGACATAAAAATTTGAATAAGTTATCTATATTAGTTCAAAAATATGTTAGAATAGAATCTATAGAAAATTGAATGTAGTTTCTAAACTACTAGGTTTATTTAAAAATAAATAAAATCTATTTAGTGAAAATTTGAAATTTCAATGTAGTAGTACTTAAATTTTAGGGAAAAAATAAAAAGTAGGTGTCTGTCTAACCACCCTAACCATAATAAAATGATAATATAATTTTATAAGATTTTATATATAAGTAGAGGACTCATGTCCAGATGTGATGCATATTTTTTTGTAATTTTTTCCAAGTAAATAATTAATTATGAATTATTTATTACAAACTTTAAAAATATAAAAACATGTATGTCTGACCACCTTAACTTGGTCAAAACTTCATGAAATTTAATTTTTCTTTTTTTAATCCTATAGTATGTGAAGCATAGAATGTGATGCATGTTTGATATTCAAAAAATGTGATACTGTTTGAAAGTTATAAATGTTTTTCAATCAACCTATCGATTAGGACTTTAGTCATAATTCTAATAGAAAATGAATAATAATTATTTATTAAATTCAAATTAAGGTATAATTTATATTGGTGGAAAATTAAAATCTCTTCTAAAAACCTTTTTCATTTCATCAATTTTGGGTAAAAAAAAGTCATCAGCCATACCCTACAAATACCCATAATATTGCCAATTTTTGGCCCATCATGATCCTGCACATACTCGTGACTATGCCACCTGAGCTGAAATTTTTGTGCTAACATTTTTCTGTAGAAGGGCGACTACGCCCCCTTAGATAAAATTTATATGCTAACATTTTTCTGTAGAAGGGCGACTACGCCCCCTTAGCTGAAATTTATGTGCTAACATTTTCCTGCAGAAGGGTGACTACGCCCCCTTAGCTGAAATTTCCTTGTTAACATTTTTCTGTAGAAGGGCGACTACGCCCCCTTGGGTGAAAATTTTGTGTTAACATTTTTCTGCAGAAGGGTGACTATGCCCCCTTGGGTGAAATTTATGTACTAACATTTTTCTGCAGAAGGGCGACTATGCCCCCTTGGGTGAAATATTTGTACTAACATTTTTCTGCAGAAGGGCGACTATGCCCCCTTGGGTGAAATTTTTGTGTTAACAGTTTTCTGCAGAAGGGTGACTACGCCCCCTTGGGTGGAATTTTTGTGCTAACATTTTTCTGTAGAAGGGCGACTACGCCCTTTTGGTCACTGCAGAAGGGCGACTACGCTCTCTTGGTCACTGCAGAAGGGCAACTACGCCCTCCTAATCATTGTAAAAGGGTGATTACGCCCTCCTATCAACACTACAGAAGGGCAAATATGCCCCAAAACAACACATTTTGGAAGGTAAAACTTTCATTTTAGCTTCGTTTTTGTTCCTATTTTTTTGCTATTTTCAGGTACTAATCCCCTAGCATTGTTTCTTGTAAGGATATTTGTGTTTTCGCTAACATTTTGCAGCATATCCTTGTGTAATTCGTGAAGAACATGGGATAAGACAACTAACAATTACTTGCAGGGCCATTCATTAGCTCAATTTTTTTTGAAATTATCCTTGTTGTTGTCATTAATATAAGAACATAGTCTAATTAGGGGGAAGTAATATTCATTGCTTGTTGTGTCTATCTTTTTCTATTACCCAAAGGGGGCATTCATCTATTTTCGCTTTCCCCTTGCACTTCGTGTGAGCCTGGGGAGTAGTTGGAAATGATTAGTGCTTTCTTTTTAGTGGGACCTGCTTGGGGATTTCATCACCCCAACGAACGATTCCAACCACGTGTACCAACGGGGTATATAAATGGGGGAGAGCTAAATTTGTACCCCAATCCAGTCATGTCATAATTGGTAGAGTGTCAAAGCTAGGGTGATACTTAGATAGACGTGAAGAGTTGGTCCGAGCCCTTCAGTATCTCGCTGGGGTTCTCGACTCATGCTTGTGACCGGTTGGTGTTCACGGTTGTGCCTCACATACCGAGAGTATATCGAGGACTCCCTAGACACCTTGTGCATCCTAGATTAAGACCTCATTGGACATACCCTTAACACTAATCATATGATTGTATTTGCTTGAAAGTGTTTTCTTGTGAGAAACCAGTAAACTTTTTGACAAATTGACCTTATTGTTGTCATTTTAAAATCCTTGCCATAGTCATTTTCATCAAACCAAGTCCCTTTTTTCTGCAGAAGGGCGATTGTGCCCTCTAATTTACCATAAAAGGGCGACTACGCCCTTTGATTTATTGCAGAAGGGTGACTACACTCTCTGATTTCCTGCAAAGGGGAAAGTACACCCTTCTGGTTACTACAGAGGGGCGAATTTTCCCACCTGAACACCCAAAATCACCCCGTTTGGATCTGTTTAGCCTCTACACCATCATTTAATCATTCCCAACCATTATCTCATCATCCCAAGCCTTCATTTTGTCATTCTAAACCTCCAAAAACCTCCATTTGATCATTTTAAACCTCCATTTTATCATTCCAAACCTTTGTTTAACCATTCTAAATCCCCATTTATTCTCCACAAATGTCCTCAATCCATCCCCTCATTTTAAATTTTCCCATAATATATTCAAAAGCCTGTATCATCACCTAGTGAACATTAAAATTTTACTATTTACATCACCAAACTCATATCTCATAAACACCATTGATAATCAAATCGTCTTAACCTTGTGTTAAAAAGTGGTTACCCAAATTGACCTTAGCACTTGAATTTGATTATTAGACATTAAAACTTTGACCCCAAATCAATTTTCTTCCATCTTGAGGTGAATTCGGTGTCATAAGTTTTCGTTCTCAGCCCAAATCAATCTATTTCTATCTTGAGGTGGATTCGGTGCCGTGATTATCCACCTAATCAATCAATGTTCTAGGTCACTAAGGGTAACTTTCTTTGACTAAATTTAGGGTCCCTTACATCTTTCATCATCTAATCATACTCATCCAATCATCCAAATCTATCAAACTCAATCATTTGATCAAATTAGTCATGACAATCCAATCCAAATTCACTCTATCTAATCAAAATCCGATCCAATTCAATCTATCCAATCAAGGTCTGATCCAATCAAAATCTGATCCAATTCAATCTATCCAATCAAAGTCTGATCCAATCAAAGTCTGATCCAATCAAAATCCAATCTAATCCAATCTATCCAAACAACATCCGATCTAAATCCCATCTCATTCAATCCAAATCCCATCTCATCCCATCAGAATAAACCTCATCCAATCACAATCAAATCATTCGTCAAAGACATCTTGATAATCAACCCATAGCACATTTGCATGCCTATCCAAACTAGATCACAAGTTAAGAAACACATGGCACAACAACAATGTCAAAATTCTCAAGCAAACATGTCTCAAGACCTTAATAACAATACAAATCCCACCAATGGTGTGAATATTGCTCAAGATCCTAACAACATCCCCCAAGATCCTCATAATGGTACTTCATCACACTCAACCACCAAAAATCAAAACAACTCACCACATGGTGAAGAGAGTATGGCTAATCAACCTGAACTCACACTTGAGGAACATTTTAGTAATCCCGCCAATGTGCAAATGACTGACCATCCGTTCAAAAAACATGGGGAAGAAATTTTAGCCCACCTAATTGAAAAGGGTGTCAAACCTCCATTAGATGTTGATTTATCCAAATATAGGAGCCCCACATCTAATAAACCCCAAGCTTCATAAAATGCACCAGAGGGTTCGTACATCCCCAATGTTTCTCCAGTAGAGGGTTGGCATCAACCTGAATTTGGCAATTGTGTTCTTTATCATGTTAACCACCCTCCACATGCTCCAATCTCAGTTATGAGGGGTGCTCAAGTGCCTGATCCCAATAATACATTCACCTATGGTATGCCACAAAATGTTCCACAACCTGCACCATTAATGGTAACAACACCACCTCTTTCGAATCAACCTACCGTCAATACTAGGGGTTGTTGAAAACTGAAGATCAGATTTAATGCACAGAGAATTAATTTAAATCAGACAATAACACAGTAGATACCCTGGGAAAACCCTCCACTTGAGGGATAAAAACTCAGCAACAAAGATCCTCTTGTATATATAATAATGGCAACAATTTTATTTACAATGAGGCCAATCACAGGGCCAATATCCAGCATCAACTCTAGATGCAATAACAGATGATAATCTACTCTTTCTTGTAATCTAATTCTGCACTTAGAGAGATTCGCAATCTGCTCTTGAAGTAATTCGCCCTTGAATGAAGGAATAAGTCAAGCTTTCTTCATGATTGATATCAAGGAGAGAAGTAGTCTCTTATAAATACATGGCCATAATAGACCTCACAAGGTCGACCTCAAACATAAGTTACAATTTGAATAAGTCGGCCAAGATAAAACAGTTACAACTCATAAATGATGTCGGCCCCAAGAAGTTAAGTAACCTTTACATGTCAGCCAAATCATAACACACAAAATAATTATACATGTCGGCCAAATCATGAGACACAAATAATAAGAGGTAAATTGAATAGCCGATGGCTACATTCAATTTAAGACTTTCTCAAGGAATGTGAGCTGGAAGGATCAACCGACGCTGTTATAACATTAACACTCCCTCTTAGCTAGGGAGAGATCTTCCAGCTAAAAATTATCTCCACATGAAGTTAATCTACTACTGTTGCCTGCAATCAGATATAAAGAGAAATATATCATCTCAATGTGATATCAACCATCACATGGTTAAGTACTAGTGTTCATTACTTGCATGATGGTGTCACCTCAACGTGACTTTCACCATGGCTCTCCCTGAGGGTGAAACACAAGTACAGAAGGATCATCATGGATTCTCTCATGTGATGTTGTCATGGAGTCACACACATGACATCCACCATGACTCAGCTCAGAGGGTGGAAACGAGGGCTTTCACCTCAAATTCTTCCGTCACAGAAGAAGATGCAATAGTAAGTACAAGTTTTCATCACTTGCGTGATGTTGTCACCTCAAGTGACTTTCACCATGACTCTCTCAGAGGGTGAAACACAAGTACAAGATATGTCATGGAGTCGCACATGACATCCACCATGACTCTCTCAGAGGGTGGAAACGAGGGCTTTCACCTCAAATTCTTCCGTCACAGAAGAAAGTGCATTAACAAGGGATTTCACCTCGAACTTCTCTCACAGAGAAGAACTCATTAAGCAAGGCTCAGTACTGAGACTCATACTCAGTCAAGGCTGTTCTCCACCATACCAAGCTTGTCTCGAAAGTTCGAACTTTACCGAGAGGCGGTGAGAATATCTTCCGTCTGCTCATCGATTAATGTACCTCAAGCCACACCTTTAGCGGTACCATATCTCTGATATAGTGGTACTTGATCTCAACATGCTTGGTTCTGTCATGAAACATAGGATTGACAGAAAGCTTTACACAACTCTGATTATCACAATGAATAATGGTGGGCTCCATTGATTGCCCAAACAATCCTGCAAGGAGCTTACAAAGCCACACTGCTTCTCGAGTTGCCATGCAAGCTGAAATATACTCAGCCTCTGCTGTACTCAATGCTACAGAAGACTATTTCCTGCTGCACCAGGAAATCATAGCAGAACCCAAGCTGAAGCAACAGCCAGAGGTGCTCTTCCGATCTGTGACACAACCTGCCCAATCAAAATCAGTGAAACCAAGTAACTCCAAGTCTGCATCTAAAGTATACTTCAACCCATATCCAACTGTGCCACGCAAGTATCTCAGGATATGTTTAGCTGCATCTTCTTCCGGTTCAGCAGACTCCCTCTGAATCTTTAAGCACATGCTTCAATCTTTCGACCTCTTCATCCAAGATTTCCAGCAACACTTCAACGCACACCTCTTGGTATTGTAGAGAGTTTAGGATAGTCCTCCTCGACTTCTTCCTAGATTACTCTATTCTAAATAGGTTTGCGGAGCTACCAATGACAAATCCAGAAGACAATCTTGAGCAATTATGATCTCAGCAACTGAAGGGATCCTCTAAGGGTTTAGCACCTAGCCATTCAATACACCAATCTTCACTTCTTCTCAAGACTCCCTCTTGATCCTTGCTTCAGAGATTGCAAAGAAGACTTTTGGAAGTGAACTCCCTCTGGCCACCAGCTCAGTCTCATGGCTGCTTGATCATTCCTTTGGTTGGCATGACTTTCTCACAAGATGCCTCAAGCTTTTCATCACTATGCAATCTCTCATCACCTTCTTGCTCTTAGAACATAGAACTTCAAGCATTTTAGAGAGAGATTACTAACAGTTTACCCAAAGGAATAACAAGGCCTTTTACTATCTCAGGTTATAGTATGAACACATATGAATAAAACATGGATTAATCAACCTATAAGAGAAATACATCAAGGAATCAGAATGAAGGGATGAGGAAACTTATCTTTATTGAATTCTGATATATCCTGCTTCCATCTTTTGTTCCTCTTGAGAGTGTTAAACTCAACATCAACAAAATACAGTCTACACAACTATAGATTTCTTACATGCAGCCAGCATGTTCCATATAGGACTAGCCTTCTCAAGGCACCATCGCAGTCCATGAACATGGAGAAAGATATAGATGTGATCATCACAATGAAATTGCATTTCACTTTTCATCTCAGAGTCACACTCAGAGATCTGTATTACAAAATGCAATGAGTGATGACATCTACCAAAGATCTCATGCCAGTGATTACTTATCACGAACTTTACCAAACATTCATGATTCAAGTAAACAATGTCAGACCTATTCAACTTAGCAGACTGAAAACATAAATAAAAGAATACTTATCTCTTTAAATGTTTTGATGGATGCAAGTACTTGACACAGTATGAAACACTACTCTTGCACTCAGATCAGTCCACCATCTTCACGACTTGAACACAGGCCCTTTGCAAGGTTAAATTTGAACATGGTCTCTGACCATTCAAATTTACGATGCACTTCGCTACAATTCAATAGATTATGAACTGGGTGCAACATGCTTACTAGCAACACTTCAAAGAGTTAGAGATGGATAATATCATCACTTGTAAGCTTTATTAGATCTGCACAACTCAGCAGACTGAGTTTCACAAAATGTATAAACAATAAAAGAACAAATACTTATCTCTATTTAGTTTCAATCATTTTACTCAATCCGACAACCATCATCTTTACTCGATGATGTACCACAGCAAGAACATGAAAGCAAAGAGATTGATCTTGCTATGGCTCAAGCAATATCATCTGGATTGATCTTGCATGAGGCTCACTGGTCCAGCCCCTGCGCCTAGTATAGGGAGACTGGTTGCGACTGTGGGAGAGGTATCATGTAGGAATGAAGACCTTCGGTCATGCCAATGAGAACTTGGATCCCAATACACACTGCAATGTGTTCTAGATGCTGTAGCCACAGGGATGCACCAAGTCAGATCTCTAAAGGAAACTCGAACAGAAGTGAAGACCTGAAACAAGGCGCAGACAAGAATCAGTGACTTAGATGAGAATCACTACTCAACTGTTTGTACCTGAATCCCAAGACTTATATGCTCAGCTTTTCCAGATGATGTTGATTCCACATTGTTCGAATGGCATCTGAAAATGGTTGAGGCGCCTGTTATATATGATGACTTCTCTCTCCCCGTGAGAGGTAAGCTTCGGGTCTTCTGGTGGCATTGCTACTAGTGTGATGATGAGTTGAACAATTCCCTCTCTGAGACTGTGTATTCCTGTGGGTGACCAGAGTTCGAGTGATGATGGATCTATTCAAGCACGAGCACACGAGAGATACATTGGAGGGAGGTCGAGATATACGTGAGAAGTCACAGACACATACCGCGCTCATACTGAGTCACACGATCTGACATCAAAGCCGCATTACATCCCATGAGCTATCAGACACCATTAGATATTGTATTCGTGATGATCCCACAGGTCTGTGAAGTGTCATAGCTACCTCTAGATGATGTTGAGTACCCCAATCGCCTTTAGCTTACATCACTTGGTTTTCCTTCAATCACAACTACTGATGGAGGTCCCCATTCGTTGGTGAAAATGCCAATCCATGCACAGGCCCTTCATGACCACTCATTACATCCAATAGTCACCCCGACTTCATTGAACAAACAAAAAAAAACTCATAAGAGTCTAGCGTACCAGCACATATCACTTCACCACTTGGGTCCGCTGCTAAGGAAACGAACTGTTTGGGAGTGGGAGTTGTAAAAATCTGAAAATTTCTATAGCAAAACAAGTCCCAAGCACGCACTGTCCCATCAATTGATGCACTAGGGAGTGCATGATTTCTTGGCAAAAAATGAACAGCAGTAACTGCATTTGTATGCTCATGACTTTGAGGCTCAGAATCATTCGAAATTCATCTGAATTGCACAGACAAATCTGATTAGATATTCTGCCTAACCTGCTTTGATACCATGTTGAAAATTGAAGATCAGATTTAATGCATAGAGAATTAATTTAAATCAGACAATAACACAGTAGATACCCTGGGAAAACCCTCCACTTGAGGGAGAAAAACCCAGCAACAAAGATCCTCTTGTATATATAATAATGGCAACAATTTTCTTTACAATGAGGCCAATCACAGGGCCAATATCCAGCATCAACTCTAGATGCAATAACAGATGATAATCTGCTCTTTCTTGTAATCTAATTCTGCACTTAGAGAGATTCGCAATCTGCTCTTGAAGGAATTCGCCCTTGAATGAAGGAATACGTCAAGTTTCTTCATGATTGATATCAAGGAGAGAAGTAGTCTCTTATAAATACATGGCCATAACAGACCTCACAAGGTCGGCCTCAAACATAAGTTACAATTTGAATAATTCGGCCAAGATAAAACAGTTACAACTCATAAATGATGTCGGCCCCAAGAAGTTAAGTAACCTTTACATGTCGGCCAAATCATAACACACAAAATAATTATACATGCCGGCCAAATCATGAGACACAAATAATAAGAGGTAAATTGAATAGCCGATGGCTACATTCAATTTAAGACTTTCTCAAGGAATGTGAGCTGGAAGGATCAACTGACACTGTTATAACATTAACAGGGGTACCTCCTTTACCACATTTCTTCCACCTCCTAGGGCCACAAATCTACCATCACCTTCATATACATCTCAATAGCTTCATCAATCCAACCTTCCACCTCAATTACCTCCATAAGGCACATCCCAATTGAATGTTCTGGGTGGTACCCAACAACCCCCTTTACAAAACACCTCCACACTATCTCAACCATCTCATCAGAAACAACCCATGCATAACACTTTGGCCTCTTCGCAACATCCACCATACCAACCACAAGGAAATCCATCCTGACCTATCACTCAGATCATATCCCCCTTCCTCACATCCATTTTACGTCTGCAGGCTCAACCACAACACAACATCCCATCTCAGCCCACACAATAGTTGACATCACAACAACAACCCCCTTAGTACTACTACTATCATAATCAGCAGTAATTTCATCAACAACCACCTTATGTGGCCTCCCAACAATCACAATAGTACTTTCAATACGAACAAACCAATCTGCAACATCCCATCCAAGCTCCTCAATAGCCTACCTCACATCTTTATCAAAAGATTACATATTATACCTCGCAACAACAACCCACGTATCAACGAAATCCCCCAGCATACCAACAAGGGATGTCATCACTCCACCATCCAAACCCATACCTAACGATCAAACGTTCTCTCAGTAGGATCCTCTATCATCCTACCATCCATATCCATCCAACCTGCCACCAATCAACTCATATTTTCTATAAATTAAAGCTGCTTTGAGAGATATTCAGGCAGGGACTGGCAAACAATCATTCAAATTCAAGGACATATTCCCATATCCATTCAATCTCTCCATCTCATTGATCCCCTTCCCTAAACATTTTGAAATACCAAAATTCAACAAATACAGGGGGAACAAGGATCCCTAGGCCCACTTACAGGAGTTTTACTCCCAATGTCAAGAATTTATGCACAACGACAATTATCTCTTGTGCCTGTTTCCATGGAGTTTGACAGTCATTTCCCTAGACTGGTTCATGACCCTCGAAAGAGGGTCCATAAAATATTTTGCGGACCTGTCAAAAAAGTTTGTCTCCTACTCCTTCAATTTGGAGGACACTGACACCTTAGATCTCCTCAAAGAGAAACAACGGGAGGGGGAAACCTTTGCTAGCTATCTTCAAAGGTGGTATGCATTAGCAAGCCGAATGAAAACCCCTCTAAGAGTGAAGGACATGGTCACCCTCTTAGTGGATAACACTTTCGTGGAGCTAGTGGAAAAGGGACCTATCCTTGAACGTGACCTTATTGCCAAAGGGCACATCAAAATATATAACCAAGATAAATAAAGTTCATTTAATGACAAGCCAAATTTTTGGAACTAGAACAAGAATGCAGTAAATGATGACGTCACTGATACTAAACATGTCCAAGTGGCTAATACATCACAGAGACAACAACCATCCATACCTAATGCCATATTGGTACCGTAGGGGGCACCTCATCCTCCTCAATAGTCGAACAACCAGGGGAACACTAAGCGCCAGTATGCTCAATTAGGGGAACCCTTGAGTGTTGTCTTCAATAAATTGTTGCAGATCAATTATCCCATCACATATCCTGTCACCAAGCTACTTCAGGAATCCGAACCCAAGCCCGCATGGTTTAGGGAAAATTAATATTGTGATTTCCATAGAATCAAAGGACACTCTTTGAATAAGTGTCAGGGTCTGAAAAACTATTTACAAGATCTCATTGATCGAGGAGATATCAAGGTTGACACTACTCAAGCTTCATCGTCTAATTCTGAATTACAAATATATCGAAATTCCTTTCCAAACCATAATCAAGGCCCGAGCACCTCTGATAGTAATCCCCAAGACAACATCACAAATAACGTAAGCTATAAGAATGTACCCTTCAATTATGAGGGTATTATTCATTACATTGAGTAGGTAGAACCCCGTGTATCCATGATACATGTCAAAGCCAAATACCCTCAGTGTGTTGTTACTACATGACAAGCCCACATCACTATCCCTGTGGCCTCCACATCCACCCAATCAACTCCTGTAAGCTCTTAGTATAACATCCTTGATCACTTAGGAAAGACTCCTGTTCATATCTCCATTTTGGATTTTCTTAAGTCTTCTCTTGTACATCAAGAAATCCTCAACAGAGCCCTATAGGAAACCCATGTACCTAATGACATTGATCCTACATGATTCCAAGCTTTGGTAGGACACCTAGCTTTATCTTATCAACTGTACTTTAGCCAAAATTACATTCCAAACATCGATGTCAATCATAATCACCCCTTGCATATCAAAGTTGTGGTTTCCCATCATAAAATAAAAAGGGTCTTGGTAGATAATGGCTCTGCCCTCAATTTGTGTACTATGAAATTCATAAAATAGGTGGGATATACTCAAGTAGATTTAAGTAATCAGATCATCACAATCAAGGCCTATGATAATGCAGAAAGGAATTCAAAGAGAATTATCAGTCTTCCTATCCAAATGGGACCTGTGGTTTAGTACACTACCTGTCATGTCCTTGATCTAGACTTTCCATATAATCTCCTCCTTGGCTGCCCATGGCTCCATGCCATGCAATCCTTCCCCTCCACGTACCATTAGTGCCTAAAATTCCTAGTCAACAGACAAGAAGTCACCATCTATGCTTACCCCCAACCATTTGAATATTTATGTGCTTTAGAGGCACCATTTCCCCATTTACATTATTGTCCTGGGGTCGAAATGGGGGCATCCTAGTCATCATCCACGAATCCACTCTCCACCACAACAACCATTCCATCTTACACCACTGATCCTATAGTCACAAAAGTCTAGATCATTGAAAAGGGGTGTGGTGAATACGAAATGTATACTGCTCTTAATGTAGCAACCATGCCACCATCGACACATGAATACGGTCAACCTTCACATGCTACTCCAAAGGAAGACATGACCGTCACTTTCAGTGGTAAAAACATCCCTACCACCACTTTCAGGTCCCCTAGTGTTAAGATAGATGCACCAGAAGAGGATATAAGTCAATGGGTACACCAAGAAGAACCCCAACCAGATCCCCCTCTAAAGGAATATTTTCAAGAAGCATATCCTTGGTTAGCTAAGTTTGCAGAAAAGTACAACTACCAAGGCAGAGGCCTAGGAAAAGAAGAGCAGGGGTGATTGCAACCTATTGATACATCAAAGCTACTAAAGAACATAGGCATCAGATGCGACAAAAAGCAGAAAGGCCCTGCAACATCGTCAAATACCTCCAATAGTGTCATCATGGGCAATGACTCATTAGAAGACATAACCGAGGAGGAATCCATCATATGGGCATATGATGACGTTGATCACACTAACCTGTCATCCATGTTCGAATGCTTATTCGTTTGTACCATTAGCCTATCCCTTTGTCACCCTAAGCTTATTAATTGGGACCTATGTGACAGCACACTAGCCAATATGTCCACGGATACATACGTCAACTTCATGGGATTGGGGGAGGATGAACACTCCAGTCGCAAACGTAGGAATAAGAAAAATAAAAAGTGGTCACCTAGTGAAAACCTCCCTGAGGCACTTCCTGACCTTGAAAAAGTAAAAATAAAGGATGCATCTGATGTCAAAAACCTTGAAGAGGTGCTGGGAGATGGAGATGTTCATCTTCCCCTTGTAGGGACTCAGTTATCTACTCAATCATCCATTCTAATTGAAGAGACTCAAGAAGTTAATCTAGGTATTGCTGAAAATCCTAAGATCACCTATATAGCCAAGTCACTCTCAGACCAAGAGTACCTAGTCATCGTGCAGCTACTCCAAGAGGGTATCATTAACTTTTCTTTGTCATATTTAGACATGCCAGGCTTGGACCCTGATTTAGTAGTTCATCATCTAGACATTCACCCTGATGCCAAACCTGTCAAATAGAAGCTCTGCAAGATGCATCCACAGGTAGCCCTATTAGTCAAAAAGGAACTATAGAAATTAATAGATGCAGGTTTATTAGACCAATTGACTACTATGAGTGGATCTCCAATATAGTACCAGTTGCCAAACCAAATGGAGGCATTCAGATTTGCACAGACTTCAGGGATCTTAACAAGGCCTGCCCAAAGGATGATTTCCCTCTACCTAACATTGACATGTTGGTCGCAGGACATGAGATGTTGACCCTTATGGATGGTTTCTCTAGTTATAATCAGATCTGAATTGCACCTGAGGACCAACACAAGACTACTTTCACCACACCTTGGGGTACCTTTTGTTACAATGTTATGCCCTTTGGTCTCAAAAATGTAGGGGCAACATATCAGAGGGAAATGACAGTCATCTTCCATGATCTCATCCATATCATCATGGAGGATTATGTCGACAACTTGTTAGGAAAATCCAGAACCCGAGCAGAACGTCCTACCATCCTGAAAAAGATCTTTGAATGGTTGGAACATTAAAAGTTACGGCTAAATCCCAAAAAGTGTGTCTTCGGTGTTACATCAGGAAAACTGTTGGATTTTATAGTCTCTCAAAGGGGTATTGAAGTTGATCCTGCCAAGGTAAAATCTATTTTGGACATGCTAGCTCCATGCAATTTGAAGCAATTAAGAAGCCTCCAAGGGAAGATGCAATCCATCCGTCAGTTCATAGCCCAGCTCACGGATAAGTGTTAGCCATTAACTCATCTTTTGAAGAAAGATTCCACCTTCTGATGGAACCAACAATGTTAGATAGGCTTCGATAAAATCAAGGAATATTTAGCTCATCCATCGATCTTAATGCCACCTATTCCAGGGAAACCTCTCCTGCTTTATATCTCTGCCACTTTAGTCACGTTGGGGGCATTGTTGGCTCAACTTGATGAATCATTTAAAGAGAGAGAAATCTACTACATTAGTCATACATTGGTTGGCTATGAATAAACTACTCCCCCATGGAAAAATCCCACCTCACAGTAGTCTTTAGAACACAAAAACTTTGACATTACATGCTTAGCCATCCCGTCAAATTAATTGCTAAGATTGGTCCACTAAAGTATCTGTTGTCCAGGACCACCTTGACTGGCCGCATGGCCAAGTGGGTCATGCTCCTAAGTGAATTTTACATAGAGTATGTGGAGCGAAAAACAATAAAGGGATAGGTCATAGTTGATCAGTTGGCCCAGGCACCATTAGTAGATGCTTACCCTCTGAACACTGAATTCCCAGATGAAGAAGTTTACACAGTTATGGAAGCACCCAGCTTGGACACTGTATTTTGGCGGTTCCTATACTCATAATAGATCAGGCACAAAGATTTTATTAGTTACCCCTCAAGGTGACTATATTCCAAAATCATTCAGAATAGCATTCCCGTGTACCAAAAATATGGTAGAATATGAAGCTCTCCTCACCATCCTCCAAATTGCAAAGCAGTGGCACATAACTCATTTGAAAGTATTTGGTGATTCTTTGCTAGTCATTAGGAAAGTTAATAATGAGTTCCTAACCAAAGATGATAAGCTACTACTCTACAAGCGCATGGTGGATGATTTCAAGAAATATTTCACCTTTATACAATTTTACCAAATTCCTAGGGTACGAAATAAAGCAGCTAATGCAATGGCCACTATCAGCTCCCTCATTGACATGCCCAAAGATCGGACGGAATGTGAGTTCCTTGTGGAACAAATTTTAATCCCAGCATATGATATCCCTGAGAATGATATGGTGTGCGACATTGTGGGTCCCACTTCCCCATGGTACCAGGACATATACACTTATCTCCATGATAATATTATACCCCCAGATCTTACACACAATCAACACAAATCCTTTATTCATCACTCTTCTCGATACATTATCATCGGTGATACGCTTTATCATCGCGGGTATGATGGAATCCTCCTTAGATGTCTAAATGAGACTGAGGCCCACACTGCACTAACAGGAGTACATAGTGGTGTTTGTGGAGCTCATTCAAATGGTATGGCTTTGGCCAAAAGAATCCTCCAAGTTGGCTATTGTTGGCCTACATTAGAGCATGATGCTTGTGAATTTGTGAAGAAATTCCTTCCCTACCAACAACATGAGGATTTAATTCATGCTCTGGCACAAGATCTTCAGCCTCTTCTAGCACCGTGGCCATTCTCTGAATGGGATTTCGACTTGATTGGAAAGATTTACCCACCATCATCTAATGGCCATACATTCATAATTACCACCACTAAATACTTCACTAAATGGGTGGAAGCAATACCACTCTCACAAATCACTGGTATCCAAATCTCAAAATTCATCCTTTACCATATTCTCTATAGATATGGTATCCCATCCACCATCCTCTTCGATAATGGAAAACCCTTCAAAAACTAGGCCATGAAACACCTTTGTGACACCTTTTGTATCCAGCATCGTTGGTCAATGCCTTATTACCCCTAGGGTAATGGTTAGGTAGAAGAGACCAACAAGACCCTTATCCACATCCTCAAAAAGGTTGTCAATAACACTGATCGATATTGGCACCTCCATATTCATCCCGCCCTCTGGGCATATCGCACATCCATCTGTACCCCTACAGGAGCCACCCCTATTCTTTAGTGTATGGTGTTGAAGCCATCGTGCCAATTGAAGTTGATCTCCCATCACTGAGGATCTCTCTAAAGAATCTTATTAGTGAGGAAGATGCTCATGTTGCACAACTTGCACAACTAGAGTTACTTGACAAATGAAGGATCAAAGCCTACGATCATCTGCAAGCATACCAAAACTGCCTCAAGCGTAATTACAATAAAAAGGTTTTTCCTCGCCAATTCTAGGTGGGCGATATTGTCCTTAAAGAGAATCAGCATACTCAACAAGACTGAGACAAGAAAGGAAAATTTGAGGCAAACTGGTTGGGGCCTTATGTCATAGCTGCCAAATATGGATCTGGGGCATACAGGTTGACTACTCTTGAAGGAGAGCCCCTTGAAGAACCCATAAATATCATGCATCCGAAGAAGTTCTACACCTAAGTTCACTCGGTAACCCCATCTAATCAGCAAAAAAATAAAAATAAAAATAAAAAATCCAAAAATAGTAAAGAGAAATAAATCTGTCCTATGGTGAAAACCACCTTTTTGTGGCACCTTGGATAAGTAAGGGTGGTGAAAACTTGGTAATAGGCATCATCCGTAGAGAGCTTAATCATTATCTACCTGGCATCCTATTTATTTTATGCTTTCATCCACACTATCGTCCTCGCCCATCCCATCCTTGACCACTTGGTATATATTGATTGAGCATTGGATGACCCATCTAGCCTATCCCCCATCCTGAGCTTTTCAATATCCCACTCTAAGCTTATTTCATTTATCCCCTTATTGGTTGGCTTGTGTCATCACATAGGATCATCCATTGTGTCAGTCTCCATCTAGATCCCATCATGTCATGTCGCCAGTCAAACTACGTTGCCCCTGCGCTGTCACGTAGGCAAGGTTGATCATTTGATCTGCCCCCAGGGTATTCTGACCATCACTTGTTGTTCATCTATCATTTTTCTTCACCATCCTTGTTGGTTGGTTTGTGTCATTGCATAGGATCATCCATTGTGTCAGTCTCCATCTAGATCCCATCCTGTCATGTTGCCAGTCAAACTACATTGCCCCTACGCTGTCATGTAGGCAAGGTTGATCATTTGATCTGCCCCCGGGGTATTCTGACCATCACTTGTTGGTCATCTATCATTTTTCATCTATCAGCCCCCAAGCCCCTAGGTCTATAGGATCTGTCAGTTTGTATCATTATCTGGCTTGTTATTCTCAAATAAAGTCCCTTATTATCGAAAGATTTGGTTAATGAAAAACATCTGGTGTCAAATTGGGTCATTCTAGTTTAGTATCCATCATCGGTCTCAACAGGATGCATCCTTCCTAGCAGACCTCATCAATCACATCCATCCCCTTGATCCTATGGCAAAGGGCGTTTTGTAATCGATTGTGATCTTTTGATGTCTTGGAATTTATTTTTCATTTGGGCTCACTATCAACACTTGTCATGGTCTCCTTGATCCATCATATCATGGTGTGCTTTGACTCATTTACATAGGGGCTTATCTTGGTATTTTCTTTGTTGTTTTCTTCTCATTTGTCCCATGTAGTACCCACCAAGATCCCTGAGGTCTTGTATTATGCTGGGGCATACTTGTGTGTTTGTGGTTATCCCAATACCTGGCCCGACCAAGGTCATCATGCCCTTGGGGTGTTGGGGTAGCCTTTCTATTTTTTGTCTTTATTTCATGCATTGGATGCCAACTCTCCTTGGTTTTACATGATAGGGTATCTGGTATCTTATGCTATAGCAAAAATCAATGCTCCAAAGATGGCAACTCATATTAGGATTGCATTTCATCATCCGTTGCATTACATTCACCCTATGATTTTGGCTGTGCAAATACTTTATCCCGCTCTTTCCCATTCTTCTCAGGATACCAAAAGTTTTTGACAGGTGACAAATTACACCCATTTTTCACAATCACTACATACCCATCTTCCATTATCATGTCAGTTCTTATTGACACTTATGACCATGTGTTATTTCTTTTCATCGTCAATTCACTATAAATTACAAAAGCATTATCGCATATTAGGTTCATGCTATTAACCACACATACATCACCACCTGCATCTCAACATGTTAGATCCATGCATGCATGGCCACTTGCATCACAAAGTGTCAGGCTCCTAGTATATCACATCCTGCATATATAAAATGTTCATAGAAAATCCATCATACACACATACATACATAACAATAAGTCAACTAGGAATCCATACACATAAGTCATCATAGATACAACATGTGCATAAATCATATCACCATGTGAATATCTGCATTAATAAAATTATCCATATTCCACAAGTACATAAACCCAATCATCCACATAAGCATCTAGTATCATAAACATGTGCATAAATAAACCAAAGTATCCATCCACATAAGCAGGAAATATCATATACATGTGCATACATAAACTGAATCACCCATCATAAAAGGAAACATACTACATAGTGTCAATACGAACTGTCCCATATCATAATCAAAGTAATACAATGTGTGTCACATGTCCATCATACATCAAAATCTATCATATATCCATCACATAATAAGCTACAAAATCTAGAGATGTAGAGCATCTCTGATCTCTGTCAATAAATACTACATGCTCCACCCTACATCTGTCAAAAACTCGGTAACCTATCACCTCTCGAATGAGCTACCCACATTTGATCTCTGTGGTAAATCTGGTATTGATCTCTTGCCTGGTGTAACACCCGGTGAATGACTATAACCTTGGGTCCATGTCCCCAACGACTGAGAGAATTTGTGGTGTCTGTCGAGTATACTGGAATATCCCCTGGGTCAGGTCTGGAACTGCATGGTAGTACACGGCCATCCAAAATCCTTCCTCCCTCGCATTCTTCTCTCACTCTACAACTTGAACCCAAGTGGAATTCTGCTCCTAATGATATCTACCTGATCTCTCGTGATCACTCTCCTCTCCTGCTCCCAGGCCTCCTGGGATAGGCATAACTATGCCATCTCTACTTGAACCCGATCTCTCATCTCCTTGGCAACCACTGCCTTAGTCACTGTTGCATCCCTCTCCCTCTGTAACCCCTATGTATCTGTCCCTCTCACATCACTGACCTACACTGACTACCACTGAGCCACTATTGCATCCCACTCTCCCTGCAGCGTTTGCATCTATATCTTTGCAGCATCTCTCTCCCTCTGTGTAGCCTGTAACTGAACCACTGCTGCATCCTACGCTCCTTACAATGTCTACATCTGTATCTCTGCAACATCTCTCTCCCTCTATGCTGCCTATGACTGAGCCGCCGCTCCATCTCTGTCCCTCTAAAGCTCCTGCACTCTCAACACTACTACATCTCACTCTCTATGCAACACCAATAACTCTGAAACTACCTCCTCTCTCTTCCTCTAGAGACACTGTATTTGTGCCTCTGCCAACTCTCTCTCACTCTGTAGCATCTGAACCCATTCCTACACCACCTCCCTCTCTGCCTCCACTGCTTGTACTTGCACCTATGCTACATCTCTCTCTACCTGCATAATATGAGCCTACTCCCTTGTCTGCCTCTCTCTCTCTTGCATCAACCCCATATCTCCAACCGTCTGTTCTAAGAAATGCACTCTATCCTGTAGCTCATCTTGCTCCTTTTAGATATCACCCACTTGCTGACGACTCCCTGCTGACACATGATCTGCCATCCCCTCTGACTCCCCCTGGCCTGCAATATAACAATCTCCACCTGTAGTCTACCACAGTCCCAACTGACATCAACCACCTCATCTCATAGCCCCTGTATGACAGCCTGCAGTCTCTCTCTCTCTCTCCCTCCCCATCACCTCTACCTATGTGGTTAAAAGGTCAACCATAAGTCCATAATCCCTCTGACCTGCTACCGGTACTCTTGATCGCTCGATTTTGAGTCTGATCAGCTCTGCCTCTGCTGAGCAATAGGATCCCCTGAGGTAATGACATGAACCACTGCCAATGGCTCTACATCCTAAATATCTATATCCAAAAAATCTCCATCTATCTCCATAGAATCATCATCCTCCCTACCCTCCTGCTCTTGCTAAACCTCCAAGTCCTCTATAGTAGGGTGGACCCAAACTCTCCACGGCTAACCATGCCTCCCCACTCTCATAAATCTCCTCAGCTCTCCTATCTCCGGCTGCTCCTCATCCTCACTCTCTCCTATCTCTATAATGGGGAGTCACTGCCCTGCCATAATCTGTCCCCCCTCTCTATCGTCTCCTACTCTCCATCCCCCCTGACTGACTCCTGGCCTCAATCTCCTCTCGGGCTCCATCTTACTATCCACCACCTCCCATCCCCTCCTACTCTATGATGATTTGTACCCTCATCAGTCATCTCCTACTTGCTATCCTCTCTTACTGACTTATGGTGTCCATCTCCTCCTGACCTCTATCGTACTATCTATCTTCTCCCCACTCCCCTTGCTCAGCTCGTACCAACACTCTCCTCTGTCCTACCCTACCTCCTATACCAGTCTACTGACTAGCTCTACCCTCCATTGTGTGTATCATCTCCACCTCTGACTCATCCTATCCACCTGCATCCGGCTCTATACCTATCCCACCCTCCTGTCGTACTGCCTCTCTCTCCACGTCTGCCCTAGCCCTCCTCTACTATCTCCTCCTCCTCCTCGTTGGCTGTCCCACTGCCTCCATCCTCTCTCCTCCCCTCTATGCCTATCTCCTCCTCTCTCTAGCCCCCTAGTGCTCATCCTCTGATCCAGATTCTATGGCTCCTACAATAGGCACCAGTGGTGTAACCCTCTCCCATCAGTGGTTGCGCAACCATCGGTCATATCATACTGTCATTCTTGCATCCTCCACTCCCACACATCTCCCGAGGTAGGGTACCTACACTGTTGCTACCCACACTACTCTGGCCTCCCTCAGTCTAAACATAGGCCCCCATGGTCGCTCTATGGTGAGTCGATAGAACCTCATCGATGCCCTTGGAATATCCTGTGTTAGCCCAAACTATCTCACCACCCTGTCTAGTCAATGCATCTCCACTATGTGCGACAGACTCCCAATTAGGACACATTGGCTCATAAAGTACCCTCTCTGCCTCTCACTCTCCTCCCTCCACCCCCTGAAGTTTTGATACATATATGGTCACCATAATATGTCTCTCCTACAAATCATCCATCCTCCTCCTCCACCCCTCCATATCTCCCAACCCTCTATATCAAAAAATTCAGCCCCTCGCCTCTCCATACCCCCATGCCACTGGCTGCCTATCATCCTCATCTCCTGCCCTAACTACAATCGGTCTCATCACCATAATATGCTCCCATGCCCACACCTATAGAAGGGTTGTGTGTGTCAAACTCACTATATTCTGGTAGCAAATCATATGCATATCCCTATAAAACTGTGCTAAGACATAGGTACCACATGAGATCTGTCCCTCACGCCACTCGAAAATCTGTCAAATCATCTCCATGAACCAAAGACTATAGAATTTCCTGCTACGATCCAATAGCAATACCCCACTGATCAGACCACCTAAAAATAAAGGAAGAGGTGGTACCCCCACTATCAAGTATCTATCTAGATCCAACTATTGACCCTGTAGAGGCAGGTCAATGAGTCCAAATAATGTCGTCATAGTATGATCTAACTCAGCCACTCTCGATATCACATCACTAAGCAATATCCCTACTATTGATAGCTTTAGGATGTGCCATACATCCTCCAGTGTCACCATCATCTCCCCCATCGGTAGATGAAATTTTGATGTCTCTAAGCTCCATATCTCTATCAAGGCCATCAACATCACTCGATGCGCCCTCATCACCAACACCTCTAAAAAAGTGCAATAAACTCACATGCTCTAAAGCTGCATGATCAACGTCATTCATCAGTGCTACAGTCACTATCAATATCTCTGACCATCTCTCATGTATCCATAACTGGAAAAAACCCTACATCCATAGCACCTGATTATTAGTACACAATCTTCTCGACCCCGGGACATCTTTTACTTACCTCTTTACTTTTCTTTTCTCTCTTTTTTATCCTCATCATGCCCTCATCAGGGCGATCTCGTCTTTCTAGCCTACATAATGCACCCTCCTCCCCCTTGGTCCATATTAGGGCGAACCTGCCCCGTGTTGGGGTGACTCTACCCCCAGTCAGGACTATCTCACCCTAGTCGGGGTGACTCTGCCCCCTGTTGGGGCAACTCTGCCCTCCTGTCGGGGCGAGATCGCCCTAGCTCAGGGCAGATCAGCCCTAGCTTGGGGTGACTCTGACCCCTTCTGGGGTGACTCCGTCCCCCTGTCGGGGCGAGCCCGCCCCCTTTTGAGGTGACTTTTCCTCCTACCAGGGCAACTCCGCCCCCCTCCCGGGGTGACTCTGCCCCCTGTCAGGCGAGCTCGCCCTAGCTCGAGGCAGCTTTATCCCCTGCCAAGGTGATTCTACCCTCCCTCCCAAGGTGAGCCCGCCCTAGCTCAGGGCGGCTCCACCACCCTTGCCGGGGCGAGCCCACCCCAGCTGGGGGCAGTTCTGCCCCCCTCTAGGGCAACTCTGCCCCCTACCAAGGCGAGCCCACCCCAGCTCAGGGTGACTTTGTCCCCCTGCTTGGGTGAGCTCGCCCTAGCTCGGGGTGACTCCACCCTCCTTCCGGGACGAGCTCACCCCAGCTCGGGGCGACTCTGCCCCCTGCTGGGGTGAGCCCACCCCAACTCGGGGCGACTCTGCCCCCTGCCGATGTGAGCTTGCCCCAACTTGAGGCGACTTCGCCCCCCTTCCAGGTTGAGCTCGCCCCAACTTGGGGCAGATCTGCCCCTCTGTATGGCAGTCTGCCCTATTTCCCCCCCTAATCCTCCCTTTCCTCTCTTTTTTATGACTACCTAAAAACTACCCATTTTTTATTTTACCCCACCCACAAAACCCACCTTTTACATTTTTCATTAACTATTTTAAAACATGCTAACTATTTAAAATACATAACAAGGTTTTTATTACTCACCTGGCGGGACACCGTAAAGTGAGTCCAGCGTCTTCATAGCTTGTCTGCCCAGTGAATGATCTTTGTATCATAATCCTGCGACATCATTTTCTCTGTCTCCTCTCCCTCTTCTCTCCTTTTCTCTCAACTGCTATAGTAACAATGAGACAAGGTAATTCTTCCAATTACCTTTTAACCATTCTTTTCCCCCCTTTTTTCAAATAAAATGTATTTTTTACCTTTTATTTAACATTTTTTCTCCCAACTAATCCCCTTCTTTCCCGGAGCCGCCCATTGCAAACCGTACGCCCAATTGACTCCATTCAAATGTCAAAGTTGCTTAGTTTTTTATGCTCTATCCAATGGTGTCTTCCATTTCTTTCTATCGAGAAGTCATCCGGGGCCCCCCTGTTTCTTCCCCAACTGCCCTCTCGAGGGGGCATACCCTATCATTTCCTTCCATCCATTTGAGGCAGGCACTGGGGCATCCCTCTCCTTTTTTCCCTCTGCTTGGATAGCTCATTCAACCTCTTTTAGGCTGGGGCATCAATCCCTACAACTTTCTTCATCACCAACATTTTATTTTTCTTTGAAACATTGTTATTCTAACAATATTTCAAAGAGGGGCAAAATGTAGACACCCAAATTTGATCACTCCCATATGATCAAATTTACCTCTTTATTCATCAATTCTATCAATATTAATTTATTTAATTAATATTACACTTACCACATAAGGTTCTTAAAGTATTTAATTTAACAATTAAACACTTTATCTACCTTTCTCCTCTCTAAATTAAATGAATACACCAATTTATTTAATTTAGTCATCTTAATCTTTTTGAATTAAAATCAATTTAAAATTCTTCTTTTCTCTCTCCTTGTCACATCCTCCATAATCCATCTCTAATTTGGATTAATTTAGTTAATTCATAATTAAGATGTGCATCCTCTTAATCAAGGATTAATGTCATATCCTCCTAAATTTGCCACTTATCTTTAATCTTCCATTAATTATCATAATCAAGTATTTGCACAACCTTAATCAAAGTCATTAACCATTTTTAGTACCAATTTTTAGTCAATCTTTCCATTTTCCTTTCTTGGCATTGACCCTCTTTCCTATGTGAATTTTTAATTCACTTTTATTCATCCTAGGTCTCTCTCCTCACCATGTGAATTTTTAATTCACATTTTATCCTTCCAAGGCTTCTAGAATATTTGACTTGTCACCTCATGCACATGTGACCAAATTCCCACCTTTTTGGAGACCCTCCCTTATCCATTAGATTCTCCTAGGAATGTGAATTTTTAATTCACATTTATTTCTCCAACCACTTTCTCTTTTCCCATGGAGATTTTTGAGGAATTCCAAAATTATTCAAATGTTATTTTCACTCTCACTTGGGGACAAGAAGTTCATTTTTGAGGAAATCTTCTCACTCCCCAAGGTACTTGGAAGGTACTTGTCCTTCCTCCACATCATGTACCTCCCTTCCACATCACCTACACATCATCCTACCCTTATCCACTTCACATTCCACATGTCAAAATGTGAGGGCTTCTGAGTTCTCAACTCAGCTTAAAGCCCTTCATCTTGACGTTGTTGGATAAATCTCAACCATTGAATTCTCTAGAGAATTCAAGTTTCTCTATAAATACCCCATCCTCCAAGACATTTCCAACACTTATCCATTTTGCAACTAATTGCTACCATTTTGTGCACTCATCTACCCATCAATTTCACATATTTGCATTTGCATTCAAGAACATAGTCAAATCTTTCATTTAGATATATCAAGAGCCATCAAGGAGCATATAAACCAAATCAAAATCAAGGGTCAACCAAGGATTTTCAGCTGCAAAGGGGAGGTATATCTATTTAGCATCATTTTACACTTTTTCTCTTTGCATTAACAAATTTCTTAGGCTAATATTGAAGTGTTTCTTTATGTTTTTCCATTGAATTTTAGTTGCTTAGAATAGGTTAAACATTAGGATATCACACATACATACTTACACAATTAAACATTTTGTACAAATTATAAATACATGTACATACACAATTATACTCTATGTACTTTTATGTATCAAAATCAATATTCCATATATTTTGTTTCTTAAATGTGCATGTTTTCCTACTTTGAAACTTTATATTTAATTGTATAATCACTAAATATCATGTATAAATTATTGTTAAATTAATTATATCAATTACGATTAAATATGAGACATGTACTTTGAAGTATTTCATCCCCTTAAGACGTCCTATTAGGACATATCCTATATCCTATATATATACTTTATTATATCATTTGTTATGATGAGTCACCCTACTTTGAAACTTTAAATTTGATTATATAATCACTAAACAACATGTATATTACTTCTTTTATCCCCTTAAGACATCCCTTAAGACATTGTATTAGGACATATCCTAAATACTATACTTAATTATATCATTTGTTATGATGAGTCACCCTAAAGTATAATACTTGTTTATATCAGTTTATATTTATACTTAATTATACTCTTCTTTGATCCCCTTAAGATGTCATATTAGGACATATCCTAAATATTATATACTTAATTATATCATTTGTTAGATGAGTCACCCTAAATTATAATACTTCTTTATATCATTTAATATTTGTACTTAGTTATACTCTTCTTTGATCCCCTTAAGACGTCATATTAGGACCCCATAAGAAATCTCCTTAAGATGTCGTATTAGGACAAAGGATGTGAATCCCATTCCAATAGACAATACCAGAAGAAAGGGTTGACGTAGAGGAAGAAGGTTGTAGTATTTTTGTTGGATGCTATTATTTGTTTTGACAACTTATAAATTAGTGTTTTTTGTGGAACATGAGTTCAAGATGACTTTTATGTTCTTAAGTTTTCTATAGCACTTTGCATGATTTGTAAATATGGGAGTACATGATTTAATTTCAAAACTTTAGCCTATTTTTGGATAACTAAGTTCATTATTTTTATGTTGTAAAAGAACTAGGAAATATGGTGTGTACTTATAGAACAATTTTTTGGCAAAAATCATTGCATTTTGATTGGTATTTATGTTTAGTTTATATAATTTATTAATTCTTTTGTTCTCTAATCTTGTATGGTATTGTTTATTTCTTAAAACTTCACCCTTTGTGGTATATAAATAGATTGCTTTTGTTTGTAGATTATGATTTATTTTCTTATTTTATTATATAACCTATGTGTTAGGACCCCTTAAGACATCCTATTAGGAAATGAATTAAATAAGTGAACATTGACTAATTATCACTAATTATGAATGTATATCATGTATAAATCACTAAATTTATAAAGTAAAAATATTGAAATGTCCTATTAATTTCATATTTGTATTCAAAATTAAACAATAATAAAGTCCATTATTTAGAATATATTAAGTCCATGAAACAAAATATTAAGTCCATGAAACCAATATATATTAATTCCATAAGAGTACAACCCATGAAATAAAGTGGACATTAAACAAAATATTAAGTCCATGAGAAACCAAATATGTAGTCCATTAAAATAATGAAATACAACCTATGAAATCATGTCTAACTCATATTGTCTCTATAATCAAGAGACCTCTTCACACCATGCAGAATACGCAGATGACTTGAACCACTCTGTACAAGAGAAAGATGAAATCAGATGTAAGATGATTAAAAATGATTTAATGAAAATTAATTTATAATTCATCATAAAATTAAATTACCATGGTATCTATCTCTAGATGCTCTGGTGCACCTGGACAGACCTCTAAATGCTCTGAATCAATCTACATATACAAGAGAAAGAAATTTGAAATTAGATGGAAATCTACAATTAAAAATGATTTAATTCAATTTAATTTATAATTTATCATATTTAAATTGTACCATAAATAGTTGTGCACCCTCTATTCCAAGACCTATTTATACATGCTCAGCTACAAGATGTGTCTCATGCTATAAAAGAAAATTAATTTAACATGTATGAGCTCATATATATATAATTTTAAATTTAATTAAAGTTATTCATAATGTATAATTTTTAATTGATTTTAAATATAATAAAAATAAAAATTTCCATGATATTTGGTTGCTTTGCATGTTTTCCTTGAGGTGTAGCTATGACTAATTCAGGGAAAAAAGTGACAGTAACAAACTCTTGCAAAGTCAAATTTAAAACATGTATACTTGAATTAGGTTAAAATATATATTCAAGTTTGCACATTTTGTGTAGAATTTTTTTTTAAAAACCTAAAATTTAGATGCCTCACGAGTAGCCACAACATCTAATGTTTGTATGATCCTCATTCTCATGGTCATGTCAACCTAGACATACATGTAGACATTTAACGCTTATAATATTTACAAGTGTACATGCACATTTGATATATAGTGAATTCAAAATTCAGAATTATAGCTATAGTAATGTAAGTTAAATAATTTATAATATAAATGTACCTTCCCTTGATCTGTGATGCTTGGCAGTGGAGGAGTGCTTGACAACCCCTTGGGTGGAATTGACATGGAAGTCGATTGACTCCCTTGAACCAACATAAATATTTAAAACATATGTTCATGATTGAATTATAAATTTAAAAGTCAAGTTAAAAATTATTTCATATATATTTTTAAAAAATGAAATCAAAATACCCCATAAGGGTTTCCAACTAGGACTGGTGTCGACATATGTACTCGTGGTGTAGATGATTGCCTCATCGTTAGTGTCATTTGTACACCAAACAATTTGACTATTAAAATGTATGGTAATTTTTTAATATATATATGTTCATTAAAATTCTTATAAATTCAACATGTAGGTGCATATTTATACCTATGTCGTATTGTCATCAGGGTGATGCTTTGCAGTAAGAAATTCTAGAATGAACTAAGGCGACCAAATGATCCACCATAATCTCCACATCCACCTGAACTAGGTGTGGCCTAATCAGGTCCATAGCATAGCTGATGAAAACTAGTACATACATGTGGTGTCAACACTCATGGAGTGGTACTAGGACTAGTTCCATAAAATGCTCCTCCATCATCATGGTCTCTAGACTCCCTAGCCACTATCATAGAAACATGTTGATCAAGGTCTCCTATGAGTGTACTCAGGGATCCTAATGTGGATATAACCCCATGTTGATGCACAACTATGGGAATGGCAGGACCAAGAGGAGCAACAAGGGGTTGTACATGCATGGGGCATTGGGGATCAACACTTGCCCCTAACCTTTGTTGTGGCATGCTGCCACCAACACCCTGAAATGATTTAAAATAAAAATAATTGGGATTTTTCCCCAAAATAAACTCTACATATAGTTTCCACAAAAAATATAATGGGACCTCCAGATTAGCATGTGGTGGACTGTCAAATACCATCCACCATCAATCCCAAAATTTTTCACTCATCTATGGATGTATACACCACCTCATGGATATTCTAGATTTAGTTGCAGGAATGGGCTGC
Source organism: Sequoia sempervirens (assembly GCA_007258455.2). Taxonomy (NCBI): domain Eukaryota; kingdom Viridiplantae; phylum Streptophyta; class Pinopsida; order Cupressales; family Cupressaceae; genus Sequoia; species Sequoia sempervirens. Next base: position 320,984,791 of record VDFB02000015.1, on the reverse strand, counting down.
TGAGTATTAGGGTTGATAAAATAAGGTGCTATATAGGCTTTTGTTTTTTTTAGGTCTAAAATTTGTTTATATGAGAGACCATCTACATAAAATATTCTCATCTCCTCTCTATCTCATTGATGCCTATCTAAGTCAGAATCAATCGACCTAATGGTATCAACAATGTTTTGTCTCACATGTGATGCAATCAATGCTTCATTTTGCATAGCATTGATTTGGTTTTGAATGGATGTCAAATTTTCATTGATACATGCTCGCAAGTGAGCTTCATCTCATCCAACAAGTGGTGGAGGTGGGATATGAGGTGGAGGGGGTGGAGGGGGTGGAGGTGGAGGTTTCTGAGGTAGTGGATTAATGATATCATCAATGTCAAATTGATCCATGATAGCTATATAACTGCTCAGTTGCATTAAATTAATTACAAATTAACATACAAACTTACAATATTACAAGAAATAGTTAAATTTTAAACACACATGCAAATTTGTTTCAATAGGATGTGCATACATATACATACACATACATACATTGATTGAACTTGAGCATATGCATACAAATTTCAAAATTTAAGATGTACATACATTTAAAATAAAAAATATGATGGTGATGCATGCATACATCATTCAAGTAAACTATGTGTACATACAAATTTCAAAATTTAAGATCTAGAACTATGTAATTTTAATACATGTACATACTAAAAAATAAACTTGAAACATTCAAACAATATCATTTATGTCTAACACATATAAATTACATTTTTCCAATAGGAGAAATCATGATAGTAGATAGTCATAAAATATACTATTATAAATTCATCATTATAAGTTATTATATTCATAAATTCAACACTAAGAAATATCCATCCAACCAAATACATAAATTCATCACTAAAAATATCCATCCAACCAAATTTATAAATTCATCACTAAAAATATCCATCCAACCAAATTCATAAATTCATTGCTAAAAATATCCATCCAACTAAATTCACAAATTCATCACAAAAAATATCCATCGAACCAAATTCACAAATTCATCACAAAAAAATCCATCAAACCAAATTCATAAATTCATAACTATAAGATCATTGTCTTAATTTATAAAGTGTTGCGACTCTCTACTGCATCTCTTCATTTCTTTGTGTTTTCCTTTTTAGAATCAGAATTTCTCCTCTCCTCTAGCCATTGTCGATGCTCATCTAAGAGCCCATCTATAGACCTAACAACATCAACAAATTTTTTCATACTAGATGTAAAACTCTTCAAAGGTGGTGTGATACATTCTTCATTTTGAATAATGTTGATTTGATCCTAAATGGTTCTAGCATCGACATTGATCAGTGATTGAAAGTGAGCACCATCGGTTTTAGGTGGTGGAGGTGGAGGTGAAGGTGGTGGAGATGGAGGGCATGGAGGTGGATTACATATATTATTGAATTGATCCATGATGATCTCTAAGATATAAGTGAACTTGAATTATATTTGTAATTTCAAAATGTAAGATACATGCTTAGGAAATGCCCTTAAACCGTTCAATATAAATGGCCTAATTGAATACAAATGATAAAATGTGTAAGCCATCATTACGTCTAAGGCATGTTACTTGAATGAAAAAATAATTAACTATTAATATAGGATGGCTTAAGGGGATCTATGTATTAATATAGGATGGCTTAATGGGATCTATGTATACAAAATGACATGGCTTAAGGAATAAAATTTGGTGAAGTTTACCAAGGCAACAAAACTCCATTAAGGTCCTAGGACAAAATGAATGCTTTAGGGTTTACGGTTTAGAGTTTAGGGTTTAGGGTTTAGGGTAATAGGATGGCTTAAGGGGATCTATGTAGTAAGGTCCTAGGACAAAATGACTTGGTTTAAGTGAATAAATTTTGGTGAAGTTTCCCAAGGCAACCAAATTTCATTAAAGTCCTAGGATAAAATGATGGCTTTAGGGATTAGGGTTTAGAGTTTAGAGTCTAGGGTTTAGGGTAATAGGATGGCTTAAGGGGATCTATGTAGTAAGGTCCTAGGACAAAATGACATGGATTAAGGGAATAAAATTTGGTGGAGTTGCCTAAGGCAACCAAATTTCATTTTAAGGTCCTAGGACAAAATGAATGCTTTAGGGTTTAGGGTTTAGGGTTTATATTTTAGTGTGAAGTTTGGGTGGCCCTTGGAATAATGGACTTGCAAGTTAGTGAACAACATTTTATTGTGGAATAGTTGATTGAGATAGCTCTTGTTTCAAATGACCAACCTCTCATGAATCTCATCCATATTATAATCTTGCATGATCTTATTATTGTTAAATTTGGTTGCCTTGGGCAGCTTCACCAAATTTTGAGAACTTCTTTGATCCCCTTAAGAAGTGTCATATTAGGAACCCTTAAGACATCAATTTAGGGTTTAGGGTAATAGTATGACAAGTGGGTTAATATTTTTGATTCATCACATATGCAAGAACATTAGTTTATGAATATTTTTGATTTTATGAATAGACTGACTATTTCCGTAATAGAAACACATAATTATGTATTATTAAGATTGAGTTTGACGTATATTTTAACTTGATATTTTTGTAATTGAATATAAGATTATTTTATTTAACATGTTTTTCATTAATATTGATTATATGTGTGTGTGTGTGTGTGTGTGTGTGTGTGTGTGTGTGTGTGTGTGTGTGTGTGTGTGTGTGTGTGTGTGTGTGTGTGAAGTTTAATATACTATGATAAAGTTGAATATTTCCCACTTAAATGAATTTTATGATATAAAATGTATAATAAAATTAGTTAATGTTGAAGTTTCCCAAAGATTCAAAATCTAATTTTATTTTGTATTGTTTGGAATTGAAAGAACCTAAAAGAAAGAAAATAAAAATATTTAGATTCTTTTAGTGTCTAGGTAACTAGTGCAAATTGAGATTTTAGACTAAACTAGAAGCCTAATAAACAACTAATTGACTAGAATGAGAGTTAAGATTGTCGAAAGACAAGAGACAACACATGCAAACAAGAAATGGAAACAAGGCATGACTAAGAGAGATCAAAACATAAAATAGAAATGAATGCAAATATTATCCAATTAAGTGACAATTGGAAATGGATTATACAAGGACTTAAGAGTTTGCTAACTAAATTTCCAAACAAACATTGAAAATTTATCAATTGTAATGATCCACTAGTCCCACAAGTGAAGTTTAACATATTTTTTTCTATTCTAATTATATTTATGTTCATAACGTTTAGTTGATTGTGTCTCTTGATGAATACACATTTAAATGTATAATATTTACCAAATCCTATTTCATTGTCACTATCAAGGACCCTAATTTACTATGTATCAACCTAAATCTATCAAATAATTTATTCCATAGGCATGCCTACATACTTGTCTCCATACAATGCAAATGAAATTTAAAACATTTAAGCAATGCAAATGAGTTTTTTCCATTATCAAATATTCTTGAGCTTGAAATCAGGGTTTTCAAATGCAAAATGATTTGTTTGATTTCAATTTAGGGTTTTAAAAAATTTATTTGTTTGAATTAAATTTAGCGTTTCAAGAAGCAATTAGGGTTTTCAATGCATTTTTTTTGTTTCATTTCAAATTAAGGTTTCCAAATGCATTTTTTTGTTTGATTTGAATTTAGGGTTTCAAAAAGCAATTAGAGTTTTCAAATGCACATTTTTTATTTCATTTCAATTTAGGGTTTTCAAATGCAATTTTTTGTTTCCTTTTAATTTAGTGTTTTCAAATGCAATTTTTTTGGTTTGTTTGAATAATTTAAATTTCAAAAGCTAAAATTTATTCTTAAGATATGATTTAAGGTTGATTTTTTCGCTTTCTATTTAATATCTTGAGGGTTTCATTTCTTCTTTTTCTTCTACTTCTACAAATCATCATTTCTTCTATTACAAATAAATAAAATACATAAAAATTTAAATAAATTGAAAAAGAAATGCTAAAATCTATTATTATATTAAAATTTTCAAAAAAAAAAAAAAACAAAATGATTGGGGGTGGAGGTGCCCATGCTCTATGAACTATAACTGAGTTTCATTTATTTTTGAAAATAAACACCATTTTAAAATGGGATCCCGATCTTTATAAATCAGGATCCCATTTTTAAAAGATCGAGATCTTGTTTCATGTCTGTCAATTCGGGACCCATTAATAAATGGGATCTCATTTTTAAAAAAATGGGATCCCATTTAGAATTTAGGCTCGAGATCCTATTTATTAAAAGGTGGGATCTCATTTTTGGCAAGCCGATTTCATTTTTTTCCTAAGGAAAAAACTTCCACGTTTCTTGGACTCGTCTTCTTGCTCTTACCCCAAAACTAAAAATACATGGGTTTTACATAGTTTTGCCATCTACATTTCTAGAAAATTGTCACTAGAGGTCAACTTTGACGCATGATATTGTGCAAAGGAGATGGATTAACGAAAAACCCTTTTGCACACATGTTCATTTGACCTAAATGAACTAATATCCAGGGTGGTAGCTTCCTAGAATCAGATTTGATAATTTTTCAAGGTGGCAAGTTGGTGGGTTCTAGATGACTTCTAACAGGTGTAGTTTGCAGAAACAACTGAGTAAGCAACTTTGAGTGTTAACAGTTTACAATCTTGATCACTTCATGAAAATTTGTTTTTTAAACACAGTCCCCTATCATTAATCAACATGTGGATGCATTTTTATGGCTCTAGGAGATTTTTTGACCCATTTTCAGGATAATTCTAAGGGCTACTTGACCCATTCTGATCATAGTGTAGAATGACTAATCACTCAGGGTTACAGTGCATCCTAAATTCTTGATGGAATAAGTTGTAAGAAATAAGATGTCATGTGATGGGGTATGACATCTTCCCTATCCAAGATTGCTAATACATAGTGGCTCGAGATCCTGATAGTGCTTGGGAACACCAAATCAGAGAAAGATATTTTGAAGCCCTTGATTATTTGGTTAATGGTCCATATAAATTTATTGGGGTTGCTAACATATTAATAGAGCATAAGAGAATGGAAGGTTTGATAAATGAAATGAACTCCAAGGAACCCAATCATAGATGTAGTTGATGGGTATGTGCAGGATCATCATGGAAAAAATATGCCCTTAAGTGGCAAAATATTTAGAAAAATCAGAGTTAGGCAACTTGACGTAAAAATTTGAATAAGTTATCTATATTATTTCAAAAATATGTAAGAATAGAATTTGTAGTAAATTGAATGCAGTTTATAAACTACTAGGTTTATTTTTTTTTAAACAAAATCTAGTTGGTGAAATTTTGAAATTTCAATGCAGTAGTACTTAAATTTCATGGAAAAAAGAAGTAGTAGGTGTCTGTCTAACCACCCTAACCACAATAAAATGATAATATTTTTTTATAAGATTTTATATATAAGTAGAGGACTCATGTACTGATGTGATGCATATTTTTTTGTAATTTTTTTCCAAGTAAATAATTAGTTATAATTTTTTTATTACAACTTTTAAAAAATATAAAAACTCGTACGTCTAACCACCTTAACTTGGTCAAAACTTCATGAAATTCAATATATATATTTTTAATCGTATAGTATATGAATCATAGAATGTGACACATGTTTTGTATTAAAAAAATATGATATCGTTTGAAAGCCATAGATGATTTTCAATCAGCCTATCAATTAGGACTTTAGTCGTAATTAAAATAGAAAATGAATAATAATTATTTATTAAATTCAAAGTAAAACATAATTTATATTGGTGGAAAGATAAGAATATCCTTTAAAAACCCTTTTTGTTTCATTAATTTTGGGTTAAAAAAAAGTCGTCAGCCACATACCCTACAAATACCCATCACATTGCCACTTTTTGGCCCATCATGACCCTGCACATACCTTGATACAGGGGAATGTCTTAGGGTGGATCTAAGAAAACTTGATGTACTCAAATATTATTTGGGCCATTTGAAGTTCAAAAATTCTTTGGGATAACATGGAAACCTTGTGGCTCATGTTGATTCTTTGATTGGAGAAAAGGTTGTGAGGATGTACCATTATATCACCATTGGGTATGGAATTTCCAATTCAGTAAAGAGATTCAGAAACAACTTTCATAAATACTCTTGTGTTACCATCATCTTATTTAAAATCTAGGGAAGCATTGAAGCCCTTGACGGGGAAGAATTGATCAAACATGAAAGGACTTGATAAAATGTCAAATGTAAAAGCATATGCATAACAACCCGAACAACAACCATAGATAAAGAAAGTATCAAGCTTATGTACAAAACATATTATTCTCCACAGAAGCATTGAATATTTAGATAAAAAGATTTAATGTACTAAAATAAATACAATATGATTCATCGAAGTATCCAATAATACTCTGAGCACATCTATTATGAACCATGTACTAATTCATTTCAAGTAGCCTGCTTGGAAGAGTATCATGAGATATGACTCTAGATTTGGGATTAAGAAGACACATTGCATTGGTCAGTGTTTTCTAATGTACACACAATAGCTTCTATTAGTTGGAGCTTGCCACATGTAGATTGCTCTATTGATCAACATTATTCTGTATCTCAAAATAGTCTTCGACTTACTCGAAGGATTATTACACTTGGAACTTTAATGCACTGCATGAACTAATGATACATGCAATAAAATAAGGGCGCCTTTTCTCTTATGTTTTTTAGGAATTGATGAAACAACTACCTATGGTTATGATTGAAAGTGGGCATTTTCACTATAGGGAAAATTTTTGTGGTGGAATGGTGACACATGCTGAAGTTTTTTCTTTGAGTTCTTACCAGTTTGTGGAGAATTTATCAAAAGAATTAGGAGTGACAGGAGTTGTAGCAAATGCAAATTATATACTTGGTACAAATTTTCAAGGGACACATTGTGTTTAGTCCAGTTGCGTGGATAATATGGTCTCAGAGCCTACATTATTGACAGTCATAGATACACTTGATGGATAAATTTACCGAGAAGGGAAGTATGGGAACAAATCCCTAAGAGAGTTGGAAAGCCCTCATACACATGAATTTGATGAAGAGAAGATAGAGTTGCATGTTGATTACTATAAAAATTTACATGGTGCTACTAAAATTCATGGAGAAGCACAATGAGATAATGATGATGTAGTCATGGAGACCCAAAATGGATATATTCTAAGAAGCACTCTATATTTGAACTTGTACATCATGGAAAAACCAACTATTGATAGAGCAAAAGCATCACTATCTTGTCTGAATACTGAATGGGGATTTGCAGATGAAAGGCATAATGGAAATAGAAGTATGAAGGGCAATTTAGTTTAGATGAGGAGTATGATGGATTACGTGGTGAAGAACTGAGCAATGAACAAGATAGTCAAATGATTGCAAACAAGCATCTCCTGCATTTTCACAAACATTTCAAGCATGAAACCCTAAAACTAATATAGTGCTATGGTAAAAATTTCATTGAGGAGAAATACTTGTATCGAAGTGAGATTGTTCAAATTCTCTTTGTAACCTAGCAACGAGAAAATAATGAATAGCATCAAAGAGATCTTGTGATATTGGAATGACTAATTTCTTAGTCCTTCTGAAAGCCCCATAAAGCAATGAAAGATCATCGAAGAGATATGGAATACTAGAGAGAACATATTCGAAATGCCTTCAAAATCATAGTCTTTTTGACAAAGCAGAATGCATAAAAGGGAAAATAAAAGATTAAATAAAATTTCATTGTGATTATAGTGGAAAATGAATTCCATAGTAAAGTGTATTTCATGGAGGGGAATATAAAGAGGATAATTATTTTATCAAACAAAAAAATGATGTCCCAGTGATGCAGCTCAAAGTCTCTTCAAAACTCTGATAAAGCAGATAAAGCAATAAATATCATTGAAGAGATTATAGCATTTCAGAGAGAGTATTCCTTAAGTCTCTTCATGGAACGAAAATGAAAAGAACATATTGCATGAAAATACCAAAGAAAGATTATCAAATAATCACAAGAATTAATGTTTTAGAGAATATAATTTTTATCAAAGGTAAAAGAGCAATTGAAAATATTTTCACAGCGAGGTGAAATACTCTTATCGACAAAATTAACCAAAGGGGTAATTATTTTATCCAAAAGAATATTTTCATTATGTGAAAGTGCAAGTGAAACATTTTTCACTGAGGGGTTACAAAATAGATAATTATTTTTACTTGAAGAGCATTTTTTCTGATTGGGTGGAAATAAAGTTGTCAACAAAAGAAAGATTGTAACTATAATTGTAATTAATTTTATGGAGATACAAAGATGAAGAGAAGTAGGAATTAGGAATGGTCAATAGTTAAATAGGTTGATCAGTTGCTTCAACAAAATATTATGATGTGTATTGTAAAATGTTTTGAAATAATATAATGGAGAAGAATGTATAATTTGGTGATCCAACGCTAGTGTCAATTTTTTGTTGATAGTATATGATTATTTGGCTTCTCCAGTTTGGTGCTTTCTTATTGTTTAAATTGGTCTATCAAGCTCAGTTTATCAAGGCACATTTGATGTTCTTATATGGTTTAATTAATTGGTTTCTTCAAAATAATTAAAATAATTTTAGTTAATCACAACAATCTGGAAGTATTATTTGGATTGATAAGAAGAGCCCTATAATTGATAAAATTATCTAAATTATGAGAAGTTCTAGGTGTTGAAAAGTGGAGAGCTCTATTGACACGAGGAGTCTTCATTGCATTATGCATGTTAAAATGGAAAGAGGTTGATGCCTTACATTTTTGTGTACTTTCCTCTGACCTACCCTGAGATTGGTCGGGCTGCTAAACATGGGTTTCCACATTTTCCCTTTCAGTTTCTTGCCCTTGATCACCTCCTTCTAGTTGTTGCTCAATTTTTTTTCTGCAATTGTCTTTTAGTTATAATTTTAGGGAGAGGACCTTCACCACATGTTTTCTTGAGACCCTTGTTCTTCTCAGGAGGTTCATTTCCATCTCCATTATTGCTTGGAAAAGATGTACTTTGTGTTGGTGGTGGTATGGGCACAAAAAGAACTATACTGACATGACTAGCATTGGTTTTCTCTTGAGCTCATTTCTTATCTCTAGGTGGAGCTTTTGTGGTTTCTCCCTTATTCCTATCAAGCCACATCTGAGTCCTCCTTAAAAATTTTGTAGTTCTAGCATTCAAATCCTCATTTTTTCTACTGCTCCAATCAATTGGTGGCAAGGGCTACATTTGTATCTTGTTGACATAAATGGGATCAATTAGATCATAATTTTCATCTTCTACTCCTCTTATATTCCATCCCAATTTAAAATTTAAAATTTGGCCTAGTGTTAGCCCCATCCAATCCCTTTGACTTACCTCATTATCATCAACACAATTTTCCTAGAAATCCTCTAGATGTGGCACATGGTAATAACCAAGACCTAGATGAAGGTTGTCTCTTACAAATTTTTTACCATCAAACAAAAATATTCTCTCATAAGTTTGGAAAGAATATTGTGCAATATCTTTCCCTAAATTAAGGGAATTCGACTAGGACTTACATTCATAATACCCCAAATTGATAGGGAAGGAGATACCAACCTTTTTCCTTTTTGTGTTGCATCTCTTCTTTACTTTTGCAATTTGGTGACATACTTCTATCAAGACAAACTTATCCTCCACATACCTGGGCAACTTAAGAGGAAAACCATCAAATCTATTGACCTTTAGATATGTAAACTTCCAAAATTGGATAAAAAAGGCTACCATATCTAGTAACCAACTGAAAAGCTTCTAGAGACACTCTTTTCCCTAAATCACCTTGCAACTCCCTGACTAATCACATAGTAAACACATCATTTATTTTTGGAAAGTTTTATAAGTCCTTTCTAGTTACGAGTTAGGATAATAATCATAAATTTATTTTTTTTCATCAAAATCTTCAACAAGATTCATCCCTATCCATGGTCTTGTGTAGGCTAGGATATAGAATAGGTAAGATGACATGTAGAAAAATCTATTAAAATTGAATTATTTGTTTTCCCACAAAATTAATTATCAAAATCCAAAAAAAAATAAAAAAATTTATAAATGTTAAAATTCCAACAATAATATATTTAAATTAGGGACAAAATAGGTTGGACAAGGGTGTTAGCACCCTAGTCCAAACCTATTTTGGGAATTTTGTGTCGTTAAATAAACATTAAATTATAAAAATTCCCAATTTAATTTTGATTTTTCAAAGATGACCACAAAATGGGAAATTCAAGAGCATAATTAGGTCCAAGCAGATAGGGGGATCTAAACCTAGTGTGAAATTTTCAAGGGTAACAACTTATGATGCTACATTGTGACTTGCCTTTGAATGGGAAAAGAGCCTCCAAGAGCTAATGTGGTAACATTTCTCAACATGGTTTGTATACTAACAATAGGAACATGTATCTACTTAAATGATCCCTGGTATTTGGGATTGAGTTGCTTTCTTCTCTCCTCTCCTTTCATGATTTCATACCAAATTTATTTTCTCACCTTTAATTCTTTATTTGTGCTGAAATTTCTAATCACATTCTCCACCTTATCAAACTTCACATTCTCCACCATATCAAACTTGTGGTAGAAGTTTGAACTCTTGTTTCTAGCCCTTACTTGATTAATGAAATGTTCTAGGTCAAAATCCATATGAACATACACTTTCATTCTATACACTTGTAATAGAAGATATAGAAACTATAATCCTTAATTTGATGTCATTTAGAAATCAAAGAAAATTAAGGAGGATGATAGTAGGGACCCCTTCTTATGTGCCCTCAAATGATACTTATAAAACTCATTTAGCTTCCACATAACCTCAAGGAACGCAATCCTATCATGAATGCTTCCAAGTAGAACATGTGGTTTTATTGGTGCACCATATACTCTAATGACAATAGTAGCTATATTCAAGAACTAGTATCCCCAATTTTGATCAATTCCATTTGCCAGATCCAAGTCCTTAGGCATTAAAAACATCTTCACTTCATCAAACAATTTGTCAACTTGGAATCCTAGTTTCGTCATGACTACTTGAACAAAACATTCTTCAAATACCATATAATTAGAGGTCTGGAAATGCATGTCCCATATGTGGCTCCATCCCTAAAATGGCCATGTATCTAGACTTGAGCATCATAGAATTTTAGCTACTTTGTTGGATTCCAATTTTTTGTCCACTATATAATAACATATGACATAATAGGGAGTACTAACTAGATTATATCATTTTGTTATCCTTCTTAGTGGCCACCAAATCCTTATGAATGCCACATGAAATGAAAGAAGAATAATCAAATATTATGTTCAAATCCATGTGTTGTATTTTTGCTTCCATCATCATCAAATATTCTAACATTTGTACTTTTAACTCCAGTCCTAATACTTGGGAAAGAGTATAATATGTTTTGATGAAATATTCCTTAAACAAGTCTACATCAAATAACTCAACCTCATCCCTAGCAAATTTGACTAAACTTTTGTTGGGACCTTTAAAACTATGATGTGGGAGCCAAAAGATTATGTAATTGTTTTTGTCTCTCCCATACTCTCTACACAATGAGTTGAAGTCAATAAGAATATTAGAAAACTTTTTTAACCAAAACACCTCACAAATATATAACTTGTCCAAGATCATTAGAATTTTTCTTGCATCACTCAAGATTGTTCTTGACCCTTCATCATATATTTTAGCCACTATTCTGAGTAATTCCACACTAATGAACACATTTGGAACTATCATCCTTCCTAAATATGCGTTCCATATGTTTGAGACAGGTAAGACAACATTACTTCTCCTATAATAATATTCAAATAATTCCCATTCTTACACAAGAAGTGTTGCATATCTTAGACTATCAACCCTATCAATTAACCTATCTGAAAGTATTCCAATCCCCTAGGCATGCTTTGCCCTCTTGGATGAGCCTGTTAATTGGGATATAATTTCCTCCTCTAGGCCTCATTTTATTTGCACAGGATGGGAAGAGGATTGACTCATTTTAGGGTTTATGGGTATGTGTAGGATCATGATGGGCCAAAAAGTGGTGATATGATGGGTATGTGTAGGGTATGTGGATGACAACTTTATTTTTACCCAAAATTGATGAAACGAAAAGGGTTTTTAAAGGATATTCATAGCTTTCCACCAATATAAATTATGCTTTACTTTGAATTTAATAAATAATTATTATTCATTTTCTATTTGAATTACAACTAAAGTCCTTATTGATAGGTTGATTGAAAAATATGTATAGCTTTCAAACAGTAGATCACATTTTTTGAATCCAAACATGCACCACATTCTATGCTTCAAATACTATAGGATTAAAAAATATATATTGAATTTCATGAATTTTTGACCAAGTTAAGGTGGTCAGACATACAAGTTTTTATATTTTTTAAAATTTGTAATAAAAATTTCATAATTAATTATTTACTTGGAAAAAAATTATAAAAAAGTATGCATCACATTGGGACATGAGTCCTCTACTTATATCTAAAATCTTATAAAAAAATATTATCATTTTATTGTGGTTAGGGTGGTTAGACAAACACCTACTTATTTTTTCCCTGAAATTTAAGTAACAGAAAATTTCAAATTTTCACCAAATAGATATATATATATTTTAAATAAACCTAGTAGTTTAGAAACTACATTCAATTTACTACAAATTATTATTACATATTTTGAAATAATATATATATATATATATATATATATATATATATATATATATATATATATATATATATATATATATATATATATATATATATATATATATATATATATATAACTTATTCAAATTTTACATCAAGTTGCCTAACTCTGATTTTTCTGAATTTTTTGCCACTTAAGGGCTTGTTTTTTCCATGATGATCCTACACATACTATTATAAGATAGATATAGTTTTACAAGTTTTGAAAATATTCTAGGGATTGCAACTTAGCAAATATTTTGAAACAATTTTACAACCCTAGTAGTACTTCTTTATAATATAAATAAAACTTTCAATATTTCTATAAGCAAATGTTGACTTACTCATGATTAGTTTTTTGAAACCCTAATTTGTTGCTACAAGCTCTTCAAAATGTCTTGGATTACCAAATTTTCTCTATGCAATGCTTACTTGGTGTTACATCCCAATTGTGAAGTTACTATTTACTATTACTACATAGGGTAAATATGAATGTAATGTGAATTTTGGAGATGAATAGGTTATGCTTGTACCTTGTTATCAATATGAATGTTATCTCATTTGATATTACCTCAGTTGATGTTATTCATGATTAAATACTACATATATGTGAATGTAAGGTTATTGAATTATTATTATTCTAACTTTGGGAAATATTAATGTATAATGCATATGTTGTGAACAATTAACTGTTGTAGGCATGTGTTAGTGGTTGCAGGTAAATGTTCATTCCTCTAGGTGGAGGGGAAGTATCACTCGAGAGAAGATCTTGGTTGGGAAACCGGTAAAAGTAAACTATCTGAGCATACACACACCATATTAGAGTGATTGGGTATGTGCAAGATCATGATGGGCCAAAAAGTGGCAATATGATGGGTATGTGGCTGACGACTATTTTTTTATCCAAAATTGATGAAACAAAAAGGGTTTTTAAAGGAGATTCTTATCTTTCCATTGATATAAATTATGCTTTACTTTGAATTTAATAAGTAATTATTATTCATTTTCTATTCAAATTATGACTAAAGTCCTGATTGATAGGCTGATTGAAAAACATCTATAGCTTTCAAACGGTATCACATTTTCTAAATCCAAAACATGCGTCACATTCTATGCTTTGCATACTATAGAATTAAAAAAATAAAAAATAAATTTCATGAAGTTTTGACCAAGTTAAGGTGGTCAGACATACGAGTTTTTATGTTTTTTATAAAGTTGTAATAAAAAATTCATAATTAATTATTTGCTTGGAAAAAAATTACAAAAAAACATGCATCACATCGAGGCATGAGTCCTCTACTTATATCTAAAATATTATAAAAAAATATTCTCACTTTATTGTGGTTAGGGTGGCCAGACAGACACCTACTTCTTATTTTTCCTAAAATTTAAGTACCACTACATTGAAATTTCAAATTTTCACCAAATAGATTTTAATTTTTTAAACAAACCTAGTAGTTTAGAAACTACATTCAATTTTCTATAGATTCTATTCTTACATATTTTTGAAATAATATAGATAACTTATTCAAATTTTTACGTCAAGTTTCCTAACTCTGATTTTTCTAATTTTTTTGCCACTTAAGGGCTTGTTTTTTGCATGATGATCCTGCACATACCCGATTGAACTGAGTTAGTTTGTGAGTTATAGATAAGTCATCCATAGCTTTTATATTAGAATTAGGAGTCTTGTTTACTTCTACATGCATTGGCGGGTGATGTTTATCTGTTTGAGTTTCTAAGATCTTTCTTGTGTTATTACGATCATATGGATAAGTGGAATGTAGGTGGAGGTATGTTTATATGTATGCACATGCATGTTAATGGGATCTAATGACACAGATATGCATATGTATAGATATACCACACATACACACTTATTGATAAGATGGTAACGTAAATGGATGTGAGTAAATTGGATGTGAACATATATATATATATATATATATATATATATATATATATATATATATATATATATATATATATATATATATATATATATATATATATATATATATATATCGCATAATATATACATACTGTATCTATATGTATATGCATATTGATACAACTGTACATTGACAAATGGACATATGCATATGGATACATCGAGCATCTAGTATACCTATATATACGTGGTACATAGAGTATGTATACACTTATATATATATGCATACATCCTCAATAATGTGTTTATAATAATTATATTTCCTGTATGCTTATATAAATAAATAAATAAACATATATATATATATATATATATCGAATGTATGCTAATTGGATTATGAGATATATATCAATTTATATATATATATATATGTATGTATGTATAATATATATTGACATATTGATAATGTAATAAGAATTCAACTCATTCTTATTTAATAAGTTGATTTATTGAAGACTACTTGTGATGTTAAATGACCATGGCTAATTTGTGTCACTGTTGGACTACAAGTTAGAAGTTGACTTGGAAATACACACGATTGTGTGTATGAGCTACGTATCACCAACAAAGTCATGCATGAGAGAAACATATGAATATGTTTTAATTTGCAAACTATGACTTGGTCAATAGAGTAAATAAGGAATATGTGGAATAAGTCCAACACATTAAATGGTGCAATCGACTCAACCTTTAATCTAGTCGATTCATTCTATGTGTTGCAAAAATTTCATTGACTAATTCTCTTCATCTAGAAATCACACCAACTTAGTCTGGTAAAGAGGTTTTGGCACCACCTCTGATTGCATTTTCCTGTAGATATCATTTCTTGAGAAATATTTAAATTCTCCATGTGTTGGTTGAAATGGTCTTTTGAATGCTGTTAATCAAAAAGTCAATTTTTTGATGGTTTATGCTAAGTCTAAGCTTTTATCATCACCACCTTTATGCTGATTCACTTTGCATGAAACTAGTGTGATTCTTCATGCCATAACTATAGGATTTCAGAATGTTGGCCACTCTATAAATATTCGTACCATTTCATTTGCAACACACTCATTCATAATCATTCTCATTCTCATATTCTTGTGTGATCATTATTTTCATTCTCTCATCTCATTGTGAGAGACATATTTTTACCCAAGAGATATATGTCTTTTGCAGTCATTCCTTCTGAGTTATTACCAACCATATTGTTCTACTATATGAGTGAGAAATAGAGTGATCTATTGTGAGTAAGAGATATCATTATTGATTGAGAGAAGTGAGCTATCAACAAGTGAGAGTGAGTTGTTGTGAGAAACTAAATTCAAGCTAGTTATTGTTGGAGAAGGTTGCACTACTTCCATCCATTGGGATAAGCATTAACAGGTATGAGGATCTCTTCTTGTTATTTAGTTATAATTATTATGAATTTCTATGTTTTTCTGGAATGTCTTTTCACTATGCACAATAAAATTAATTGATAGTGTCTTTGAAAAATGGAATTAAAAATTTTAGGCCGTTTTATATTATGTTTTTAAGTACTCCATGATAGGAGAGATTTCTTGACACAAGTATTTAATTATACTAGATATGTCAAAGAGATTTCTTGACATAGGTATTTAATTATGTTACATGTGGTACAACATAGGTATCTAATTGTAATAGATATGTTTGAACATGGGATGTAATATGTTTGTATTTACTCCATAATAGGAGTTTGATGTATATCATAGTTCTTATGTATTAGGCTTGATTGAATGCAAGAGTCACTTGAGGTACACCTAGCTAAGTTATTGATTTAACTAGGAAAGCTTGTGTTACTCCTAAAATAGTTAATCCATTATGGGGGGGAGCTTGTGTACTTACTTT
Organism: Sequoia sempervirens; assembly: GCA_007258455.2. Lineage (NCBI taxonomy): Eukaryota > Viridiplantae > Streptophyta > Pinopsida > Cupressales > Cupressaceae > Sequoia > Sequoia sempervirens. Next base: position 320,968,278 of record VDFB02000015.1, on the reverse strand, counting down.
TTAAATAGATTCATTACAAGAAGATAAATATGTTTTCGGTTAGTTTGGGGTGATAGATTATCCATTGAAGGACAATACCTATGGGTAGTGTAAGATAGCCTTAAGTCAAATCAGCCCTGAGTAGTGTATGTGATAGATGACTTCATTCGAAGTACTGAATGAGAATTATTTGATCAAAGTAGTGTGAATGTACGAGACTCCACTTAGTTGTGTGACTACCGAGACTACATTGTCAGTTCATCGTGATCTAGTATTACATGCTAGTTCAAGATTATGGGATTACAAGTTCTAGTTATGTAGAACACAACACTATGCTCAATTGGTTGTCATTAGCAGTTACTCTACCAATCTCTTTGTCAAAGTGAAGGGTCATCTATCTAACGATAGATGTGTGGGGGACTGCATTATGAGTTTGTGGTTGCTGGAAAAGTGCCTGAGTGATGCTTGTGGACTCCATAGTAGGAAACAAAAGAACCAAGATTTGAAAGGGAAGATCTTGGACTATCTTACAGCTATTAGTTCTAAAGCTCATTGGAGCTATGTATGTAAATGTAATTATTCTTATTTCTTGTACTTGTGAAGTTATTGTAATGAAGTAAAATATTTATTGTAATATGATATGGCATCTTGATCATATATTCTCAATAAAAGAGAAAAAATTTACTGCAATGACTTGTTACTTAGTTTATTTACTCATATGGTGAAAAATTAGAAATTTTTACTTTACTGAAGGTTTGGCACATTACAATTGGATACTAATGAATTTGATCTCCCTCAATCAAAATTCTTTGTGGTTGTGGTATAAATCTATCATTTCATTGTAGTAATGGTGGATATGAGTGATCACACAGTTGGCAACTACCCATTTGCTCAATTTTGAATTCATATTATAGATTTGATTTGGCATGGATTATCAACAACCATCAAATTTCTCTTTCCTAACATAAAAAAATTGAATTCCCTTTAGTGAAGTTGCAATGTGAAGAAACTTTGTGATGCAATAGAGACTCAACATGTGGCTCTAGGTCAACTTTGCAGGGACACGATCTAATAAGAAGTTTTCAATTCTAATTAGTGGAGCCAAAATATTTAACTTAAAATAACCTCCCAAGGACACACAACATCATATCCCATTATCACATTTTAAAGAAATATCAGCCAACTGAAGTTGTGATTAATGGAGGAAACGTGTAGGTATAACACTAGAACATGAAATTGAGGTGGTATCACTAGTAAGGAAATGTGATGCGAAGAAGCCACATGACACAATAAGAAACTGATATGTTAGTGTCACATTTCATAAGAGTGCGACCATAACTTTGGAAAGCTTAGATACTTTAAAACCATGATGTACTAAACGAACATGACACAATAAAAACTTGACATGTGGATGAAAACTACAACCATGGTGGGGACTACTCTAGTGGACACATAAGAATGACTTATGTGTTTTAATAATACACATGATAAAAAATCCCAAGCTAGTAGCTAGGACTAAGGGGCCGATAAATTAATGTTTATGAAGTCTTTGAAGATGTGAATTAAAAGATATAAAAGTTATACTTGAGTCACTAGAAAAATAGAAATAAAGTAGAAAACCTATGAGAAAGTGAATTTCTAGGGTTTCAGGTTTAAGCAATAAAAGGCTAAGTTTAGCATAACTTTACAAATAAACCCTAGAATTTGTATTAGTGCCAACACTATGGATTAGGAGAAGAAACAAAATTAAAATTTCAAGAATTTAAAGAGCAACTATGTAACAACATTGTGGAAGAGTCCAGGTTAATGAAATGAAATTTTTACAAGCTTGTCTTAGTCACAATACAAGACACCTTAGTAGAAATATATTGTATCAAGTTCAATGAGAATCCAAACATAAATTAAGATAGTTTTTTTGTCACTATTATAGAATATCAAGATTCATAAGATTGAATCCTTCACACAACACATGTGATCTATAAAACCCTTGGCTTTCTTGAGAAGGAACACTCTCTAGGATGAAGCAAACTCTTTTAGATAGAGTTTCGCTTTCCACATTGCACAATATTTTGATATGGAGATATCCTCTCTTCCCTAAAGGAGACAAGGATAATGGAAGCCCCCTAAATGAAAAGTGATACTAGCATCACCAATAGTTATATAAGTAATATTATGGAAGTCATGGTTCTGATGGGAAGGCATTTAACCTTAGAAAATCAATTTTTAATAGTGCCCTAGTGAGAGCTTGTCATTATTAATAATCGGAAGCTCCATCACACACACACACACACACACCCTTTTACATGAGATTTTAAGTAGAAAAAAATAATTAAAATCCTTCATTACACTTGAAAATAATTTTACACTTAAAGGGCACCATATTTCCTAAGAAAACTCTCAAAATGTTAACAAAAATATCTAGATTCTTTGACACAAACCCTACAAAAAAATAGAGAAAAATATCAATATCTCACCTTGCATTTTAAAATCCATGAACAACCTTATCCATCAATAAAACACACAATATTTCTAAGGTTGTTGATTTGTCTCTCTAAAAAAATATTTCTCAAACAAATAGATTTGTAGGCTATTTTTCCATTCCAACATCAATAGTCTCACCCTGATAGAACCAAAAAACATCATAAACCTCAACTTGAACATAATCCCTAATGTCAAATTCCTTGGCTTCATAGAGCTAACTAATTCCAAACCTAAAGTAGATAAAAACCATGGAAAAGAAGCATAAGATGATGTAGTGGTTCCTGTAGAAGTTGAGAAATCCAACTTCACAGACCTTGAAGATCACCTACATGCAAATAACCTGTCATAGAAAGAAGAGATGGAGACAAAAAAGCAAGGGTGCTCTAAAAGATGAAAATGTATTAATCAGAGAGAGGTTTTAAAATACAATGATCAATCCTTATAAAAGGAGATTATGCAACCCTAAAGAAACCCTAATATGTAGACATTTAATAATTAATATAATTATTAAATGTCACAATATGAAAATTAAAGTGAAATATTAAGAGAGGAATAAATGTAACTTAATTAACATAATTAAGTTAAAACCTTTACTCTAACACCCCCCCTTAAGATGAGCAAGAGTGTAGCTACAAACATGTGCAAGAAAGCAAAGGTAAATACAATGCATGAAAGAAAAAAAGGGTAAACAAGGGTCCCAACAACTAGGCTTGATCAGGTACTTGAATACAACCAAATCCCTATAAAGTGGAGAAAGGGAGAAAACCTCATGGGAACAAAACTCCCCTCCAAAAGAGAGAAAAGAAAAGAATGAAATACACTAATGAAAGAAGGATAGGAGGTGGATTACATGACACCCCCCATAGACAACTTATATCATATAAGTACATATACAATGGTCTCCATAGGAGATATATAGAGAGACAAGAAGGCCCCCCCACAATGAAGAAACTCTTGTCCCAATGGTAGATGCCTGATGTAGAATCCAAAAGGAGATCTTTAAGCGACAGATAATATTCATCCCCTTGGGAAGAAACGGATCCAAAGGACAATGTCAAAGAAATCCTATGAAGAGTGATGAACCAATCTGTCTCAAGATGTGTGCCATGATAGGATGTTGAAGAATCTCTCTGTCTAAACTAAAACAAATGATACCAAATCCAAACTAATGTGGAGAATCCTGAAATGCAACCTCTAAATGGATAGATAATGGTGGGCATACAGTGGTAACCTAACTATCAAGGTAAAGGAGATGAATTTCCTCAAAATAATCCTCAAGATCTATAGTGTGAGACTTAACAAACAAGAATGTGTCTGCAGGATAAGAATCCCATGATGTAGCAGATAATGAATGGCCAAGATGGTCATGATGCTGAACTAAATCCATAGGGGTTAATGTGTCGATACTTGTGTCATCAGGAACAATGGATGATACATGTATAATATCAGTATGAAGAGTAGGAACTGTGAGACAACCCTTTGATCCATCAGAACATGTAAAAAGGGTGTCTAAATACTCAAGCTCCTCTAAAGTATCATGATCAAAGGGTGTATTATCTCTCCAATAAATAGGTAAGAGACAATCTGAAGCAAGATCCTCTACGAATGGAGAGAGATTGGGGTCTCCATAGATCTCCCAAAGACGTGTCAAAAGTGGGTGGAGACAATCAATGTCTGATATAGCCCACATAGTGTCATCATCAACACTAGACAATATAAGTCCTACTATGTGATATCTAATGATATACCAAGCTATTTTTCCCTCTAAAGTGGCTATTTCAGGTATGAGATCATACAAATAAGGAAAAATATTAAGCCACGTACAATGTGTAAGTATTCCCTTTGCCCATGACTCATAATTACCTCATTCCAGAATTACAACTGAAGGGTGAGTAGAAAAACCCATGATAACTCTTCAAATTAAATAATATGAAAAAAATGACCTTACAACATGTAGACCAAATGAAATAGAGCCTAATGATGCAAACAAGAGGTTCCCAAGTGCCAAAACATCTAGGTAATTAAGCAAAATGTGAAAACACAAAACACTAAATAAAATATACCTGGGGCATAATCTAGGAAAATAAGTCTAATCATTATGTAGAGCACTGAACTATCTTTCTGACACCTATTCGTTTGTGCAAAACAAAGCTCAAACGCAAAATTTATGCCCTTGGGAGTGCAAAAAACTAGTTCTAACTTTGGAAAAAAACATAGAACAATGGAAAAATAAAAAATAAAAAGACCTGCATCACTGGATCTGGCTTTGAATTAGCTTTTCGATGATATCTTGTTTTCAAAAAATGGAGCAAAAATGCCCATTTTACACCCAATTTATTGAAGTTGCTCAAAATTGCCCAATAAGCCCATCAGGAGCCCTCAGTGGCTAAAAAAAGGGCCCCTGGTCGCATGAAAGACCAAGGGTTGGTGGCTTGGGTGTTAGGACAGAGCCCTCGATCACCTATGTGACCGGCGCAGGGGTTGGAATGGCCGGCGGGGCTTAGCACAGGCTCTTGGTCACCTATATGACCACGACAGAGCAGTTTGGAGCCCTTGAGGATGGAAGGGAGCTAGGTGGTGGAGCAGTGTAGCGCCAGTGGTGGGTGGAAAGGTTGCTGCTGGTGGTGGCCATCGGGTGGTGGCAAGGTGGCACCCCTATTTTAAATCTGGAGCTCTTTTTTTATAATAAAAAAACTTGATTTTATTTATTTTGCAATTTTTCAAATCGAAATGCATGCCATGGGGTTTGTACAGCCTGGGGAAAAATTTGTTTTGCCTTCTAAGCCAACTATACCGAAACTGGGCAAATTATATATCAAAAAACTTGGAAATGGCCTCCTGAGCACAACTGTGAGGTTGGTTTGGGCTCAAAATGCACCAAATAAAAAAGGTTTTCCTTGGATCAAAAAGGAAAACCCAAATCCTTGAAGCTCCAAAAATCCTTCAGAAGCCAAACATGAAGCAACAGGTTTGGAGCTCTAACACCATGTAGAAGTTGATAAAGCCAACTTCATAGACCCCGAAGATCACCTGTATGCAAATAACCTATCACAAAAAGAAGAGATGGAGACAAAAAAGCAAGGGTGCTCTGAAAGCTAAAAATGTATTAATCAGAGAGAGGGTTTTAAAATACAATGATCAATCCTTATAAAAGGAGATTGTGCAATCCTAGAGAAACCCTAATAGGTAGACATTTAATAATTAATATAATTATTAAATCTCACAATATGCAAACTAAAGTGAAATCTTAAGAGAGTAATAAAGGTAACTTAATTAACATAATTATGTTAAAACCTTTACTCTAATAGTTCCTCCATTATTTTTTGCAACTAAATCATCTAGATATTTTGTTTGGAAGTACTTATTTCAAATATTATATTAATTGACCTAGAAGAAAACATATACCAACTTAGTGAAAAATAATAAAAAGGTAAATAACCCACTCTGATACCAATGCAAATTCTATTGAATGAAATGCAAAAAATATTGATAAATAAAATGGACATGAATCAGACAACCACATAAATATTCAATTAAAAAATTATTCCATTCAATAAAAATAGACATACTTATCAATATAAAAATTATTATTCAAATCATCTTCTAGATAATTATTTACCTTCTAGTGAATCTAGGAAATACAAAATATAAAGTACTTTTCTACTACACCTAGGATTATGTATATTAATGTTACACTTGGTTCACTATCATCATAGCCAAATCTTACACAAATAAGAAGGTGTTTTCTAAGCATATAGGATATAGTATATACCATGAACTTTAGGTTTTGGATTGATGTAATGAGAACATAGGTTGCATACATGTTCAATTGTATCAAACATTCTTATCCTCAAATTTAAAAATTGATTACACTCTTAATTGTGGTATGTATGTTTTGAACAAGTTTGTTGTATGATAATAATATCACTAACTTGTGGCATCTTATTTGTCTTCAATATGATTTTATGTGTGTTTTATGTGCACTTTCCTTATCTATGTTTGGGTTGCATAAATAGATAATATTTCACTAGATTCTTTATTTGTGATTATATCAACATTAGAATTTTTACTAAAAGCATGAGTTCTTTAGTTGTTAATAATAAGCATATGGAGATAATACCTTCAAGTTCAATTGTATCATATATTTTTATTTTGAAGTTGAAAATTGATTGTACACTTAATTGTGGCTGTATGTTTTGAACAATTTTGACATATGATAATATCATCACTACTGTGACAACTCGTTTGTCTTCTATATGATTTTTTATGTTTTTTTATGGACTTTTCTTATCTATGCTTGGGTTGTGTGAACATAAAATATTTCATTAGGTTCTCTATTTGTGACTATATCAACATTAGAACAAACAAACATTTTTTACTAAAAGAATGAGTTCCTTAGTTGTTAACAATATAAACATATGGAGATAATACCCTCATGTTCAATTATATCAGCATTCTTATTTTGAAGTTGAAAAGTGATTGCACACTTAATTGTAGTCACATGTATGTTTTGAACAAGTTTACCATATGATCATAATATCATTGAGTTGGCATCTCATTTATTTTGCATATGCTTTTGCTTGTATTTTAAGTGCACTTTACTTATCTATCTTTGGGTTGCATGAATGGGTAGCCTTTCATTTCTAATGAAACAAGTTGAACAATAGAAGAATATAATAGTAAATGTGTTGCAAATACTTGATAATAATATGCCACTTCGAGGGGGCAAGCTCCTAATCCATTTCAAAGATGATACTTCCAATAGTCTTTAATAAAAACACAATACTCAAAACGCTTATAATACTTATCTACCAACTCCTATATATACCTAATTATGTCATGGTTGTCACCCAAGCTGATTTAGCTACTTAATTATAACCCATAGGATGACCTAACTACCAATATATGATTATAAAATTATTTAGAAGTTAAGGTAGCCACAAGTTGACTACTCATAACCCAATACACACTATAGGGTTAGGGGTATAGCATAATTAGATTCTCTATTTGTGACTATATCAACATTAGAAGGAATAAACATTTTTTACTAAAAACGTGACCTTAGAAGGAATACACATTTTTTTACCTTCATGTTCAATTATATCAATCATTCTTATTTTGAAGTTGAAAAGTGATTTCACATTTAATTGTGACATGTATGTTTTGTACAAATATGTCATACGATAATAATATCATTGAATTGTGATATCTCATTTATGTTTTATATATTTTTTAAATACTTTGCATATCTATACTTGTATTGCATGAATAAATTTTATTTCATTGAAATCTTTTCATTAAATTCTCTATCTAAAACAACATCAACATTGAAAGGAACAAATAATTACCCTATTGCCAAGATGAACTAATAAGCTTTAGACTCATCTAACATTTAAATTGAGTGACATTTATTAGTTTGGTCTCCTACATGTAAGCTTGTAAACAAGGAAGATACTTGGTGAAGATTGCAATTTATAGCCCTAAAACATTTATCTCTAGCATTTACAAGAACGGTCCAGCCAGGGAAAGATAGGAAAGAAGAATAGTTTAAAACGAAAAAAGAATGGGATGGGAGAGACTCGAACTCTCAACTAAGGGAGAGGGACCGATGGTGGCGAGGGTAACTTTGAGCAAGGGGTCCATGTCATCAGCGTCTGAGTTAGCTAAAAAAAATTTTACCACATCCCTTCACTAGCGAACTGGTAGTTTGAAATAAAAATTTGGGGAGATTTTGAGTATGCTTTCCAAGGTTTTGGGGGCGATTTCCAAAAACTGCCAAAAAATTCTAAAAATTTGGCGTATACCTATTGCAGACATTTGTATGACCGATGGTTGTTTGGAACCATGCCAATACTTACAACTAGTAGTCCTAGTTAATGCGCATTAACTGCTACACATTTGTTGATGATGATTTTGGCACCACAACAATGCAAGCAAACTATTACTATTCTACTTCTCCTGAAAGAGAAAGGCAACACATGGATGCCTTAGCTCCTAAGGTCTTTGTAGTTGGGTCTCAATTGTGCTGATGTTACTCAGTGGTCAATGCAACAGTAATATTCAAGGGGCCTACTGGTGTGAGCTTCTGGATTGTTCTAAGATCAAGCATGAAATAAAACCTAATTTAACCGAGGTTTTTAAAGAAACAACAAAAGATAGATCAGGGTTTTGAAACAAAAAGAACAATAGTTCATCCAATCTTAACTAGACTTGTTAACCTCAAGGAATTATAAACTAAAACTACAGAACAAGATAAGCTTGTGATTGACACAACCTCTTTCATTTTCAGTGCTAATTCGAATAACAGATTTTTGGCTACCATTTAAATAAAACACAAATGACATTTCATTCCTTGAAGACTTCACAAATGAAATGATCAATTAAGACAAATATCATTCAAGAACATAACATGAAGTAGATTAAACTCTGATTCCTTCTATTGTCAATAAAATAGATAAGCAATATTTACAAAGCTGGCACAATCACCAGTGTACAGAGAATCTGTTTCTCCAGATTGTTTCCAACTACACTAAGCGAACTTGGAAAATACATTATATTATGTATTGAATCTAACTGCTAATAAGAAGACAAAGGGAACTCCCATTACAAAGAATTAGGATGCAGTTCTATCTTCTCTTATTGAATTTTCTTTCTAATTTCTAACTCTTCTACTCTTCTCTACCAGTTCTAAAAGTTCTAACTCTAAAAATTCTAACACTAGAAGTTCTAACCTAGAAGTGCTAACCTTTACAAAGAGGCAAGAATTCCTTATATACAGAATGTACCAATAGGAATGTGTTGTCCCCTGCACTAGGGTTTATAAAATATCTGCGATGTCAAAGGGTTGGCATCTAGATCTTTTGAAGAGAGTCGGACCTGTACTAAATGCACACTCCCACCACCCACGTTGGTGAAGGCTCATTCTAAGGTGATCTATAGATCTTTTGCAACAGTCGTATTAACTTTTGTCTTTGTGTCCATCTTCAAACTCCAGCGGAGCTACTTTGAATGCCCTAAAATATTCCCATTAATGTTGAGCTACCCCTATCAGTAAACACCAATTGGCACTATGACTCACGACTTCCTTCCTCTTCCTCGACCCCCTTCCTGCTCGAGATCTATCTTTTTGCAAGTTGTTGGTGTAACCTCAGGCGAAATACCATAGTGCCTCCTTCCATCGGTGAGACATCCACATTTGGTAAGATGTTATAGCGGGCACTAAAATCCAGAGTGATACATCTTTCATCGGTAGGTTCGATGCTATCGGCAAGACTTTCATGAGTCGGGGGAGGTCATAGCGAGTCCACCATGTTATACCGAGGGCACAAAATATGTCGGTGAGACCCTATCGGGTCGGCTAGACCTTTCACTGAAGTTTTCTCCCTTCACCAAGATTCTCCGAGTTGGAAAAACCCTATCGCTTCAGCCAGACGTCACGCTGAACATAGATCCTTTGGGGAAACTTCATTGAGAGAGATCCTCAGATAAATAACCTGATCCTGCAAAATAGATGCCTTCATTAGTTATCAAAGACAAATAGAATGTATCATTACTTATCATGCCCTTAATTTTATCAAAAGAAACACAACCTCGGTGAAGGTAGAAGTGGGACCAAAACAAAACCGGAAACAACACCCACCCCTGAAATTGGCGGGGGCAGAACCAAGACCAAAACGGGAAAACACTCCCCCCCTTTAAAACTGGTGGAGGTGGAACCAAAAAAGAAAATCAGAACTGGGACAGGAGTCAGGATGGGAACTAACCATGGAAATAATCAACATTTTCAAGTTTAGCTCTCATTCAAGCTCTGCGCCCACGAAGAAAACCAAAACACAAAGGACAAGGGAACAAATGACGGCGAGGTCGGAGCAAAAACCGATCCCGAGCGAAGGACAACAGGGGGCGGGGTCAGAACCAAACCCAAAATTGAAACTTCTTCATAGTTTCAGTTTCGGATTCGATCCCAGTCCCGCCTCCGATAAACATACAAAGAAAAAAGAAAAGGGGGAAAGGAAGAAAAAGAACACCCCACAACCAAACAATTGGACCTGGGGCAAAACAAAATAACAAAGTGGAAGTGGGATCGGGACCAAACCCATACTAGAAACTTTTCCAAGTTTTGGGTTCGGATTCTGCTCCGATTCTGTCTCCAACAACATACAAAAAATGTACAAGGTAGAAAACCAAAAGAGGCTAAACCAAAACATGAAAGACAAACCCAACAATGAAGAGAGAGAAAAAGAAGGGCAGATTCGAGGCAGAGTGGATCCTGAATGAAAAACTTTGATTAAAGTTTAACATTTCGATTCAGACCTAGACCCGACTCCGAGACAGAGCGAAAGATAGACAAAGAACCATTGGGACTAGATCTAGGGACGAAACAAGACTAGAACTTAGAAGGAATTTCCAAGTCCGGTATTGGTCCTGGCTCTGCTTCCGATAGGACTTGAAAGAAAAACGCCTAAGGCAGAAAACCAAAAGCCAAAGGGAAAAGACAAAGGGGGACCCATTTTGTTCCAGAATAAAATGGCGTGGTTATGCAAGGCATAACAACATTCCCTGCCATTGGTATTAATGCCTACCACCTTGACATGCACACCATTCGCTTGTTATTTCTTTGTGTTCATGAAACATCCATTCATGAGACATCATTCATTTTTAGTGGTTGCATTCAGAACTAGCTCTAGTTAGGATGAACATCGATGGTGGTGAGGCCATGGCCGAGTGGTGGTGATACATTTTTTGTGCTTTCTATGTTTATCAACACCATATTTAGTAAAAGGAAACTATATAACTTCTTGCTACAAAATTTGGTTAAGGTGTATAAGACAGGTTTGGTGACTTTGATGGTTGGATGGGTGAGTATTATGAAGCCTTCTAAGCAAATTGGTGATTAACCACAAGATGATAATTAATATTTTATTGTAGCAGCAGTTTGTAACCTATAAATAGACTAATGCAGTCAAAATATGGTGAGTACAGTGTTTGATAATGGACTGATAACAATGAGGTATGGTTTAGTTGATTTGTTTCCTTGGTGAATAAATGAAAGGATGAATTGTTCAAGTGTCAATAGTCAAGTTTATGTTGTTTTTATGGTGGTTGAGAATGATGTGAATCTAATTGATTAAGCCAAAGTTTTCTTTAATATGGTTTTTGCTTTGAATGAGTCAATTGGAATACTGATTAGTGGAATGATGAATGAAGGCCTATGGAATGGCTAAGAGAATTTGAGTGGATTTTGGTTGAATGAAAAGTATATTTTTGATGAAATTATATTTTATCTTCTCCTAATTCTATTTGGGATTCAAATCCCTTGAAGAAATGATGTTGATGGTGTTTGTTGGATGCTCTGCATCATATGTACCCTGATGATTGAGTGTTTTCATATGATGCTCTACATCACTAGCTTCCTTGTCTATGCTATTGCTTACTATTATGGTTTCATATATTTTTTCCAAGCATCCATAGTTTGTTGTGTTGGTGCACCTTTGCAATTACATTCCTCCATGTGAAGTAATTGCATCGTGCTACTTATGTTGACTTTCTAAACAACTATATTGTACAATTGAAATTTTGTCATCTATCAACATCTAGTTATTAGTTATGGAATTTGAAGTAATGCTTTGAGTTTGAATGATGTGTAATGCAACATAACCAACAATATGAATATAAACTACACAAATCTATTAAGTAGAATTCATTAGTTAAGTTCTCTTTATTTTATTACCTCCATGTACATTTGAGTAAATCCATTGGAACTAGGAGGTGTTTGCTTGAAACCGCCAATATTAGCCTGTTCAACATCCAAAATCACATGTATTAAAATATTATTCGTAAAACAATGCTATTAACATGTAATAAATTTATAATTGTTTACTAGTTACATACCCCACTGATAGGTGTACTGCAGAAATAAGTAGGTGAAGGACCGGTGTATCTGGTCTCAACACTGTGACCCTACAATTTTATTAAAACAATAAAACTAAATTAGTTAATCTTGTATTTCAGAATCAAAATTTAATAAATTAAATTCAATGAACATGTTGACTTTTACTTGACTATCAATGCCATATGCACGATTGAAAATGTCAGCCATCTTCTCTATCCCCATAGCATCATATGGATCCTATGTAGCAGCATACAGATCCTATGTAGCAACCTCCTAAGTGTCAGTGGGGTCATATGAACAAGTCACCCCACAAGATTGACACACATGGGTTTGAAGGACACCACCCAAAGACTCCCCTAGATGGTGTTGTAAAATAGGGCTAGTATGATGGATGACACTCTAGGTCAAAGTGTTGATCACCTGTAATGTCTCTACATCGACACTCTCCTTCGCAACGACTGGCATAACAATGTGCTCATGAGGCAGCCTAGTGAGAGGTCATCTCCCTTTCTATGCAGGATCCGGTTGTGCACCGGACCTATCCTGAGCTGACCCCTGACCTCTCCCCTGGAGCTCCCTCATATCAAAATAATTTGGGATTTGGTTCAATATGAACTCACTATATAGTTTCCTAAGAAAATATTGGGAGACTTCACAATTGTTGCACGATGGGTAATCAAAGACCAAGTACCACCTATCATAAAAACAGTTCCTAATCTCTTTGTGGTGGCACCAATGAATAGGAAACCTCTTCGCATTGAGGCTAAGATTTTGATTTTCTCTAGGGTCAGTGAATAAAGAGCACAAATCACCTTTAGTAATTTTTAAATCTTTTACTTGTTTATATGATAGTTTATCTGCATAATATGCCCTAGTTGCATGCCTCCTATCTTTCCATCCCATTATTTTTTGGATTATTGAATCTACATTTTTTAACATCTCTTTCATTGAATTTTCTAGTGTCATTCTTTCTGCAGTTGAAGCATTTGGATCACTCAACCTACTCATAAGATCCTCAATTTGTTTTTTTTTGTTCTCAATTTCACTCAAATTTTGTTGAGTTCTAGAAGGGTGTTGAGTGATTGGTGGGGGAGGTTGATTTTTTGGAAGATTTTGTTGAGGACGATTTTCCTGTTCTTCTTGTTGAGAATTTTGAGGATTTGCATAATCATTTGCATCTCCTACAAATTAAAAAAAAATCAAATCTAACCTAAAACAAACAAAATCAACTTGAAACTAATAAATTCAGAAAAAAATAGCAAAAAATACTTACCTCATACACTTCTTCATCATCGTGGCACCATATTTACAAAGGAAAAGCAACTATTGTTGATGAATTTTGTAGAATGCCTCCTCCTAGAATGTGAGTGCGAAAATGAGGGTTTTTGGCCACGGGCAAAGTAGAAAAAATAGACAAGAGAAAATGAATAGCTTTCACTTTTTTATTTTATTTTAAAATGAAATAATGCAAGTGCATTATAACGTGCTTGCATTATGTCATTTTCAATTTTTTTTGGAGTTGGCCACAAAAGTGTAACCCAACTTCATGCACCTGCCCATATTGGTGTATTTGAAATTTGGTGGGTTATCTCATTTCTGATAATTTTGTACTATTTGTAGGGAGGTTTCCATCAAAATTGGGCATTGGAATCAAAGAACACAAACAGATTGGAGCTGAAGAAAATTGATCATTGAACTATGAGCATAAAAAAGCATTTTTAAATTCTTATTGTAAAATCCTAGAGCATCAGATTCCTACTTTTGTTTTCTGTTTTGGGGCAACTCACTTCTTTTTGCGTTTAAAATCAACCATTGGTTTGATCTTTTCAAATTGGTTAAAATTGACCTTAGCAACTTACTAGACTTTGGATTGTGGGCTAAAATTGAACAAGCAACTTCACACTTGATTTTGGTGCTATAAAAAGAATCCATTACTGCTTTTGAGGTTTAAAATGAACATGTGTCTTTTGTGTTTTGTAATACTTTTTATAAATTAATATCATTTAAAAGGTGTATGAACTTCTCTCATGCTTCACAACGATCTTTAGAATCAAAAGTCTTTTTGGTGATATTAAATTGTATAAAAGATTTCCTCCACACTTCAATTTGGGCTTAAAATTGACAAAACATGCGAGTGTGAAGAAAAGGCATTGTGTGTGCTCCCTCCTAATTATGTTAGGTAGTCAAACTTGTAAGGCCCCTCCCTTGTGTTCAATAGTTGTGAATATTTTACTATATAAAAAAATATTAAATTAAGTTTTCTATTCATAATAAATAAAATACATGTATGGCAAGATTGTTGAAATATTTAATTATAAACTATATTATCAAATAAAGTTTCATTAATAAGTTACCTGATTGCTCAAGGGGTACAAAATTTGGCCCATGGTCATGGACCGTGATAAAAGTTAAAACTATTATTGAAGACCTAGATCATGTGGGCTTAATTTTAATCTAAATCAGATTTAATGAATTGCATAAGTTTATATTTTTCATATGGCTATATGGATCAGAACAACAATATATTGAATACAAATTGAAGTTTAATTGTTAAATAGTAAGAGGTATCATTACTAGGTAAACTTTCCATTTATGTATCCAAAGCAAATATAAGTTGTTCTGTGTATTTCTTGATTTTGAAATTGTATTCCTTTAATTGATAAATGTGAGTATATATATATATATATTTAATTCTATAACCAGTATCAAATAATGTATTATTCATAGTAAATACTATATAGTTATAGCAACATTGTTAACATATCTAACTATATAGATATATAGATAGATAGATAGATAGATAGATGCTACTTATGCTCATTTTTGTTCTTATATAGTATAAATCAATATATCAAAAATAGAAGATTTTTTAGATGATGCGAAGGGAAATGTATATCAGTAAATCAATCATCAAGGTAGAAGGATTGAGGACACAAGCTTTCCTAGGTTCAAGGTCAGGAACACAAATCCTCTGTCATGCTGCAACAATTTGCACAATATTTTATAAATTTTCCATGGATCTTGTGTGCTAGGCGAATATAGTTTTGACAATTATTGATTTCAAGATAATTTTTAACTTGACCCATTTGAAGATGGTACGTATTGGTATATGTTTCTATTGTATATCAATTGATCTAGATATCATACCAACTCACCATTACTTTCACCTAATAATGACCCTTGGAGAGGTACGGGAGCCTCGAGAGTTAATGAAATGGAGACTATTGGGGCAAAGAAATAAATAATCAAAATATCATGAGAAATAAAAAACAAGCTACCTTAATGAGGAATTAAATGTTTTAGCAGGGCAATGGTAGACACAGAGAAAAGTGGAGGTGAATATGGAAGGAGGGTGGAAAGTAATGGGGGATTGGGGATTGAGATGCACCAATCCCCTCTTCTTCTTGAGATTCTGCAAATTGCTTGGAATCATTAGAAAGGCCTATAGAGATGGATTAAAATTTTGTAGAATTTGAAGATAAGCTGTGAAAGGAGCTTATGGCATTGAAGTACAGATTGTTGAAACTCCAGAAGAAGACTTTTAGCTTACTCTAAAGATTGATTTGACAAAACTTCCATCAGATGAGTCTCTTACCCAAGGACATAATAAGCTTTCTTTATATTCGATTAATGGCAATATATTATAGCTCCTAAGCTGAATATTGTTATTCTTTAGAGTAATTCTTCTTGAAGTAAAGAATGGTTATTCAAGCATAGATATAATTAGCCCTTCAATTGTTGTAGTGTAACTAGGAAGATTGGAGAATGTAGCAAGTTGTATTCAAACACGGTTGTTTCTACTAAGCATTTTTTAGAATAATAAATACCATGAGAGCTTGTGGTTACATTCAGAATCCCTTTTGATAGGAGTGCATTATATGTATAGAAGCTTTATTTATTTTCCTATACCGATTGATTAGTTTGTGGACTACTACAAGAAATAAATATTTATTTTACAAAATTAGAAAGCTAGACAAGACATCAAGACGTAAAATAATGTTGTCTTACTATTATTTTAATTCCTCCCTTCTTGTTTGGAGGATATATATATTATAAATGTTAATTATGGGTTAGGGGGAGGATTACTATCTAAAAATGGAGGAATGTCTCTGAAAATCTATAATTGCAAGATTGTCTGCATTGATCTGGTTCTATCTATTTGGTTTGGTGAAGCCCAAATTGGCAAGTTTCTCAAACAAAGTGGATAAGGATGCCTTTTTCTCTATTGGCAAGTTTCTCTCACACATTGATTTTTCCAATTATTGGAGTGGAGACCATTTTATAAATAAGCTTTTGTTGAATATGTAATTAGATTGGGAATCAATAAAAGAGTTTCCCCTACTTTGAGAGTGGATGTAGGCAATTGCCAAACCACTATAAAATTTGTGTCTCGTGTCTTGTTCGTTAATTTTCTATTTTCTATTTTGTTTCTTTGCTCGTTTTAATATTAACAATTGGTATCAAAGCCTGAAGCTTGGTGCTAGAAATCGATGAAGAATTTCCTGAGCTATGGAAAAGTATTGAGCAGAGATGGAAGACAATTGGGTGCTAGATCCTGGAGCTGAATATTTTTCTATTGTGAAGAGATGAGATGAAGTGGGAGTTTTAGGTGATGAAGATAATGCAGTTGATTTTATTATTGAAGAATTTCTTTTACATTTATATTTACCAGAGAGTAAAGTCTCTTGTTGCTTATTTGGTTGTGATAAATTCTCTTCTAGCCATGATTCAGATCCTATCACGGGAGTGAGTGATGCCATACAAGTGAAAGCTGAAACAAAACACCATGTTCATTAATGGGATGGCTGGACAAATGAAAAGGATTCGGCTGAAGAGACTATGGAGTTTTCCTTCCAAGATGAGGAGGATGCCTCCCAAGGAGAGGAAGATGCAGTCTGGTACCAAGTGAGTGAAGATGATGATGAACCTAAGGAAAAGGTTGAAGAAAAGGCTGAAGAGGCTAAAAATCGAGAGGTAGAAATAATGGTTTATGGTAATCCATTATTCGAGCCAGAAGGAGAAATGGTTTATAATAATCCATTATTTGACTCCCAAGAGGGGGATGATAACATTAGATCTAATCCTACCTATTTAGAGTGGGAGCGGTCGCATGAGTAGCTTATCAGTGGCAAAGAGGATGTGGCTAACAACCTTGCATATGGCTATTACACCATCAGTAGGGAACTAGACCAGAAAAATGCCCATAAGTATAGGCCATCAGATGATGGCATAATGCCAAATATTCATTTGCCAACCCCGTCAGTCAACAAAACCTATGTCAAATAGAAGAAAGAATTAGCAGAACTTCTCGCACAAAGAGGAAGATTTGGAGGCTCCAATGAACATTATCCGGGGGTAGAGGTAGAATTGGCAGGGAAGATAGATTTGAATCCCTGAAAATGGAAAGAGAGTGCTCCCAACAAAGCAGAAGACATGATTGATGGTTATGAGTGCCCAATTCTTGTGAATAACAAGGAGGAAAAAGGGGTGTTAGAGAGGAAAAGGGAAATGGTGGAAATGTCTTACTTGCTGCCGCACCTACACTCAGGATGGGTGGTGGACTAGGTGATACTGGCAGACTTTGGTGGTGGGGCTTTCTATGAAAGCAAAGAGGAGGATATTCATGGTGCTTCCAATTTGAAGGTAGACGATATGAAAACCCTCAGAGAACATGTCATGTGACAAATTTTCTTAGAAGATTTAGAGGTTCTAATTACTCATTTGGAACAAGAGAAGGCAGAGAGAAAATAGTGGAAGAAAGAAAAGTAATTGCAGAAGGTGGTGGTGAAGGCTCAAAAGATGCAACAAAGAAAGTGTACAGATAGTTCAACATCATCATCTGAATCGAGCAACAGTGACTGTTAGGAGATCAACATGGAAAATCTCTACATGAATTGGATTTCTGAGCAGGCGGTTTTCCCTGACGTCATGCCTACTACTTTTTTGAAAAATCCTCTAAATATTAGAAACATTGTGGGACTTGCTTGGACACGGTTGGATATTTTTGGTATTACAAGGGAGAAAGTTTCTAATGTAGTTAAGGCTGAGATAGGAAAGAAGGCCATCATGGAAGAGGGACTGTTCTTTGATAATTTTTTGAAAGAGTGCAATGTTGAGATTGATGGCAAGGAAACAATTGTATTGAATGGCAGTGAAAGAGTTAACATAAAAGGGGTCCATGTTGACAAGGCTTGTGAGAAGATAAAAGACAGGAAGGCTTTGCCCAATCTTGGGAAGAAGGATTTCAATGAGAAATTGAAGTGTGGCAAGGATGGAGTGTTTGTAGAAGGAGACCTCACACCATTTGGAAATATTGAGCTTAGCAAAAATTATATGTATATTATGATAAATGGTGCAGAGAATTTGTGCATGTCAGCCCCATCCATTGAAAAATTTGTGAAGGCTATGAAGGATAACATCATTTCTACTTCATCAGTACATGGAACTATATTTCTAGGAATTACTAGGAAAAGTATAATTGCGGTGGCTCGTAATCGAGGTTATGAAGTCCAAGAGCGTTTGATATCTGTAGAAAAATTGTTTAATGCAAATGAGGTGTTTTGCACTGGCATGACAGTGGTGGTCTCTCCTAAGGGAAAAATATATATTCTATCAATAGCTGTCAGTTCCGATGGAGGAGGATTAGATTGTTTTGTTCATCTATGTGATACTCGATACAATCAACAGTGGGTAGTTGTTGATTTTTTGGTAGGTGAGGATAACGATGTTGCGAGGCAGGAGGAAATTAAAGGAGAACAAGCCTTCGATGAGAAGGAGCATAAATTAATTTTCTGTGTGGGGGAGAAGGTTATTAAATCCGATTTGATTTGGAGAAGACTCATTCAGACTGTGTTGGAATAGAGTTTGGTAAAATTAAAATCTTCTCAAGGTCTAGTTGTTATGTAAATGCCTGCAATGGGGGATATCTTTAAGCAGCCATTTGGTCTTCAAGTGGGAGATTTTTGGGTTTGGTGAAGCCAAAATTTGAAAACTTCTTAAACAAACTAGATAAGGATGCCTTTTTCTCTATTGGCAAGTTTCTCTCACACATTGATTTTTCTAATTATTGGAGTGGAGACCGTTTTATAAATAAGCTACTATTGAATATGTAATTAGATTGAGAATCAATAAAAGAGTTTCCCCTACTTTGAGAGTGGATATAGGCAATTTTTGAACCACTATAAAAAATTTCTTGTGTCTTGTTCGTTAATTTTATGTTTTCTATTATGTTTCTTTGCTTGTTTTAATATTAACACTAAGAAATTGTGTTCCTCTTCAAGTTCATTTGAATTTTCATCAGCATCTCAACACCTAGTGACATCTCAGGCCATTTATCCTCAAATGCTAGCCTGACTGAAGTTAATCTCTCACCACCGCACATCCTATTATGACTACAATTTAAATCATTTTACATGATTCTGTTTTGGGCCTAGTTATGCATTTGCTAGGTCATCAGTTTTAGTTGCAACATACCTTACCATAGAAAATACTGAGAAAGGTTTAGAAAATTGGTTTCACACCTACTGTTTGAATTTTCTTGAAAGTGTCTAAAGCTTTCTTTCTTTTTTTTAACAAATCCATTTTGTGTGTATCTTGCAATTATCTCACTCCATGAGATCGTAATCCTTGAGCCATTTTTTCAAACAGTTCACGTGCCTTGTTTATGTTGCTACGTTTTGCATACATATATACCAAGGCAATTGCGGTTACATTATGTGACAAAAATTTCCCCTTTTTGTTATGCATTGGTGGATGTCCCTAAAATTATTAGTTGATATCTAACATGGTGCAAATCATTATAGTGCAAGCCTATTTTTTAGAGTGTTTCATTTAGCATCACCAGTAATCTCCATGAGGACATACTCGAAGGTTCTTAACAGCTCTAATAGTTGTTCCAAGTGGTAGATTTAACAAAGCAAATGCAATTGTCAACTTATCACTATGGTGGCAGATAAATAATCCTTTTTTGCCTACTTCCACAACATTAAGTAAATGTCTTGTTACTGGAAATTACCCTGCCGCCTTCATCTACAAAACCAATACCTTCAAACATTGCATTCATCTTCTATGTCTGTGAATATGATCTGTCTCATACACAGAAACAAGGTACCATTTTATGGCCTTCAATCCAACTTCATCCCAATATCTTTTTAATTCCTCTATATTTCATCAATCTCCTTACCATTTAAACCTCACCACACCTGCTAACATTTGCACAATTGTTTGGGAAAATACATAAGTTGCAACATTTTTAGGATCGAAATAAAGATGCAGTGTTTTTGGAAATAATCCTCAGTGTATGTTCATATATGATCTACAAGCACAAGTAAACACATTTTGTATATGATGCAAATCCATTTCACAGAGCTTGGAGTGCCTGTACATCACCCCGTACAAAATGTTGGGTATGAAATTTGAGCTAGATAAATTAAGTTGGTTCAAATTGTCCATCCATATCCTTGTGTGGGAAATGGAATCTTTGTGAATGCTCTTTCAAGTTTTGATTCTTCTAGAAAAGAGAGCATGTGACAATCATGGCAATACTTATTGGGTAGTTGCATTCTTTGTTTCATCTTTTAGTTTGAAACCTACTTAATTTCATCCTTTCAAGGGATATGTGTCTTGCTTCTATCTTTGAGAGAAGTTTTGGGACTGCTAAATAGGTTGTCATTTAGGGAGTTCAAACTAGAGCTCTCCAAAATGTGCTCTATTGCAAACTAATTATTTTTTTATTTATAAGAGCAACTTACTAAGCTTGCCATTATTTGATGGTCTATTTTAGATAAATTAATTATTAATAGGATTTAATCCATATTATTTCTTTATTCTATTTAAGATAAATATTGTGGAAATTTGGAAATTATATACTATTGTCTATTAGTAATCAAATCAAGTTAAATAAGTTGTAATAAATAAACCATCTAAACTAAATGTTTATTAGAAAATAAATAAAGATAAAGATTTGATGGGAGAAGAGTTAATCCATTCGACATACTTCAAGCATATCAAAAGTAGTTAAATACAACTTTAGTTTTAAATTAGAATTCAGATTATATTGTTTACTTAACATCTTGAACTTCTAAGGAATATGGACTTACCCTTATCATATTGGATTGTGCTTTTCAATCAATCTCACAACATTGAGGATATAATGATCTCCCACAAATATTGAGGGACATCCCAAATATCCTAAAGATTACCCACCTTTTGTACACCAAAAATTATATATGTATATATGTGTCAAGATAGATAGAGAGTAAAATAATAAAATAGAATAAAATCACTTTATCGATTAATTGATCATTAACTGATGATATATATGGCATGTAGGTGATGGAATAGTTAGGAACGTAAATCCTATGAAAAATTAACTTATAAAGATGAACTATTTAAATGCACCTTGATGTTATATTAGATTAGATAATTTAGATTGATTCTATTGCTTGCATACTCTAATTGGAATAGACACAACCACGTTTGGTTGGTTGGTGAATTTAATTTTATTCACATTGGAAGCATAGTGTATGAAGCATTGTTGTTTTTGATCTAGTGACTATGATTTTAGTCGATGTAACATATATTAAGTAAACTCAAGATAAGGTGTTGATTTATTAAAGTGTGGAGTACTACCAAATAATGAATGGTTGTAGGTTCTTTAATAAAATGTAAGTTACCTAGTATGGTGGAAACATATTTAGTTCTAGTTGAATAGTTAATGTCATGAATAATATTTGGCTGTGAAATAATGTAGATAGTCTAGGTTACATCACCTACTTAAATTATTTTGAATAATGGTGACAAGGATTACTATAATTGAGAGTAAATTCATTATTACATCAATTTAATAATTTCTTTTTTATAGTGAGAGGAACCTCATAATCTTATTAATTGTATTGTGATCATTGCATTGTTTGGTTTTAAACCACAAACATCATTATAATCATCTATTTAAGACATGACATTCTCATCATCATCCTAGATGATACTTGGTGAGCATGTTTTGTTAGGTGATCCTTGTGTAGTGTTATAATTGGGTTTTTTAACCATTACCCTATATAGTAAAGGAGCCCTCATAGATTAAGCATTGTTTTCCATTTGTTTTTATGTATTTTCTATGTCATTGAGGATTTTTGTTGGGAGTTAAACCTTGTTGAAATGTGTCATTGTTGGTCATTCAAGAATTATCGAATCAGGGGGGATAAACCTAGGATATAGGTGAGCATGGAAATCATTTTCTCTTGCAAACTTAGCACTTAGGAGAATATCCTTCGAGTGTGTTTCCTAGTATATTTTTACCCAATTCTTCAATCCCCGGCTTCACCTAAGTGGGTGGGAGCCAACTATGAAAGGTTTTGGGGAAAAGGGCCCTAGAAAGGGTTGCGTACCCACTCTTTTAGTTTTTAATTAATGGATTAGAGGAATAATATGAAGTTGAGTAGAGAATTGAGTTTAGAGTATGTCAGTGTTATTGGGTTATGAGTGTGACTGTGGTAGATCCATCCTTGAACCTAAGGGTCATCCCTTGCTATCCAACTATGTGTGAGATGGTTGAAGTCCAACTGTCAAACTATGATTCCTCTGCGAAGTATATACTTAGGCAAGGTCGTAAGAGATGAGCCCCCAAGGAATTAGGTCTAGCCCCTAGGGTTTTCTCTCTTTTCGTTACTTGAGCTAATATTGATATAATATATTTTCTTATCTTATGAATTGATTGTTCCTTCAGTTTATGAATGTGTTGGTTGAATTATTTAAGTCCATCTTGATGATTTAATTTATGTTTCTCCATTTTCATAGGATTGCATAAGCAATTTAGTTGTCTAACTGAATATATTAATCTATAACTGGTCAAATGTTGTATGATTGCTTGTAGTGCCTTCTTTAGTAGCAGCTTTGTGAGTTTTTCAAGAATTATTGAATGAAATTTGATAGTTGTGTTTTGTCCTTAACTATATTTTTGAGTATTAAATTTAGGGCATTACATTTGGTATCAGAGCGCGGTTGCAACACTGAGATCTTTGGCTAGTGTTGTGGCCCTAGTGGTGTTGCTTGTGTGAAGCTCCCTTGTGTGCTTATCTCCTTGTGACTAATGTTTGAAATGACCCTATGACGTCTTTTCTTCCCTTATCCTTTGATAATTGATTTTACCTTTGATTGAGTATTACATACCTTGATGTGAATGACATAAGGGACTATGAAATAAATGGTACTAGGTTCATAGAATTTATGTGGGAAAATGATAGTTAGATACTAATGCTTCTTAAAGGAATTATATAGTGTGTTCCCTAAAATTGGATAGAAAAGTAGTGATTTAACCATGACTGGGTTATGATCTCCTCGTTTATGTATCTAGGAGTGATTTAAAAATGTAATTCCTTTCTTGGGTGTGGAAAAATGAAGTGCTTCCAAATAGTGCATGATTCCTTGAAATTAGTTGAGTAAATGTTTGTGCAAAGTTATCTTATAAATATGAAGGAAAGATGTTTTGTCATGATTGTGTATGCCATTTGGTAGAATACAATATTTTGTGGTTTAATTACATGAAAGGTAATAGTTTTGTATCTTAAAAGATGAAAATGGGTAATGAAGTGTTTTGTATCCACAGTGGACGTGAATACCCCATAATGGTGCATATGGTGTGTGTTGTGGCAATTTTCGTGGATAGACCAAGTGGTAAAATTAAGTGTATGTTGTGCATCTTGGACTCATATGGAATGGAGTGATAGAATTCTTGTCAGTTATGTGATTGGTCATGTAGAAAATAGTATATGTGTTGAGCCCCAAGTATGAAATACAGGGTATATAACTTGGGATAAGGGTGGTGGATGTCTAGTATGATCCCCTATGTGTACCCTTTGTGATTATTTTGTGTAGTTGATTTGTTGTGAAAAAGGAGTAAGCATGGAATGTGTGGATGTGTATCTATTAAATGAAATGTGATGCATTCCTTTGTGTTAGTCTTATTTGTATGTTAAATGTGTACCCCTAGTGTTTGGTTCCCCCCTTATGGGAGTGCGATGCCAACTAGTGTAAATAGGGGTTGAGAGGCACATGTTCTCCCATCGGGAAATTACGCGCCCAGGATGTTGTCCCTAATCCTGATAAAGGATCTATGTCGAGTCATTATAATCCTCCCATGGATGTTGATCGTGGCCTACTGCCCCATATAGGAGAGGCACACTTGTTGGTTCATAGTGCAAACCTATTCCTTGATGTTATAACCCATGGGTAAAGGTTGGAATTACATGGACCACTAGTGATTCATATTTATGTGGTCGGGGACCACCAACTATTCATATTCATGTGGTCAAGGATCACCAATGATTCATATATATATGTGGTCAGGGACCACCAGTTATTCATATTTATGTGGTCAAGGACCACTAGTTATTGCATGCTATTATACTTATGTGGTTAGAGAACCACCATTCCCCTCCTCCCCTTAGGTGGCTTATCAAGTCACATGGTGCTCATGATGAAAAAAGTTTATTGTTGAAATATGAATTGTTGCTAACTTCTAATTGATGTATTTTACTGCGTTCCAACAATGCAAGATTTTACAGTTATTTTATTAGGCTATTTAGCCATTTGATGGTTGTTGTAGTCTGATTTTCCTCAAGGACTTGTTTAAATTTCATTTTTGAATTAAGATTGAAATGTTGCAATGTAGTTACAATTGATATTTATTTTTCTCCTCTCTTGAATTTATAGTTCCTCTTTTGGATTTTTTTTATTGGAGTCTTGGTTTATGGTCCTATGTTACTCAGTTTGAGGCTTTCTCCTTATTTGCAAATTGTTGGCATGTGTGGTGTAATGTAAAATCTATAAATTGCCATATCCCGGGTGGTTCCCTGACAGGTCGTATAGGGGAGTAGATGCGTTGGGGAATTATTTTGAAAAGGGTTATAAATGGGACCGGTGTGGGAAGGTCATTGATCCATTCTTCCCTTCACTCTACGATTGTTCTTATCTGCATGGAGGAGTCCTTATAGAAGGGCCTCAAGACTATCTTTCTAAATTTGCTATGGTATCCATGAATATCCATCCTTGCAAATCCCATTATGTGAGCCTTATGTTGTAAATTATGTGATTGTGTGAGGATAGGCACGCCCATTGGGAAGATCATCCTTGCTATTTTTGTGTGTTCTTGTGAAATTGCAAGTAAATGTGATGTGGCATACCTATAATTGCAAGAGAATGATGTATATTTAATATTCATTGAGACATGAGTTGACTTTGGAAGATAAATACCTCCTTTACATCATGAGTGATGTTTATGATACAAGAAATCCTTGATGTGTATCTTGGAATGCTAATATGTGTTGATATATGCTTGCATAAATTTTATTCAAGATAGTTGAGCACTTATTGGAACATGAAATGACATGAGTACCATGCTTGAAAAGACAAATACCCTCTTAATTAGATAATTAGACAAATTTGAACATTGTGAGTAATAGTTGTTAGATAATTATATTCACTGATAAAGGTATTGATGTGATTTTGTTTATATTTGTGTTACCTTGTTCTAAATAAATGGGGATATCACCCTAGGAATGATATAAATTTGTGTTGCATGTGTTGTAGTGAAGCTTGTTGAACCATGACATAACTCTTATATCAGGTATACAGTAACTCATATATTGTAGGGAAGGTCCCTAACTTTGTATTTAATGATTGATTTCATGCTAGTAATAATAAATGAGAATTATTACTTCATATTAGCTTTGGATTAATCATATGTGGTGGGATCATGCTAACCAAACCTTATTAACTTCCAAGAGGAAGTTTGTTCTAAGGGGAGGGGGATGTAAGGACCCCCCCTTTTATTCAATAGTTGTGAATATTTTATACAAAATATTAAATTAAGTGTTCTATTCATAATAAATGAAATACATGTATGGCAAGTTTGTTCAAATATTTAACTATAAACTATATTATCAAATAAAGTTCCATTAATAAGATACCTAATTTCTCAAGGGGTACAAAGTTTGGCCCATGGTCATGGACCGTGATAAAAGTTAAAACTATTATTGAAGACCTAGATCATGTGGGATTAATTTTAATCTAAATCAGATTTAATGACTCATAGGTTTATATTTTTCATATGGTTATATGGACCAGAACAACAATATATTGAATACAAATTGAATTTTAATTGTTAAATAGTAAGAGGTATCATTACTAGGTAATCTTGTCATTTATGTATCCATTGCAAATATAAGTTATGCATATTTCTTGATTTTGAAATTGTATTCCTTTAATTGATAAATGTGAGTATATATATATATATATGAATTATGAATTATACATTTAGTTAGTATCAAATAATGTATTATTCATAGTAAATACTATATAGTTATAGCACCATTGTTAACATATCTAACTATATATATATATATATATATATATATAGATGCTACTTATGCTCATTTTCGTTCTTATGCAGTATAAATCAATATATCAAAAATAGAAGAGTTTTTAAATGATGCGAAGGGAAATGTCTGTCAATAAATCAATCATCAAGGTAGAATGCTTAAGGAAATAAGCTTTCCTAGGTTCAAGGTCATGAACACAAATCCTCTATCATGATGCAGCAATTTTCATAATGTTTTATAAGTCTTCCATGGATCTTATGTGCTAGGCAAATATAGCTTTGACAATTATTGATTTCAAGATAATTTTTAGCTTGACCCATTTGAAGATGGTATGCAATGGTATATTTTTCTATTGTATATCAATTGATCCAGCTATCACACCAAATCACCATCATTTTCACCTAATAATGACCCTTGGAGAGGTACGGGAGCCTCGAGAGTTAATGAAATGGAGACTATTGGGGTAGAGAAATAAATAATGAAAAGATCATGAGAAATTAAAAAAATTCTTCCTTAATGAGGAATTAAATGTTTTAGCAGGAGAGTGGTAGACACAGAGAAAATTTGAGGTGAATATGGAAGGGGGTGGAAAGTAATGGGGGATTGGGGATTGAGATGCACCAGCCCTCTTTTCTTTTTGAGATTCTGCAAATTGCATGGAATCGTTGGAAAGGCCTGTAGAGATGGATTAGCATTTTGTGGAATTTAAAGATAAGCTATGAAAGTAGCTTATGGAATTGAAGTACAGATTTTTGACACTCCAGAAGAAGGCTTTTAGTACTCTAAAGATTGATTCAACAAAGCTTCCATCAAATGAGTCTCTTACCCAAGGACATAATAAGCTTTATTTATAATCGATTAATGGAAATATATTATAGCTCCTAAGCTAAATATTGTTATTGTTCAAAGTAATTATTCTTGAAGTAAAGAATGGGTATTCAAGCATAGATAGAATTAACCCTTAAATTGTTGTAGAGTAACTAAGAAGATTGGAGAATGTAGCAAGTTGTATTCAAACACGGTTGTTTCTTCTAAGCATTTTTTAGAATAATAAATACCATGAGAGCTTGTGGTTAAATTCAGAATCCTTTTTGATAGGAGTGCATTATATGTATAGAAGCTTTATGTATTTTCCTATACCGATCGATTAGTTTGTGGACAACTATAGGAAATAAATATTTCTTTTACAAAATTAGAAAGCTAGACAAGACATCAGGACGTCATATAATGTTGTCTTACTATTATATTAATTCCTCCCTTCCTATTTGGAGGATATATATATTAAATGTTATTTATGGGTTAGGGGGAGGATTACTGTCCAAAATGGGAGGAATGTCTCTAAAAATCTATAATTGCAAGATTGTTTGCATTGATATGGTTATATCATTTATAATTCTGTAAGAAATTTAGTTCCTCTTCAAGTTCATTTGAATTTTCATTAGCATCTCAACACCCAGTGACATCTTAGGCCATTTATCCTCAAATGCTAGCTTGATTGAAGTTAATCTCTCACCACTACGCATCCTATTATGACTATAGTTTAAATCATTTTACATGATTCTATTTTGGGCCCAGTTATGCATTCACTAGGCCATCATTTTTAGTTGCAACATACCTTACCATAGAAAATAATGGGAAAGGTTTAGGAAATTGGCTTCACACCTGATGTTTGCATTTTCTTGAAAGTGTCTAAAGCTTTATTTTTATTTTTTAACAAATCCATTTTGTGTATCCTGCAATTATCGCACTCCATGAGATCACAATCCTTGAGGCATTCTATCAAACAGTTCATGTGCCTTGTCTATGCTGCTACGTTTTACGTGTGTATATAACAAGGCAATTGCAATTACATCATTTGACAAAAAGTTCCCCTTTTTTTTATGCGTTGGTGGATGTCCCTAAAATTATTACTAGATATCTGACATGGCGCAAATCATTATATTGCAAGCCTATTTTTTAGAGTGTTTCATTTAGCATCACCAGTAATCTCCACAAGAACATACTCAAAGGTTCTTAACAACTCTAATAGTTGTTCCAAGGGGTATATTTAACAAAGAAAATGAAATTTTCAACTTCTCACTATGGTGGTAGATAAATAATCATTTTTCACCTATTTTCGCAGCATTAAGTAAATTTCTTGAATCTAGAAATTACCCTGCCACCTTCATCTACCAAACCAATACCTTCAAACATTGCATTGATCTTTTGTGTCTGTGAATATGATTTGTCTCATACATAGAAAGAATGTACCATTTTATGGCCTTCAATCCAACTTCATCCTGATATCTTTTTAATTCCTCTATCTTTCATCAAGGGTATGTGCAGGATCATCATGGGAAAAATAGGCCCTTAAGTGGCAAAAAAATCAAAAAAATCAGAGTTAGGAAACTTGACATAAAAATTTGAATAAGTTATCTATATTATTTAAAAAATATGTAAGAATAGAATCTGTAGAAAATTGAATGTATTTTCTAAACTACTAGGTTTATTTTATTTTTTTTAAATCTATTTGGTGAAAATTTGAAATTTCAATGTAGTAGTACTTAAATTTCAGGGAAAAAATAAGTAGGTGTGTGTCTAACCACCCTAACCACAATAAAATGATAATATTTTTTTATAATATCTTAGACATAAGTAGAGGACTCATGTCTGGATGTGATGCATAATTTTTTGTAATTTTTTTCCAAGTAAATAATTAATTATGAATTTTTTATTACAAATTTTTAAAAATATAAAAACTCATATGTCTGACCACCTTAACTTGGTCAAAACTTCATGAAATTCAATTTTTCTTTTTTTAATCCTATAGTATGTGAAGCATAGAATGTGATGCATGTTTTTGATTCCAAAAATGTGATCAATATCATTTGAAAGCTATAGATGTTTATCAATTAGCCTATCAATCAGGACTTTAGTCATAATTCAAATAGAAAATGAATAATAATTATTTATTAAATTCAACATAAAGCATAATTTATACTGGTGGAAATCTGAGAATCTCCTTTAAAAACCCTTTTCATTTCATCAATTTTGGGTAAAAAAAGTCGTTAGCCACATACCCTACAAATACCCATCATATCGCCACTTTTTGGCCCATCATGATCCTGCACATACCCTCAATCTCCTTACCATTTAAACCTCACCACACCTACTGACATTTGCACAATTTTTTGAGAAAATACATAAGTTGCAACAACATTTTTAGGATCGAAATAAAGATGCAATGTTGCTAGAAATACTCCTCATTGTATGTTCATATATGATCTCTAGGCACCAAGTAAACACATTTGGTATATGATGCAGATCCATTTCAAAGAGCTTGGAGTGCCTATATATCACCCCGTACAAAATTTTGGGTATGAAGTTTGAGATAGATAATTTAAGTTGGTTTAAATTGTCCATCCATATCCTTGTGTGGGAAATGGCATCTTTGTGAATGCTCTTTCAAGTTTTGATTCTTCTAGAAAAAAGAGCATGTGACAATCATGGCAATACTTATTTGGAAGTTGCATTCTATGTTTCATCTTTTAGTTTGAAACCTACTTAATTTCATCCTTTCAAGGGATATGTGTCTCGCTTCTATCTTTGAGAGAATTTTTGGGACTACTAAATAGGTTGTTATTTAGGGAGTTTAAACTGGACCTCTCCAAAATGTGCTCTGCTATAAACTAATTATTCTTTTATTTATAAGAGAAACTTACTAAGTTTTCCATTATTTTATGGTCTATTTAAGATAAATTAATTATAAATAAGATTTAATCATTCTTATTTCTTTATTCTATTTAAGATAAATATTGTGGAAATTTGGAAATTATATACTATTGTCTATTAGTAATAAAATCAAGTTAAATAAGTTGTAATAAATAAACCATCTAAACTAAATGTTTGTTAGAAAATAAATAAATAAATAAAGATAAATATTTGATGGGAGAAGAGTTAATCCATTAGACAAACCTCATTCATATCAAAAGTAGTTAAATACAACTTTACTTTTAAATTAGAATTCAAATTATATTGTTTACTTAATATCTTGAACTTCTAAGGAATATGGTCTTACCCTTATCATATTGGATTGTGCTTTTCAATCAATCTCCAAACATTGAGGATATAATGATCTCCCTCAAATATTGAGGGACATCTTGAATATCCTAAAGATGACCCACCCTTTTTACACCAAAAATTCTATATGTATATATGTGTAAAGATAGATAGAGAGTAAAATAATAAAATAGAATAAAATCACTTTATCAATTAATTGATCATTAACTGATGATATGTATGGCATACATGTAGGTGATGGAATAGTTGGGAACCTAGAAATAAAGGGCCTATGTAAAATTAACTTATAAAGATAAATGCTTTAAATGCACCTTGATGCTATATTAGATTAGATAATTTAGATTGATTTGATTGCTTGCATACTCTAACTGGAACACACACAACCACATTTGGTTGGTTGGTGAATTTAATTTTATTCACATTGGAAGCATAGTGTATGAAGCATTGTTGTTTTTGATCTAGTGACTATGATTTTAGTTGATGATGTAATCATCTATTAAGTAAACTCAAGATAAGGTTTTGATTTATTAAAGTGTGTCCAAATAATGAATGCTTGTAGGTTCTTTAGTAAAAGGTAAGTTACCCAGTATGGTTGAAAAATATTGAGTTCTAGTTGAATAGTTAATGTCATGAATAATATTGGGTTGTGCAATAATGTAGATAGTTTGGGTTACATCACCTACTTATTATTTTGAATAATGGTGGAAAGGATTAGTGTAATTGAGAGTAAATTCATTATTATATTAATTTAATAATTTCTTTTTATAGTGAAAGGAACCTCCTAATCTTAGTAATTATATTGTGATCATTGATTTGTTTGGTTTTAAACCACAAACATCATCATAATCATCTATTTAAGACATGATATGCTCGTCATCATCCTAGATGATACTTGGTGAGCCTGTTTTGTTAGGTGATCCTTCTATAGTGTTATAATTGGCTTTGTTAACCATTACCCTATATAGTAAAGGATCCCTTCTAGATTAACCATTGTTGTCCATTTTTTTTTATGTATTTTCAATGTGGTTGAGGATTTTTTTTTGGAGTTAAACCTTGATGAAATGTGTCATTGTTGGTCATTTGAGAATTATCGAATCAGGGGGGATAAACCTAGGATATAGGTGAGCATGGAAATTATTTTCTCTTGCAAACTTAGCACTCAGGAGAATATCCTTGGAGCGTGTTTCCTATTATATTTTTACCCAATTCTTTAATCCTTGGCTTCACCTAAGTGGGTGGCAGCCGGCTATGAAATTGTCTGGGGAAAAGGGCCCTAGAAAGGGTTATGTACCCACTCTTTTAGTTTTTAATTAATGGATTAGAGGCATAATATGAATTTGAGTAGAGAATTGAGTTTAGAGTATGTCAGTGTTATTGGGTTATGAGTGTGACTATTGTAGAGCCATCCTTGAACCTAAGGATTATCCCTTGCTATCCAACCATGTGTGAGATGGTTGAAGTCTAGTTGTTGAACTACAGTTCCTCTATGAAGTATATACATAGGAAAGGCCGTCAGGGATGAGCCCTCAAGGAATTAGATCTAGCCCCTAGGGCTTTCTCTCTTTTCATTACTTGAGCTAATATGGATATAATATATTTGCTTAGCTTATGACTTGATTGTTCCTTCAGTTTTTGAATGTGTTGGTTGAATTATTTAAGTCCATCTTGATGATTTAATTTTTGTGTCCCCATTTGAAAACCCTCATAGGATTGCATGAGAAATTTAGTTGTCTAACTGAACATATTAATCTATAACTAGTCAAATGTTGTATGCTTCCTTGTAGTGCCTTCTTTGGTAGCAACTTTGTGAGTTTTTCAAGCATTCTTGAATGAAATTTGATAGTTGTGTTTTGTCCTTAATTGTATTTTTGAGTGTTAAATTTAGGGCATTACAAAACTATAAATGTACTCCTTCACTATTGTGTACCTTTAGAGGGACTATCTTCATGGGAAAAAGTAATCACCCTAAGGGAATGACTCAAACCGGTGATGAGCTAAACACCAAGCTAATCCCGACCAGTATATAAATTCAAATTTTGAGGAAACTCATCCTTACAGGCGCTCCTACGGACAAGTAGGTGATCCTGTTTGTATGGTTTGATCTTGCCTCTCGTGTGCCCATCTTAACGAGTATCCTAATTATGATCCAATCTGTGTAAAATCCAAAATCCTTTCTATTTTGTTGGTGCAAGAGGTCGGACCTCTAAAGCCATCCCACAATTTTTTAGTTCTTAGTAGAGATGAGAAGTATGCCATGGGAGTTTGATGGGTACTGAAGCTTTTCTAGCCCAAGAAGTGTGTGATGGGGAGGGGAGCCAGTGTGGTCAAGCTTCTAATCATCCGCTAAGAGTAGGCTCATCTAGATTTATCCAAGTGGGAACTCAAATATTGTCTCATTCTATCCTAGGGTTGTGCAATCTTTGAGTCAGTTACATTGCTTGGATCCAAAATCTTTGAAAAAAAACATTCAACATGATCATCAAATTTCAAACCCTTTAGGAGGAGGAAATTCCTTTGAAAAAATCCAAGTACTACTACTTGTCCCTTGGGATTTCATCCTTAGAGGCTTCTAAGTATTTAGATTTATATGTCAATTTGCTCTCACTAAAGTCAACCTTAGGGAACTATGGCCTTGATTTTCTTGATTTCCACATAATGGAATTTGTGGGATGAAAATAAATTGAGACATTAGACATTTAGTTTGAAAATATAAGGCAAGAAAGTGTTTGTGTTAAAAAGAACTCATTAAGCAAAGATCAAAAACAACTGAATCCCACACATGTGCTTGTTATCTTTTGGTCATATGGTTTTTCATGCAAACATTGGTCTTTTGTAATGAACAACTCTTAGCAAAAAGCATGTTCTTCAATACTGAGGTCTTGTAAGAAAAAATATATCTAGGTTCACTTAGGATCAAAATCAACACCTTCATCCATTTCAAAACATCAATCAAAACCCATCTCACAAACAATTCTTAGAAATCTTGGAAAAATCCTTCATACTAGACTTTTGGAAAATCCTTTAAAACAAATCAAAATCTTCTTGTTTGACTAGCTATGTGTAGATGAATCCTTCTTCATACACTTAGTCAAATTATCATCTTGTGAGAAATTTTATATCATAGATAACATCCAACATCTTGGGATTTATTTGTTCATTATCTAAAATCCAAATCCAAAATCCAAAATCAAATCAAAATCAAATCAAATCAAACCAAAAGTCCCAAAGTCTAGTAGCCCCTTCAAGATTTCTTAAGAGTTCAATCGTTCACATCATCCACCTTTCATTTATCTCATCACCACCCTTTGATCCTTAATTATCCTATAGTTTCTTTTTTTTGTGCCTAAAGTTTAGATCAAATCTAGGAGTTAGAGGTTCACCTCCCACATTCCTGAAAATTGATCCCTATTTTATGGTTCAAACTAGATCTCAAAACAAGAAAAACATGGAATATAAACTTTCTCCATACATCATGAGTGATCTAATTCAACCGAACTATCAAAGCCTTACAAAATCAATGGATTATCAAAACTCACATTTATACAATCCATACATGGGATCATTATCTCCTACAAACCTCAATGGTACAACAAATGTGAGTTTTCCCAATCTACGTTTTGGACCACCTTTCCCTATGGTAGATTTAAATCAAATTCAAAGCATACAAATCTATCAACCAAACAATCAATGCATGATTCTTCAACAAAACAACATTATCCCACCAAATCCATACATGCCAAATGTTAATATACCAAGTACAATTTTACCAAACATGAACATTTCAAATCCACACTTGGTAAACTTTGGGATAGATATGTTTATGAATCATACAAATGTTGTTCAAAGTCCAAACAATATGTTAATGAATTCATGTATTGATCCAAGTCAAGGTAACACCATACAAAATCAAAGTTACCTAAATCAAGGAAATGTGATGCCCAACCACAACAATGTTCAATATCAACCTATAATGCCAAACCTAAACATCATCCCAAATCAAAATATTGACCACAATCAATTTGTCCATAATCCCATACAAACACCACAAGTATACATTCCAAATTTTCTTGA
The DNA here is from genome assembly GCA_007258455.2 of Sequoia sempervirens. NCBI lineage: Eukaryota > Viridiplantae > Streptophyta > Pinopsida > Cupressales > Cupressaceae > Sequoia > Sequoia sempervirens. Next base: position 320,933,421 of record VDFB02000015.1, on the reverse strand, counting down.
ACAAAAACCAAATCAACTATGTCAAGGGTGTTAAGATAAAAATCAAGATCAAATTTGGCGAGATCAAATTTCTACACTTACCAAAATAGTTGATTCACTGCACCAAGAGACATCTCCACCCAAAAATCTACACATTGTTAAAGAATTATCTCATCAAATCATTGAGTTGTCTCCACAACCACATCAAGAACAATATCCCCAATGTCAAGAGGCTGGATATCAAGATCAACAACATGAACAAAAAACCCAATCACCACATCTCCAAGATCAATCACAAAAAGAATCACCTCAACAAGCACAAATCTCACAAGAGCACAAATGCAAATACACTCCTTTTGGAGATCCAATCGAATCAGTGCTAAGAAAGATACTCAATGAAAAACTTATCTCTCTTCCAAAGGTAAGTGCTTTCAACTTTGTCCTAAACATCCCTTGGAATGGGGGTGGATCTTATTGTGAGTATCATATAGAAAATATTCATCAAACATCAAATTGTATTCAACTCAAAAATCTCATACAAGAGCTTATTGATCAAAAAATAATAGTTGTTGAGGACAATGGTCAAGATTCAACCACTAGTGATAGCAGTGACAATCTCTCCACCATAATTGTTGAAAAAATGATCAAGATCTATCCATCAATGAACACCTTGAAGAAGTTTCTACCTCATCCAACAATCAAATCAACATATATCTAGAGTCACTTTTCAATCATAATCAAAATCCACAGACAATGCCCAACAATGATCCAATTCATGAAACATCATTTGATCCTATGGTTGAAAACATTAATAGTCGCTCCACCCCAATTGTTGAAAACAATGGTCAAGATCTATCCATCAATGAGAACCTTGAAGATGTTTCTACCCCATCCAATGATCAAATCAACATGCACCAAGAGTCACTCTTTAGTCATGATCAAAACCCATCAATAATATCTGACAATTACATATTTCAAGGAGCGTTAGAACTATTTGATCCAACTGACATAATCCACGATCCATCGACCAATGATCATGTTGAAAATGTCTCTATGTCACCTAATGAGTTAGACGACATATCTCAAGAATTTAATCCAAAGCATGATCAACATCTTTCACCAAAGTCTAGCAATGGTTCTTTCCAAGACATATTGACATCCTTTGACCTCATGGTTGTAGATATTGAAGAAATCCTCAACTCAACACTTGATCCAAATTCACTTAAAGATCAAGAGGATATTGAGCCACTTCCCATTCCTAATAAAGATATCCAAGAACCCTTTATAATCAATCCATCCTTTGAAACTGATCCATGTCAAGAACTTGATCCAAAGAACATCAAAAGCAATTCTGAAATCATTCAAGATCAAGAATTTGTATCTCCAAGATACTACAATGATCTAATGGACACTCTCCTATCTATACCAGATGTCACAAATGATGATCATATCCATATAGCACATATTCCTCCATTTACCCATGAGATGTTTACTCCTAATGGACATGTAGATGATCTTCATTCAAAACAAGAGTCTCATACTCTTGATATTATTACCAAGGAACAAGAGTCTCCTACTCTTAACATTTGTACACATGATCAAGATATTGAAAAATCTAGAGTCATATCAGAAATGAGTCATGAAGAAGGATCCTATAGAAGTTGTGAATTAGAAACATCCTATGAAGGCATATAAAAAATGAAGCATGAGGAAGATTTTTATAGGGACAATGAATCATTTACACCTCTTGAAGAAGCATTAAAATATGATATTTCACAAGATCAAGCCAAAGATATGAATCAGGAAGTTATCCTACTTATGGAGGATCCTATCACTTATAAACTTGGATCACTTACCTTTCTTAGGGAAAGCTATCTTATCAATGAAGAAGTTATCACCTTTGAAGATCCACAATAGAGCAGAGAAGGATTAGAATCTTGTTTCCAAGGTAAATCATATCCTATTGCAAATAAAATGTTTCAATAGATGAATTATCAAGGAATGGGATTAGGCGTACATGAATAGGGTGTCCTAGAACTAGTGCAGATTATTAGAAATCCTAAGCATCAAGGTCTTGGTTTGACAATTAAGGGATCTAAAAATATCAGTGATACCTCTATAATATTGGGGGAAATTTTATCTAGTGCAAGCTCAACATAGGGAGCATGAAGAGTCCTTATGATGAAACCAATGCCAATACTACAACTAGCCATGTCATGAATCTTCATCCACCCATCACCCCATCCACAAATTGGGACAAAAAAAAAGAAATATTTGAATTAAAGCAAGAAGAATAGTATCAAAATAAAATAATTTGTAAAGAACGAAGGAAAAATCAAATACAAATGGATACCAAAGAATACAAAGAAAGATTATCCCTATCAAACTCCATTAGTCAAAGAAACTATGGGGCAAAATAAAAAAGGGAAAAGTATCCATCAAAGATGTATGGAAAGGAAAAAATAGGCTTCTCAAGCAACATACAAAGTATATCAAGCAGTTGGTCCTAATTCCACACACACTTCTGTATCCGCCCATCATTGCTCATCTTCCCAAGTTTGGAGAGTCAAATGTTCCAAACTATCAACCAATCCATATTTTATTCCTAAACACACCCCATCCATGCTTCTACACATGATATCCAATTTTCACATTGACCATGTGTTGGCAATGACCCTTCATCATAAGGATTCAAAAGGCATCCTATTGCGATGTGAGCACAAAGACAAAGTTAACTCCAATATCAACAATGTAGATCAAGAATCTCAAAATTTGCATTCAAGTGCACATATCTTAGCAAAGAAACTTCTTCAAGTAGGATATTAGTGGTACATTATGACTAAAGCATCTATTTTAGCACCACCAGGTGGTTTAGCAGGAGCTTAAAATCTTTCACAGAGAAATAAAAAAAAATAAAAAAAATGAAAATCCAAAAATATAAAAAATAAAAGGATTGAAAAAAGAAAAGAAAGAAATCGTCCTCTAGTGAAAACCACTATTGTGGTGCTTTGGACAGATGCCATGATGAAAAATTGACAAATAGGATTCATGTGTAGAATTGGGCATCTGTGTGTGCCAGTTCAGGTGAGAGCATCTTATTTCATCCATAATAAATCCAACATTCCATCCATCTTACATCCATAATAATCCATTCATCCATAAACCATTAATCCAATGCATTTTCATATATATGCATCCATAGTCCAAGTTATCCTGATCTTAACAAATTTTGGTGCACACTTTACACTTGCTTATGGTAAACATCTTGACATGAGTCATTTTCATTGATCCTATCCTACCCACCATTATCTGATCCATGAAGCATTATCCAAATGAGCATCCTTTGTTCGAACACCTTATCTTATTGCAAGATAATCCATATCCCTCCATCCATACATCCATCCAAGCATCCACCCATGGCATTTCATACATTGCTAGACACTAGGGGAAGATATTTACATCTTGCTTCAAGAATAAATCTTGACCTATATCCTCCAACTTATGTGGTGATATGAACATTGGCAAATGTAAAATCAAACTGGTCAAACCACTTGTGAGCAAGAATCCAAATCACTAGCCCATGGCATATTTTGACGAGAAGAAATTCCTTATCAAGCTTCATCTTTCATCAAACGTCTATCCAAATAGTCAATATCAATCTCATCTAATTTGCACATCAACGTCACATCAAATCATTCTAACATATTTTGTTCTAAATCAAGCTTCAAAATCTTGATCAATCAAATCCAATCAATCCATCATTATCTCAGGATATCCTTCCCAGTCCTTTTGTTGCTTAACACTATCCTTACATTTTTGTGTATCCTCAACAATGTTATCATCATCGATCTTAATCAATCAAATCTAATCAATCCTTCATCATCTTGGGATAGTCATCCTAATCCTTGTGTTGCTTAACACTATCCTTGCATTGTTGTGTATCCTCAATAATGTTACCATCATCAATCCATCGATCTGATCAATCAACCTTAGCTTGGTTTTCAAAAAAATCCCAAAATAGAGCACTAATATCATCACACATATCCATATCCAAATCGTCAAAACATCAGAAAATCAAAAAAATCCAAAAACATTCAGAAAATTAAAAGATTCAGAAAATCAAAAAATCTAAAAACATTCAAAACATATCAAAATCCCAAAACAAGTCAAAATGTCAAAAAAATGTCAAAAACATTGAATCCAAACTATGTCATCTCTGAGCTTAAATGTAGGCAAGGCTAATCTTTGATCAGCCCCCGAGACACAAAATCCAAAAACATTCATAAATCTCATAAAACACCAAAAACATTGGAAAATTTAAAAATCAAAACATTTGCAAAACATCTTGAAAATACCAAAAAAATAGCCTCAAAATATTTCAAAAACATTAAAAAAACATCTAAATATTTGAAAAGAACTCATTTGTCCCATCACGCTTTCACCCAAAATAAATCTCCACTCATAATAAATCATCGTCACCCTCAACCTTTGGTGAAACAATCAGAAACAAGTAGATAGTAGGTTGAAAGTGAAAACTCAAAGTGTCAAGGTCTCAAGTCTAGGTCAGTAAGTAAACAAGTTGGTCAACTCTTGGTACTAATAGCCCATCATCCATTTTGTCCCAAATCATCTGATAACATCATGTCCTAGGATGCATCCCTCCTACAATGGACATCAACATCAGGCATCACCGTAGTTTAGTCTTGGCTAGAGGTATGAAGAACATTAGCTTGTTTGTTTACTTGGTCCTTTTCTTATTGATTTATCTTATTGTGCTCATTCCAATTACCTTTTGATGATATCTAATCAAAATGATTTAGAGAGAAAGGAATGGGGCATTGATCATTATCTTTTGTCTGCTATGCTTGTTGGAAGTTCTTGTAATATAACTTGGCGAATAATTGCTTTGTTAGTTATGTATGGAAGGTTTTTTGGGCAACTTGTTGACTATTGCATTGTTAGGTTATACCTTTCCATGTTTTGGTCCAAGATGTTTGAAACTTCTAAAGTGCATCCTAGCAAGGTTTCCATATGTCAGGTGAGAATAGGGATACTCCTATTTAATTGTCAATTCAAAGTCCATCGCACTAGGTACAACACCATCCTGGTTCTTTATACCTTGATGAAACATATCTATGTGTGTTATCAAACATAAGGTAAGTAAGATATTTATGTCCCCAATCCATGATAAGAAAAACATCATCATCATTCATCATCATATCTAATAAAGTCTCGGCGACTCATAGACTTGCTAGACTTTTGCATCTTCTCAGAATCAAGGATTGATCCCTCTCATTCTTCTATCCTCTTTCACGCTAACATGCTAGCATGACATGCATCCATCCTTCATACACATGCATATCATCATAACAAAACATCATCCATCTCATCCATCTCACATGCATTACATTATCATTTAAGTTGTTTAGGATAATATAGATTGGTTATTCTAAGCATCTTAAAACCATCCCATTTGTATCATCATCATAACCCTCCATATGTCCATCTTGAACCTCTTTGTCATGAGATCGACCCTCAAATCAATTTTTTTCCTGATCTCTCGAGTGGGCAGTGTACCAGTATACTTCTTTCTACTGGGGCATCTAAAAAAATTAGAAATTTTTTGAATTTTGATCGTGACAAGATTATTCTTTGAACTAATGCAGCTAGTACATTTCTTCAAAGAGGGGAAAAATGTAGACATGTAAAATATACCGATTCATCTCGTGCACTTGATCCTAATTTACTAAAACCAGTTTGTCTTGAATCATCTTCTTTGCTAATCATTTAATTGAATAATCCTTATTTGATTGAATTCATCATACTTCATATTTTAATTAAATAAATCCATTTTATCTAATTAAATCATTATCTTCTATTAATTAAATAAATCATTTTGTTTAATTAATCCTCATTTCATCTTTTAATTAAATGAATCAAACTTTATTTGATTAAATCATAATATCTCTCTTTTAATTAAATAATTCATTTTATTTAATTAAGTTATAAGGGAATTCCCTTTAAATTAAATAAATTAATCTTTATCTGATTTAAATCTAACACCATCCCCTTTTAATTAAATAAATCAAACTTTATTTAATTAAGTCTAATATTCATATTTCCTCTCATTTTGATTTATTTAAATCCTAGAATCTAAGTCAAAGTGTGAAATCAGCTAATCCCCATCCAAATTAATCAAATCATGATTAATGCTAACACTAATCCATCAAATCCTCTAGATTTTGCAACTTGTGCAAGTAAATCAATTTAATTGATTTATAAATCTCCTATTTTCATTCAAAAAGGCATCAAAGATAGAATATTTCTCAAATTTGAAAATCTGCCCCCAAAAGGACTTGTCCATCCAACAAGGTAGTAAAGGCCTCTTACATGTCCTTTTCTTGAGCCAAGTGGCATTTATTTCATCTTTCATCTCCCTCCAACATGTCACTTTTCCAATTTTGAATTTCCACCTAATAGCATTAATGTGCACATTCATCAAAATGTGCTCCACTCCCCTCCACTCACATGTTGACAAGTGGCATTGTGCTATTGGTTGGTCTTTTGTCCCACATTCATCCATTTTGCCTATTCTTCCATCCTTCTCTCCTATAAATGGAGAGCTCTTTTACTAATTTTGGATCTACAAGCTCAAGACACAACTTCATGTAACATTATTATCTTCATGTTTTGAAAAAAGTTCATCCACTTTCATAGTTTTCAACATTTCATAGCTAGGTTATGGGAAAATTTCATCAAGGAGCATCAATCTTCATCCATTGATCATCTTCAAGCTTGCAAAGAATTGGGAAAGGGCTATTTTCCACATCAAAATAGCACCAATTCCCCCATGGGATTAAGAGTTTGAGCATTGAATAGGATTTGATACCTTTTATTTGTGTTCTTCATGTTATTTCTTGTTCTTTGCATTTCAAATGAATCTTATGGGGAATGATGTTTCTAACTTGCATAATTGACTAATATTGTGCTTGTGCGGGTCTAGGATCACCATTCACATTTTGGGTAGTGTACCAGTATACTTTTTTCTGCTAGGGCATCTGAAAAAATTAGAAATTTTTTGAATTTGGATCTTGACAAGGTTATTCTTTGAACCAACGCAGTAGGTACATTGCTTCAAAGAGGGGAAAAATGTAGACATGAAAAATATCCTGATCAACTAACTTTGATTCTTCCTCAATCATCTCTCTACTAGCCATTTAATCAAATAATTTTATTTGATTAAATTTATCCAAATTCCTCTTTTAGTTAAATAAATCAATCTTTATTTAATTAAACCTTAATGTCCTCATCTAATTAAATAAATCATTTTTTATTTAGTTAGCTCCTAATGTTCTTCCTTTAAGTAAATAAATCAATCTTTTTTAATTAAAACCCTCATATTCTCTCTTTAATTAAATGAATCAACTTTGTTTAATTAAATCCTAATGTCATCCCTCTTTAATTAAATAAATCAATTTTATTTGATTAACTCCTAAGGTGCTTCATTTAATTGAACAAACTAAATTTATTTAATTAAATTACTAATACCTCAAATTCCTCTCATTTTGATTTAAATAAATCTAAAAATCTAAATCAAATGTCATATCAACTAATTTACATCTAAGTTAATTAAATCCTCATTAACTCTAACACTAAATCCTCAAATCCTCTAGATTTTGCAACTTGCACAAGTAAATCAATTTAATTGATTTATAAATTCTTCTATTTCATTCAAAAGGGCATCTCATTGGAATATTCCTTCATTTTGAAATCTCCCTCCCAAAAGGACTTGTCCTCCAACTTGGCATTTATAGCTCTTACATATCCTTTTTCTTGAGCCAAGTGGCATTAACTCATCTTTCAACTCTTCCTCCACAAAGCCATGTTTCAGATTTCAAATTCCACCTAATTGCATTTATCATGCACATTGATCAAAATGTGCTCCACCTCTCTTCAATAGCATGTTGACAAATGGAACATTGTTATTGGTTCATCTTTAATCCCACATCCTTCATGTTTCAGATTCCTCCATCCCTCTTTCCTATAAATGCAGAGCTCTTCTATTGATTTTGGATCCACAATATTAGACATTTTGCACTATCCACTACTTGATGCATTTGAGTTCATCCACAATTTCATAATCATCCACATTTTCATCTAAGTTGGCATAGATTTCATCATTTCATAACTAGGTTCTTGCCATTTTGTCCATCACACATCCATCCAAGAACTTATCAAGGGTTGGGAAAGGGATACTTTCCACATCAAAGTAGCACCAATCCATTATTGGATAGGTATGCACCATTCTTTTTGTATGCTCTCAATTAGTTTACTTGATCTTTTGTTGTTTTATTTGCATTATGAAGCATGTTGGAGTATTTCATAGAGATGTTATGTTTTCTTTTCTTTAAATGACTAACCATGCTAATGTGTCTTAAAGTTTAAGTATTTTCAGATTTGAGAATCTACATCTAGTGCTAGAAGGAGGGCCTTGACCAAGAATTGTGTTTGTAACAGCGATTTTGAGACTTGCTTGTATTGTCTTTTTAATAGTCAAATGATAGCTGTTGCATTTTTTTTGTTCTGTTTTAAACTATTGTTAAAAAAATAGATGTAAAAGTTTACTCTTTTGGACGAATAAGGGATAATCCTCTCCATTTAGGAAAAAACTTGAAATAATACTTTTAATGTGATTAGGTAGAAACACATTTCTTAGTTGAATCAAATCAAATCACATCTTAACATTAATTGTATGGATCTACACTCATAGATTTTTCCTTTATCTCTTCATATCAACCATATATCTATCAGTCTATAGAAGTCAATGTGTGTCCATTTATAGATTTCACTGATTTATCTCTTGATGGTGTATCGTGGATTGGAAAAAGAGGATAGATTTAGCAGATTTATCTCTTCATTTTGTGGCAGTTTGTAGATTTCACCCTTTATCCCTTCATGTTGTGGCGTGAATTATCTTATGATGTTTTTGTTTTTATCCAACAAATAGCATATCTTCTAGCATAGATTATCTTCTACTCAATTCATAGCAAATAGGCTTGGTGTGGTGTAAGTAAAGGACTCGGAAAATGCAGTATTATTTATTATGACCATAATGATGATGATGATCATCGCAGAGTTTGGTGATTTTTTCAGATGTTGCATGGAAGGAAGGTCATCGATTGAAATAAATATATGTAGCAATACTGATTGAGATTGCAATTATTTACTAACTGTTGAATATTGACTACTGTGTATTATTATGTGCATTTAATACAGTTTACCTCTACTTTCATAACGTCTCTTTTGGGCATTTTGTCAAACAATTCAAGTGCGTTGGTTGTGCTTCCACATTTTGTATTTACAACTGCTACATCTGGAAAAATACCACTTTCTATTACACTTTGATAGATGTGCATACCCTGTTGCAATCTCCCATTTTTCTATGGGCTAAGAGTTTGCTGGAAAAAGTTATGAGGTTTAGTCCTACAATCATTGTACAATCCAGTTTTACATCTATCGTTCTATTTTCTTGAAGATTTCTACAGCCATCTGAACAATCTATTTTTGAGCCAAGTCTATATTCCCATAGTTTGCATGTGGTGAGGGAGGCCACTTCATATCATGTTCCAAAGCTCCCATTGGCACACACAGGGAGGCGTCTAGTAAAGGTCGTGGAAACTAAAGTTTGTCCAACACATCGTGCACTACAACTACCCTCAAATTGGTTGATCCGTCGCAAGAAGGGAATTTTGCATTCAGTAGCGTGGAATGATACAAAAAATTATTCCATTCTACGATGAAATTTTAGAGTTGAAATTTATAGCTGTAGGATATTAGGAAATTAACAGATTGCCTTATTTATGTCTTATTAGTAGGTAAAAGCTAAGGTTTTGTGACATGAAACTAACAGATACACCACTGCTCAAAAATGGAAAGCATATCTCAATATATTCACAAGAAAGTTGTTTCAATTGTTGCTTGTAGGATCTGATGGAAAGCTGTAGATGATGGTTGATAATACTACTGAGCGCTTAGGAGAAAAATTTTCTTGAGGTAGTTGCTCGCCAAAATGGAGAAGTGAAAGGTACACATGAAGTTGTAAATGGAACACACTTGTTTTGGAAAGTGCACTTATTGGAATACATTTATATTAGAAAACTCACTTATTGGAATGAATCCAAATGCATTTTAAATCTTTGTAGGCATAATTTTGCTAAGATTTAGGCATAAGTCTCCTTTTTTATTATATGGGCATAAACTTCATTTTTTGGCTTTAAAATTAACCATCATTCCTACATAAATCTCATTTATAGATTGCCACGCTATCACATCCATAATTAATTTAGTCTATTGGAATTTGTTGAATCTATTTGAATTTTGACTACATCTATTAAATTTCCTTCTCTTCACGCATGAAAACTTTATGACGCATCTGTCACATTTATGAGGGATCTGGTGCATGAAATAATTTTATGCATTTATGAAGGGTTGTATATCTACTAGACGGTGGGTATGAAGCCTTTATGATGGATCGATGCATTAGACAACAATCGATATCTTTGGTATGCATAGTTATGAAACACACATTACTTACAACAATTGATTGATCTTAAAGCAAAAAAAGACCAAATTTATAATAGATTTGATTTCTTTTTTGCATTGTGAATAATAGATTGCCATTTGTCGGTGTGATTTGAAAGCTAATGATATATTGATCACTGTAAGAAGCACAAGTTTTTGTTGGATGTTGTGGTTGTGTTGCTCATATGTGGTTGTCATTGATGTGAACACTATTAGCATTGTTGTATTAGAAGTTGTATATGTCGAGGATATTAAGAAAATTGTAATAAGAAGTGTTGCAGGTTGTCAGTGGTGGAGTGAAGTTCTTTTTGTCACTATGATCAATATGTTTCTATTCTGTGGTTGTGGACTAAAGGGTTTCTTGTTGAGTATGTTTATTTTATCCATGTTGAGTTTCAAAGATCTGCATGAAGAGTTGATCAAGCTATGGAGATTTTCATTCTGATAGTTTTTCTATCACTTCAATTAGTGTTCCTGATTGAAGATTATGTGATTTCAGTAAGTTCAGTTGTTGTAGATGCTTCTTCGATGCTTCATGATGTTGGTGGATGTTTCTAGTTTGTTCTCTATTTGTGTTGCATGTCCACATTGATCATTGTGCTTGTGATCCAATATTTTCTTTGCGTGTTCATGTTTTTCTTGTTCTTGGCCGACAAGGCATTGAAGGGTGTTGTGGATCTTTGAGGAGTAATTAGTTGAAGTGTTTTTGTGTTGTCCAGAGATATTTTTTTTGGTCTTAAATATGTTGTGGCCAACCTTGGTTGATTCTCATGATTAATCTTTATTTGTTTTGGGCCGACTATTTTTAATTATTTTATTATCTCTTTATGGCCAACTTATAGCGATGTAATTTCTTGCTATAGAAATATAAGAGTGATTGTTTATTCAAATTGTGAAGTGTGAATGTGAAGTGTATGAGTCCTATGTGTGAATAAAGTTTAGATCATTCGAAGTTAGAGAAAAGTGTGAAAGAGAGTGAAGAAGAGTGAAGAGGTGTTCATGTGCTTAACTAGAACTGTAACTAGGCATTAGCAGATGTTATTTTCTCAGTTCAAATTCAGATGGTTTTAATCTGAGTATTTCTGTAAGACAGTGTGTCTTCCTTTTTAATTGAGCAATGAGCTCTAGGCAGTGTGCCTGAATGCATGTGCATTCCCCATTCATATTTCCTTATACTTTTAATAGGGTATAATCTTGTGGACTGACCTCCACCGTGGTTTTTCCCCTAATAGGGTTTCCACATAAAAATCTTGGTTTTATGTGTGCTTCTAATGTGTTGTTCATTTTTTCTTTCATGATTAATGATCATATTTGAGAATAAGGTTAATAAGTTGAATAAGTTTGAAATTCACTGACAACTAATTCACCCCCTCTCAGTTGTATGCCCTTGTGTTGACAATAATTGGTATTAGAGCCTGTGGTTCCTTGGAAGAAGTTTATCAACTTGAGGTGATCTGGGATGGAAATGTATAAGAAGGATAGTCCTAGATTTGATGGAACAAATTATTCTTTGTGAAGACTTGAATGGAGTGCCATCTATGATGCATTAGTGAACCCTACTAGAGCATTACAAGTAATATATATGTTATTCCATAGAATGGTCCTACTACTTTTGCTGAGATTAGGGATGTTGAATATAATATTAGGACTAAGGAGGTGTTATTGAGTGCTTTGACCGATACTAAGATGAAAAATGTGATGGATTTGAAGACTGCTTATGAGATCTAGAAGAAGTTGGAGACCTTGTATGAAGGTGATGCAAATTTGAAGATTGGTAAGCTACAAAGTCTGAAAGGAAAATATGAAAAGTTGAAAATGGGTGATGATTAAAATGTTACTACTTTCATGCAAAGAGTGAATAAACTTGTGTGTGGTATCAAATGTGCTAGTAGAAAGATAGATGGATCAAAGATTGTTGCTAAAGTGATTTAGATCCTTGCTTGATTCTTACAAACTCAAGGCTAGTGCTATTGAAGAGCTTTGAACTGTGAAAAATGTTACCAAATATATGTTGATTGGTAAGATTAATACTTTTGAGTTGAGTGAATTCGGTGATGCCCTTCCTAAGGTTGAATCTGCATTTAAGGCTACTACTTCTAGAAGAGATAGATAGAGATATGATTTAGGTGAAAGTTCATCAAGAAAGACATTCAAGTATGAGGATGAAATGAAACAGCTTGATGAAGAAGAAAGAGAGCTTGAAGAACTTGAAGCATTGATTGTGAAAAGAGAAGCCATAGGACAAGGTAAGTATAAGGGCAAGTTGCCTATTAAATGTTTCTCTTGTAATAAGGTAGGTCATTTTGCATCAAGGTGTCTAGAAAGAGTTTCCAAGCCAAGATTTAACAAGCCTAAATTCCAAAAGAAGTGTTACTATGCTACTAATGAAGGTGTAACAAATGATGAATTTGATAGAGGAAATGCAAGTGAAGATGAATTTGTCTCTATTTCTATCAAGGAAAACAATCATGTGTCTACTGAATTTGCTAGTTGTACAAATGTGGAGAAATCCCTAGCTGCTTGGGTTAAAGAGAAAGATGAATGGGTAATTGATAGTGGTTGTTCTCGTCATATGACAGGAGATAAAAGTAAGTTTGTGAATTTGGAGAAGTATTATGGTGGTGTTGTGAGATTTGGTGATAATACAGCTAGTGTGATCTATGGAAGAGGTTGCATTTCTCTTGATGGTAAGCATACCACTGATAATGTCTTGTATGTTGAAGGTTTGAAGCATAATATTTTAAGTGTTGGTCAAATGGTTGATAAGGGATACAATATTTAGTTCATGGATGGTAAGTGAAAAATATTGGGAAATTATAGAAATGTGATTGCATCAGGTACACAAACAAAAGGTAATATCTTTCATCTAAATGTTGCTAGTAAATTTTTTTTGATTGCTCATGTTGATGAGAGTTGGTTATGCCATATAAGAATGTGTCATGTTAACTTTAATAACATTGTCAAGATAAGTTCCACTAAAGTTGTGAAAGATCTTCCTAAGCTAATGAAACCTACCAATGCCATATGCAAAGAATGTCAGTTAGGAAAGAAAACAAGAATTTCATTTTGAAGTAAACAACAAAATTCAAATGGATTATTGGAACTTGTGCATATTGATTTGTATGGTCCTGCTAGAACTAGAAGTTTACAAGGTTACAAATACTTCATGTTGCTTATTGATGATTATTCAAGGATGATGTGGGCTACTTTCTTAAGGGAGAAATCTGAAGCTCTGGAAAAGTTCAATATCCTTAAGGGTATAGTTGAGATAGAGACTGGTTTGAAGATTAAGTGTCTGAGATTAGATATAGGTGGTGAATTCACTTTGGGTGAGTTTAATTCTTTTTGTGGAGAGCATGGAATATAGAGACAGTTATCTGCACCGCGGACCCCTCAACAAATGGAGTTGTGGAAAGGAAGAATAAAACAGTTCTAGATACTGTTAGAACCATGATGTTGGAAGGAAATGTGTCTCATATCTATTGGAGAGAAGTTGTGAGTACTGTTGTGTACACTTAACCAGGTACAAATCAAAGGTGATACTAGTAAGACTCCTTTTGAGCTATAGACTAGTCAAAAGCCTACTGTTAGATATTTCAAGATCTTTGGAGGCAAGTGTTATATCAAAAGAGATGAAGATATATGAAATTTTGATGCTAGGAGTGATGAAGGAATCTTTCTGGGTTATGCTACTAAAAATAAAGCCTACCGATGTTACAATAAGAGATTGAAGAAAATGGTTAAAAGTGTAAATATTAAGGTTGATGAAGACCTAGCTGCACTATCTAGAACCTATGGATATGATTTTGATGATTAGAATGACAATACAAACAAAGGAAAGCAAGGTTAGACTACAAGTCAAGTTCAAGCCATTCCGGTGAATTAATAAAATCAAGAGGAAGGAGAAACTGATGGAAGAACATAAGAAATATCAGAAGAGCCTGAAGTTGAAGAACATTCTAAGAAAACTCTGAGGTATGTGAGATTGAATCATTCAGAGAATCAGATCATAGGTGATAAGAACAAAGGTGTCCCAACTAGGAGAAGAATTGTAGAAGAATATTTCTTGATTTCAAAGGCTGAGCCTAACAATGTGAAAGAAGCATGCAAAGATGAACATTGGGTTGAAGCAATGAAAGAGGAATTACAGTAAATTGAAAAGAATGATACATGGATTTTTGTTCCCAGACCTATGGATAAGAATGTAATTGGAACTAAATGGGTCTTTAGAAACAAACTGAATGAACAAGGTGAAGTGGTTAGAAACAAAGAAAGACTAGTTTGTAAGGGATATTCTCAAATGGAAGGTATTGATTTTGAAGAAACCTTTGCCCCTATTGCTAGAATTGAAGCTATGAGATTGTTTCTTGCTTATGCTACTTACAAAGACTACGATGTTTATCAAATGGATGTCAAGTCTGCTTTTCTAAATGGTGAATTGGAAGAAGAGGTGTATGTTGAACAACCCGATGGATTCCAGTTGACTGATTGGGAGATATGGTTTTTTGATTGAAGAAATCATTGTATGGACTCAAACAAGCCCCTAAAAAATGGTATGCCAGATTGGACAAGTATTTACTGAAACTTGAATTTAACAAAGGTACTGTTGATAGTAATCTATATTTCAAGAATGATGATAAAGATTTGATTGTGGAAGTTTTTGTTGATGATATAATATTTGGAGGAGATGATAGCTTGTGCATGAAGTTTTGTAATGAGATGCATAATGAATTTGAGATGTCAATGATTGGAGAGATGAAATTCTTCTTTGGATTGAAAATTACTCTGTTAGATAAAGGGATCTTTATATCTCAGTCCAAGTATGTGAAGGAATTGTTGAAGAAATTCATTATGGAAGATTCAAAGCCTGTTGGTACACCCATTGTGACTGAATGCAAGTTGACAACTGATGATGATTCTCCAAAGGAAAATCAGATTAGATATAGATCAATGGTTGGTGGATTGTTTTATTTGACTCAAATTGGGCCTAATACCATGAACATTGTATGTATTGTTGCAAGATTTCAAGCTGATCCTAAAGAATCTCATGTGACTATTGTGAAAAGGATTTTCAGATACTTGAAGGGGATAGTTGATTTTGATCTATGGTATCCTAAAGATGATGATATTACTTTGAGTGCCTTTACTGATGCTGATTGGGTAGGAGATGTGAATTATAGGAAAATTACTAATGGTGGAGTATTTTTCTTGGGAAAGAAGTTGATTTCATCGTTAAGCAAAAAGTAGAATGCTATTTCTTTATCTACTGTAGAGGCAGAATACATTGTTGTTGTTAATAATTATACTCAAGTACTGTGGATGAAGAAAATGTTGAAGGATATTAAAGTTTTTTATGATGAGCCTATTGTTATATTCTATGATAACTCAAGTGCTATTAACATTTCTAAGAATTCGGTGCTGCATTCAAAGACCAAGCATATATCTATCAAATTTCACTTTTTGAGAGAGAAAGTAAGTGAAAAGGAAGTCAGACTAGAGTATCTTCCTACTAAGGAGAAAATTATAGATATATTTACCAAGTTGTTGCCTAAGGATACTTTTGAGTATCTCAGAGGGAAGTTAGGGGTGGTTACCCCTCCTAATTTGAACTAAGGATGCATTGATTTGCATCAATCTGTGCATTTCATGATCATATTTTGATCTGGATTAATGTTGTGGTGGCTGATACTCAAGGGGAGTAGTAAGATGTTTAGATGTTTAGGTGTTTAGATATGTGGTTCATAGCTTGTATAGAAGAGATCTTTGACATTGATGTCAAAGGGGGAGAAGAGTTGAGGAAAGAAGAGTTAGAACCTAAGGAGGAGTAAGCATAGTTGTGTTGATGGTATTTTTCACATCATGTGTTGCCATCAATGCCAAAGGGGGAGAATGTTGGATGTTGTGGTTATTTTGTTGATATGTGGTTGTCATTGATGTCAACACTATTAGCATTGTTGCATTAGAAGTTGTATATGTTGAGGATATTGGGAAAATTGTAATAAGAAGTGTTGCAGGTTGTTAGTGGTGGAGTGAAGTTCTTTCTATCAGTGTGATTAGTATGTTGTTGTTCTGAGGTTGTGGAGTAAAGGGTTTTTTTTCTGAGTATGTCTATTTTATCCATGTTGAGTTTCAAAGATCCACATGAAGAGTTGATCGAGTTATGGAGATTTTCATTCTGACAGTTTTTTTGTTGCTTTAGTTAGTGTTCCTAATTGAAGACTATGTGATTTTAGTAAGTTTAGTTGCTACAGATGCTTATCTAATGTTTCATGATGCTAGTGGATGTTTCTAGTTTGTGCTCTATCTGTGGTGCATGTCCACATTGATCATTGTGCTCATGATCTAAGATTTTCTCTTACGTGTTCATTTTTTTCTTGTTCTTGGCCAACAAGGTGTTGAAGTGTGTTGTGGATCTTCAAGGAGTAATTAATTGAAGTGTTTTCATGTTGGAGATGTTATTTTTGGTCTTCACTATGTTGTGGCTGACCTTAGCTAATTTGCATGATTAATCTTTTTTTCTTTTGGGCCGACTGTTCGTAATTATTTTATTATCTCTTTATGGCTCACTTATAGCAATGTAATTTCTTGTTGCAGATATATAAGAGTGATTGTTTATTCGAATTATGAAGTGCGAATGTGAATTTTATGCATCTTGTGTGTGAATAAAGTTAAAATCATTTGAATCAGAGAAGAGTATGAAAGAGAGTGAAGAAGAGTGAAGAGGTGTTCATGTGCTTAACTGGAACTGTAACCAGGCATTATAAGATGTTATTTTCTTAATTCAAATCCAAATGGTTTTAATCTAAATCTTTCTGTAAGATAGTGTGTCTTCCTTTGTAATTGAGTAGTGAGCTCTAGGCAATGTGTTTGAATGCACGTGCACTCCCCATTCATATTTCCTTATACTTTTAACAGGGTATAATTTTGTGGACTGACCTCCACTGTGGTTTTTCCCCTAATAGGGTTTCCACATAAAAATTTCAGTGTTATGTGTGCTTCTAATGTGTTGTTCATTTATGCTTTCATGATTAATGACCAGATCTGATAATAAGGTTAATAAGTTGAATAAGTTAGAAATTTGGTGACAACTGATTCACCCCCCCTCTCAGTTGCTTACCCTTTTGTTGCCAATAGTTTCTTGATTTGAAATCTAAAAATATACTAATCTATAGATTTGGAGTCATCTTCATTGAATGCTATTAGAAGATTTGGAATCATTTTCATCATTTGTAGTAATTTGGAGTCAAAGCCTAGATTTTGATATTTTAATCTTCAACTGTGTGCAAGCATTCAAAGGGCAGAAGTCATGAGTGGTCTTTTTATTTTAAATGTTCTTTACTATTAATTTTTAGTTTATGTTTAATGTATTGGTGTATAAGAAATTTGGTGGGTTATCTCATTTCTGATAATTTTGTACTATTTGGAGGAAGGTTTGCATCGAAATTGGGCATTGGAATCAAAGAACACAAACATATTGGAGTTGAAGAAAATTGAGCATTGAACTATGAACTTAAAAAATAATTTTCAAATTCTTATTGTAAAATCCTTGAGCATCTAATTCCTGCTTTTGTTTTCTGTTTTGGGGAAACTCACTTCTTGTTGGGTTTAAAATCAACCATTGGTTTGATCTTTTCAAATTGGTGAAAATTGACCTTAGCAACTTACTAGACTTTGGATTGTGGGATAAAATTGAACAAGCAACTTCACATTTGATTTTGGTTCTATAAAAAGAATCCATTACTGCTTTTGAGGTTTAAAATGAACATGTGTCTTTTGTGTTTTGCAATATTTTTTACAAATTAATATCATTTAAAAGGTATATGCACTTATCTCACGCTTCACAACAATCTTGAGGATCAAAAGTCTTTTTTCCGATATTAAGTTGTATAAAAGATTGCCTCCACACTTCAATTTGGGCTTAAAATTGACAAAGCATGCGAGTGTGAAGAAAAGGCATTGTATGCTACCTCCTAATTATGTTAGGCGGTTGAACTTCTAAGGTCCCTCCCTTGTGTTCACTAGTTGTGAAAATTTTACTATATACAAAATATTAAATTAAGTGTTCTATTCATAATAAACAAAATACATGTATGGCAAGATTGTTGAAATATTTAATTATAAAATGTATTATCAAATAAAGTTCCATTAATAAGTTACCTAATTGCTCAAGGGGTATAAAATTGGGCTCATGGTCATGGACCGTGATAAAATTTAAAACTATTATTGAAGACCTAGATCATGTGGGCTTAATTTTAATCTAAATCAGATTTAATGACACATAATTTTATATTTTTCATATGGTTATATGGATCAAAACATGAATATATTGAATACAAATTGAAGTTTAATGGTTAAATAGCAAGAGGTATCATTACTAGGTAAACTTTCCATTTATGGATCCATTGGAAATATAAGTTGTTATGTGTATTGCTTGATTTTGAAATTGTATTCCTTTAATTGATAAATGTGAGTATATATATATAAATATATATGAATTATGAATTATATATTTAATCCTATAATTAGTATCAAATAATGTATTATTCATAGTAAATACTATATAGTTATAGCACCAATGTTGACATATCTAACTATATATATATATATATATATATATATATATATATATATATATATATATATATATATATATATATATATATATATATATATATATATATATATATATATATGGATGCTACTTATGCTCATTTTCGTTCTTATACAATTTAAATCAATATATCAAAAATAGAAGAGTTATTAAATGATGTGAAGGGAAATGTATATCAATAAATCAATCATCAAGGTAGAAGGCTTGAGGACATAAGCTTTCCTAGGTTCAAGGTCAGGAACACAAATCCTTTGTCATGCTTCATGTATGAATGTTCTAATGAAGTTATAATTGTCCTAATGAACCTATGACTATCCTAAAGAAGTTATGACTATCCTAATGAGCCTATGATCATCCTAATGAAGTTATGACTATCCTAATGAACATATGACCATTCTAATATAGTTATGATAGTCCCAATGAAGTTATGACTATCATAATGAACCTATGGTCATCACATCTCAAGTTATGGCTATCCTAATAATTTTATGACAATATTTATGAAGTTATGAATGTCCTAATGAGCCTATAAATGCCACATCTCAAATTATGAATATCCTAATGAATTTATGATAGTACTAATGAACTTATGAATGTTTTAGTGAGGCTATGACCATCACATATCAAGTTATGACAATACTAATGAAGTATGATATCCCAATGAATCTATAATGGTCACATCTCAAGTTATAACTATCCTAATGAGTTTATGATAGTCCTACTAGTTCTTATGACTATCTTAATGAATTTATGACTATCCTAATGAATCTATGACCAATATTTAAATATAATAATTTAAGTAAAGGCTCTTGGAGGGATGTTTCAAATGTATTTATAATTATATCCAACCTTCAAGAGGTCCACATGGATAACCAAAAGAAGAATGTCATTGGAAAGAGAGATCCACCTAAGATCATGTGAAATTCAAGTAGTATGGACAAGCATGCCTTATCATCATTACTACAATCAATTGAAGACATCCTACAATATGGAGAAACAAAGCACTAGGAAGTGAAATGGATTTATAAGATTTCATGTACAAAAATTATTAGATTTATTGAAATTATGTACAATCAAATGAGTCAAACTTATTGGATTTTTATGTACAAAAATTATACAAAAGCTTTTCACAATCATAAAAATTATATTCATAGGTTACATGAAATCTTAACATAAAGTCATATAAAAAAAACACAAGTTAGGTATACCAATACAGAAGAAGGTGATGACAAGAATCTTCCTAGATCTAGAACTAAGGATTAAATATCAATTTTGGAAAAATCATAAAAATGTGTATAAATTCATTGAATGACAATGCCATGTAGGTATGTAAAAATATAAAAATCTAATGTACATATTTACAAATCAACTTGAATATGTATTTTTTTCATTTACAATCAATTCAAGGAACCATACAGATATTCTATAATCTTTATTGTGTCAAGTATTGCCTCATGGTTAGGATAAAAAACCTTCCACAAGTTCTCGCTCAATGTTCTACCATGATATTTGATCAAATGAAAATTTGATGCCACAAAAAGGTTAGAGTAATGAAGAATCTTTAGATGTGTGTCAAAGTCCTGAAAAAACCATACATCAAACTTCTTAATTGGGTACCTTCTAAGCAATGTTCTTGTTACCTGATTTTTAGCTTTTAGCTGAAATCAGGTAACTTAGATTTTATTCTTTTGTGTTTCATTTAAACATTAAAAGATACATCATATTCTGCTAAGTTCATTAATGTGCATAAGAGAGATTGTCAATATAGATTGCATTTATTTCAGTTTTGCAATTACATACAAGCAAGAGAGAGAACCAACATGTATTGCAAATGTAATCTTTATTGATAATCATGAGTATCTAATGTCCCTCAAAATCCAAGGGACTAGCTATTCAAATGCTAGTAAAGAAAAGATTATACACATATAGATAACAAAAGGAAATTGCAAATAAAATGAAAAGGGACCCGTCATTCCCTAGTAGAATGACGAATCTCGTTGGCTTGGCCTCACATCATCTTGATCCTTCCCACTGCTTTGCTTCCGTTTGACACCCTCCTTACTACTCCTAGGTTTCCTACATTGGATAAAATAGTGTTGTTAGAGAAATGAAAGGTCCCTGATAAAAATATATGAAAAACATCCATAAACATGTAATCTGATGTCTACAATCATTAAAATAGAATCATACCATAAGTTTCCATGAAAACAAGAAAGGAGTAATCAAACACACCTATGATATGATTTGTTTATCTAGCTGCTTTGTTCCTTGTGTAGATTTAGGACAAGTCTTGTTACTATTCTAATTTAGCTAATTACATGTGGAGTGAAATGTGGCTCCCACAAGGGTAGAGCTCAACATGTTGCTCTCTAATGTTTTAAGAGGGATAGGAAATTGAGCAACTTGATCAAATCAATGATAAAAATGTTATTGATGCATTAAATCAATATGGAATCACACCAGTTGATCAACTTTCATTATTAGATTCAAAAGATGCAACACATAATGTCAGTTGTCAATAAATTCATACTTCATCTTTTCATAATGAATCAGTCATATGGCTCCCATCATGTCAAAAGGAAGGTTCATTTTGCTGGAAATTTCTTTCAATCATCTTGAGTGGATCCAAGATCCATTTTATTAAAAGAAGTAAATGATTTCAATAATGCATCAATTTCAATTATAGATGCATCAAGTTCAATTATGCATCTATTAAAATAATGAAGGAGTAATCAAGTCATGACTGAAACTATCATGAGGCATATGGGGCAGCAAGAAGGAACGAAGATAATCATGCATTGTTGCATGAGATATACTACCCAATTCATCTCACTCCAACCCTATTGGACAACCACACATCATCTAGGATGGTGAGCTTTCAGGTCACCAACATAGGTGACATATATCTGCCCACTAAGATTAAAGTGAGGATATGGTGTTTGTTTGTTGCACAAGATCAAAAGGACCTAGATTTTTGTGAAGACCAAGTAAGAAACCTTTGGGGGTAGCAAGCAGTTGTTTAGGAAACCATTAAGATTGGGGTAGTCCAAAAGGAAAAATTCATGCTACCTTTCATGCTACAAGACAACAAAATTCAAAGAAGCATATGGGAGAACAAGAATCAATGGGTAGCTCTTTGTGTGACAAGAGTCAATGATAGAGTAAAGAAAAAGAACATGGTGTTAAGATAAAACAAGTCTACATGAAATAAAATAACTATACACTGTTCACATTGAACAAATCAATGATCATTCACTCAACAGAGGTATGAAATAGCCATTTGGTACTAAAGGACATCAAGGTCCAAAAGACAATGTATTTCAGCAATCAATGAACAAAATGGAAGCAAATCACTTCACAATATCAATGCAATGTTGAAGCAACAATGTCCTCTAATGGAGCAGCCCCTAAACATGGTCATCAAAAAGGTCTATGTAAAGAAAATGCATTCATAAATGATGCCAAAACTTGAACATTTGAAAGCATTGCTAACAATCAAGAGATACAAAATAGTACACAAATGGAGCTTGAATTCAGATGATCAGCCATGTACATCAGGATACCATGCACAAAAGGAATCAAATAGTGAAGGTGATGTATTGAACATGAACTCTATTTTGTATCTAAGATTAAAACTATTCTTTGATGTTTGTGGCTTTTCAAAAATCAATAGGTTGTCTTTCAACAAATTTAAATGTTTTTTCATTTAAATACAAGGCAAGCATGATTAAGAAAGAATCAACAAAAGAGTTCATCCATTTGATACCAACAGAAGATGCATTGAGTGTAACACAATAATGCAATCTATCATGTCTTGCATTATTTTTCAATGTTTAATGCAAAAGAGTGCTACAGGATTACCATGATTGGTAGTAAGACCCCTACTCAAGTTGTTGCCAACTTATAGTTTCAATGCAAAATAGGGGTCATCTCTACATCTATGGTGTTGACATTTCATGATACTACTCACAAGTGAAGCAATCATGCATGAAAACCTTGCTAATCTAACAAAAGCATAAACATAGGAAGTTGCTATGGATTACAAGTGGGACTAGTTTCCAATGTTGCATTTGTAAAATACAAACACTTTGTCATAATAGCAACCCAGTGAATAGATCAATATTCAAGCACATGTAAACATGATGGGAAAATTGGAGATGGCTTGGCAATTCCTTCATGAAATGAAAGGAAAAAGGCATTTTCACCAAAGGATGCAACATATACAATCATGATTGGTGCTATTTACAAGGTAAATAAATAGGATGAAGCTATACAGTTGTTTGAGAAGATGGAAATCATGAGAAATATTCCATGTGTTTTTCATAAAACACATTTATATTAGGATTTGGAGCTGCTGGATGAAATGACCCGGGCAAATCTATTCCCCAATTCAATCATAGTGAATATAAATATTAATAGACTTTGCAAGGGAAGGTTGAAAGTTTTAATAGTGCAGCCACATTGAGGAGAACACAATAAATGCAATGATGTAAAATGCACTCAAACAGAAAATAGAAGGAATAGTAACTGTATTTGAGCACAGTGGCTTAGTAAGAGGGCATTCTAATTGACTGTCATGAGAAATTTTTTTGAGTTCAAATTCAAAAGAATCATTAAGGCCAAGTCAAATTCAAAGAAATGCAAACCCTCAGGCTTGAAGGTTATATTTTAAGAGGGAAATGCAAGATTACATAACCCAGGTGCATCATGGGGTTTATGTTAAAAAAATACCAAAATACAGTGAAATGTAGCGAATCAGTGTTTTCATTCATGACCACAACATAAAATGAAAAAATCTAAAGTACCCAAGTTGCATCATGGAATTCTTTTGCAAAGTGAATTGAAGATGTTAAAACCATTTCACTTCTTCCAGCCATGGCTTGGTAAAGTTATTTTCTTTCACAAATAAAAGAACCCACTTGGGGTTTTATTTCAAAATACAGAATACAAGAAAGAAATGGAACCCATCTAGGTCTATTCTAATTACAAATTTTGAGATGGTGAAAGAGAAATTTGATGGAGATATTCAAGACAAACAAAATATCTCAAACCCTCTATAAGAAAATTGAAATATAGTTCAAAACACAACTATTTATCTACAGTCATGGAAAAAGATCTAGTTTTTATTCTAAAATCAAAGAATCCACTTGGGGTTTCATGTGGAATGCAAAATGAAAATCATGTTTTCTTCTCAAAACAACAAAAACCCATCTAGTTTTGTTTTTAATTTTGCAAGCACAAAGTTTTGAAAGGAATAGATTGAGGTTTTTCTTTCAGAAAGGAGTAGGAGAAATGTCAAAAAAAACCAGTAACTCCTTCATGGCCGCAGCCTGAAGGTATTTCTCTTCTTCAAAATGTGGTTTTTTTTCAAATGCCAAGAAACCCACCTAGGGTTTGTGGAAAAAATTGCAAATACAAAAGTATTTTTAAAAGATATCATGGAAATTTTGAAGCGAAAAGAAAGGTGTGAAAAAATTCTACTCTATTCTCCATGGCCGCGGCCATGTTTAGATTTTCTTCACAAAATTACAGAACCCATCTGGAGATTCAATTATTTTAACTTGAAATATAGAGAAAAGCTAGCCTTGTTTCATTTTGACACTGGAAAAGCCTCCATTTGAGCTTTCATTCACTGAAATAAAGGAGAAAATCATGAATTGGGTCTGGTAAAAAATATTGCTTTAGTTTTTTACTCATTTTCCTTTATTTATGCAAGTTTTTGTCACTTAAAAAGCATTCATTTGAGCTTCAGAGCTTCAACAATGGTGGCTAAAGAAAATGAAAAACCCACAGAGAGGAAGTGAAACAATAAAATGATCAAAAGTATGCTTATGGTTGTGGCCTTAGCTCACAAAATAACATTCAAAAGATGTGAAAAATATAGTTTCTTCCAATGAAGAAATCATAGATTTCATCAATAAATAGCCAAGAACAAGTCAGAAAATCATGTTTTCTATTCATTCAAAGAAATCCTCATAATGGCTAGGTGAGAATCCTCCAGAATTTTGAAGCAAAATGAATGTAATTCTTGCCTTTTTCCCATCTTTTTTTTAGGGTTAGAAACCCTATGGAGGCCAATGGGGATTTTTTTTTTCCTTGTTTTAAAAAAATGAAACACATTTTAATGTGTTATGTGGTCTTTAAAGTAAGGTTTATGACTTAGGAATTTTTTGCCTTATATTCATATTAAACACAATGTGCCTTGCTTTTAAATATTCTAAGTCCCCAAACCATGTGTCTTTGACCCTTGAAACATATAATGCCTTGAAAACTTTAAAATATGCCTTCTAAGGAGTGTGGAATCCCTTTAAGCTCATATCTAAGCTGAATTATGGGCCTTTTGTTTGCCTTGAAAATCAAGAGGGTTGTTGACTAAGTCATGGTCATGTCATTCTTGGCTTTCAAATAAAGAAGTGAGGGTGGTGAAAATTGAGCAAATTCCTTGGAGGAGAGTTTTTTAAGTTTTTCTTGAATGCTTTTACAATCATTTAGTGTACCATTTAGTTTGCATTTTGTCAATTATAAGGCATTGTTTAAGTGATTTGTAAATCACTTTTATGATTTTTATTTAATGCAAATGTAAATGTAATTCAAGCAGGTGGTGGGGCCTTTTTGCATTTTGTTTTAAAATGTGACATAGTTTGATTAAGTGATGTATCATGAATCAATTAATCAAGTTATTATTTTGAATGCAAATTAGAGTTTTTTGTTTTAAAAAAGCACCAAAAGTGTGGGTTGAATACATGTGTGAAGACCAATGATGACTGCCAAGCATGAGGGTGCTGTCATAATAGTGGTTTACAATTCCTGAGAGGAACGAATTTTAGCTGAAATCACATATTTTTAGAAAATATAATGATTTAAGCCTTAAAAATATTCATTTTAAGGATTCTAATTGAAGAGGGTTTGATCAAATCACCTTAGATCAAACCCCCTTGGATAGAACCTCGCTAGTTTTAAACCATACCTATAAATGCGTCACCTTTACACCTATCAAAATGCTGATAAAAAATCACTTTTGATTTATATTTTGGGGGATCAAATGAATTCATTTAAAATTTATTTCAAATGATTATGGTATTCCTCAGAACAAGCTATCCAATGAATATAATTTTAATATGTTTTGGTTTTGTTATGTATTTGTTTTTAAGTTTTATTAAACATAGGTTTTTCATCGAAAATGAATTTCTTTGCTCTTCACATGTGGAAAAATAGAAGATTATCAAAAAGAAAAATTGAAAATATGAGTGCACCAATATTGAAGTCCTTGATCCAACAAAAAAAATTAAATTAAATTTTGACATATACAAAAAAAGTTCGCATTATCTGCTATATGCGAATTGTAATTCATTTAACTTTGAAACTTGATTAAGGAAAAATAATTCAATAAAAACTATCTAACCAAGTGGAAGCACTAGATATCAGAGTTACAAATCTAAATTTGAAAGAATTAGAATTTTATCCTTCATGGAAAAAATTTATCGTTATCGGTGTGCGTCGCTTTTTAAAAATGTTGTTTTCTGAAAAAAATCAATTTTCGTGGGAGATGGAAAAAGAAGTGCAATTTGATTCCAAAAATTTTGAAAAAAATATTTTTAGAATCTACAGGCAAAATTTGATGAGACTCTAGTTTGCATCATCTTCAAATTCCTCACATTTTAGCTGCTATAAGTGCCTGAATGTGAAGATTTAGTTAAAAATAATAATTTTAGTGTCCAGTTTGGCCAAAAATTGTAAACCACTATTATGGGATCACCCATGAGGGATGTGTGAGAGGTTTTTTTGACTGATTTTAGAGGAAAAGGGGCTGTTTGGAGGCATTTATTGTCACACTTTTAGTGTGACTATTGATTTGGCTTGACTTTGCTTCACGTGGAGGACAATTTGGAGGGTTTCTAGAAGGTTCTTTTTCGCCTTTTCTACTACATCCAACTGGAACCTTCTAGATGGACTTGTGTGTGAGGAGTTGGTTGTTCTTTTGCTTAAGTAACTTCAATCTTGGTTATTGAAGTGAGTTCTTTCTTTCCAGCAGATTTATAGCTTGGCTTTGGAGTTATCTTTTCAGAAGGAGTAGTATTGTAACTCAAATGGACTTGTAATGACAGTTGAGTACTTTGAATCAATGAAATTGAACATTTACCTTCTCATTTCATGTTTTATTATTTGCTATTAGTGATTGATTAGATTATTTGTGAAATTTACCTTTCCTTGTAGTCTTGTCTCATGGTTAAGCACCTATTTAGCAGAAAATGCATTGTTATAGGTTATAAGCTTTGTTAGTTAATGCAAGTGTTGTTAGTTGTGAAATTATATTTTCCTTCTAAGAGTCCTACTTAAAATCCTCCTTATAAATTACTTATGTGAAAATGCATGAGAAAATGAGTTGTGTGAACAAGGTTTTCTGTCATTTTTTTGAATGTGAATAGGTTGTTTTTGCAGGTTCCAGTTAGTTTTTTTTGGTGTATCACCCTTAGTAGTTTCATTTAGTGTTCATTTCATGCATCTTTTACCCTTTTCCTTAGAAATCATTAGTGTAGGTAACATCAAAAGGGGAGCTAGCCCATAATCTAGAGGTCTACTTTCAAAATAGGACACCCACAACCTGAAAGAAGTCCCATGTTAGTCCAAATTTGTTGAGTGCTTTCATAGCTTGGCAAAGAGGTGTAAATTTGGAAAACTAATAGTTTTGGCATGCCCAGTGGGACCCTTCTAATTAGTTTAGATTAGAAAAATACATATGTTTTTTGGTTTTGATATGCAACCGGCATTTTTCTAGCCATTGAGAGGTCATACAAGCATATCTGGTGACTTTGAATGAAAAATTTAGCAGCAGACCAATGCTGTAGCAACATATGAAAAAGATTCAAACAAGGGGAAACTCTGTCCTATTTGATTATTTGTAGCTATCACCACCTTGAAGGAGAGGAAGACCAACAAAGAAATCTGTTGTTTCATCAAGAAAGACAACTTGAACTCCACCTGCAGTGAGAGTTTCAAGTCCTGTGAGGCAACAAACCTTGGTGCCACCAATGGTTGTTCCTGGGAATCAAGTTTTTCTCACTTTTAATGGAGGAAACCCACTGCAATTAACTCAACATGATGATATTCCCATGGATTCCCTTAAAAATGTGCCATATTTTTCAGGTGAAGATTAGACCACACCAATTGAACACATCAAGGACATATCAAATATGTCTTCAGTGCATCATATAACTCAAGAAAACATTACTTTCAGGCTGCTAGCAACATCATTTAGAGGAAAAGCATTCCAATGGTTCAAGAGTTTAATAGTCAATTCCATCAGAACATGGGATGAGCTAAGAGAAGTATAATGCAAGCAATTTGAGGAAAAGTATGACAACTTGTCATTAGTGGAGCAGCTAACCCACATCAAAAGAGCTCCTCATGAATGAATGACAGACTTCAATTTCCATTTTCAAAGAACATGGGACAAAATTCTAGAAACTACGAGGCCTCCAGCTAAGTATGCATTCCTTTATTTTTTGAGGGCCTTAAATAGTGAAGTTGTTGTTTTGATACAGTCAATGGGTGGAACTACATTACCAATGGCTTATGATATAGTTGTAAAGGCTAAAAATAGCCTCATACAAGCTAGAAGAATTTCCCCTAGGCCTCCTATGCCCTTTTTCCCGATATACAGCCTCCTAGAACTTTTCCAACATGTCAAATAGCCCCTTTACCAGTTGTTGTTAGATAAGAAATTACTATCCAAAGACCATCTCAAGAGTTACAAGAGATAAAAAGCAGCCAACAAAAGATTGAGAATCTATTTTAGACTTTTAGAAATGAGCTTGTGAGTATTAAAAAGTAGCAGTTCCAAGGTTTTAAGCCTTGGCAACCTCAGAATCAAGGTCAAAGTCAACCATTTCAAGCTAGAAAACAACCATATCAAGAAAACTTTCAAGGTGGAAGGAAAAATCTAAATCAGAGGCCATTTCAGCCATATAATCTAGTTCCAATCAGTGCAGCCAGAGATATGGTACCTGTTCAAAATAACCTTGCAGCATTATTTGAGTGGTGCTATCCTTGTAACCAAGACCATAATCAAACTACATGCTCAAATGGTGTCACCAATCAAGCATTGATGGTTCAAAATGCCTCAGGTTTGTAGAACATGCCTAATGGTGAATTGGCACAATGGCAGGATCTTCGTGCAAGTGAAACAACCCTCCTAAATTGGCAAGGAGAAGAATTTTGTGGAGTGAATAGTGATAGTTCTCCAATAGAAGCCAACACCCGAGCCAAAAAGATAGATTTCAAGATTGGACAAGAAAAAAATAAAGACAAGGAAATTGTTGGCCCTTCCAATCCTCAAGTAACACACATCTTACAAAGAAATTCACAAGGCATCGGTTCTGGACAGCTTGGGAACCAACCCCAATAAACCCACTTGCAGATAGACCCTGCTGTTGCAAGGACCCATCAAAATGAAAATGTTGTCACACCCTTCAACATCATTGAATCCATGAAAAAGATGAATGTAAGTATGTCAATGTGGGATTCTTTATCCATCCCAAGTCAAAAAGACATTGCAATTTTCCTTAATTGATTTAAGTGTTTCAAGTGATGTTCCAGTAGGTCAAGTCAATGTTGTCCTTACAAATGCACCTCAGGATAGTAGTAAATAGCCAAGTAAGGATGTCAAAAGTCCCCCATTTTAGGTGTCTTTGATAATAGGGGATAAGTTAGTTCATAACTATATGACAAATTTAGGGGTAAGTAGTTTTGTAATGCCCAAACAAATTGATAATATTAAGGACTGAAATATCAACCTCTTGAGAAAGGATTTGTCCAACTTGATGGGACAACCATTAACATCGTAGGTGTCATCAAAGGTTTAAGCCTTACCTTACATGCATACCCCAATTTTTCCATCTCCCAAGACATATTAGTCATTGACTTACCGCCTCATTTTGCTTTATGTTTGTCAAGAGACTTCACTGCCAAGATAGGAGACTATTTGTCATCAAATTGGTCCCACATGGTATTCAGAACAATATATGGGACTAAAGTGGTCATTAAATCTGAATTACTTTCTAAAGATCACATTGAACCATATATCCCAATTGCTATTAATGCTAATTGTGTTGTTTTTGATGATAATGAGCTTTCTGCTACTCAAGAACTGCAAGCAAAAAGTATACAGACATGATCTTAAACGAGTGGGAAATAGAGAATGTTATTGATAGCCCAAATGATAACATTGAGGAGACTGGTTTGGGTGTTTATGTGCTGCATGAACCTCATTCAGTGATCCCAAACCTTGAAAAGGAGGTAGAAAAATAGTTATAACAACAAGGTGAAGTATGGAAAATATTCTTTGACGGTTCTAGAAGCAAGAATGGTGCTGGTGGGGGTGCAATGCTTGTGTCCCCACAAGGTGATAAATATTACTCTGCTTTCATATTTTCTTTCTTTTGTACTAATAACACTATTGAGTATGAAGGTTTAGTTCAAGGCTTGGAGTGGGCACAAAAAAGAGGGATTGGTGCTTGCAAGTTTATGGTGATAGTGAACTGATTGTAAATTAGGTGAGAGGTTTTCCTGTTACTAAAAATGATGTCTTAAAATTTTACAAACACAGAGTGTGCGACATGATAGAAGATTTTGATGCTTTCAATTTGGTTTCTATTCCTAAGGATCAGAATAGACATGTTGATAGATTGGTTGCAATAGGTGCTCAAGTTGATATTCCAAGTGAAATTAGGAAAGAAAAGTTGTAGCCATATGTTAAGATAGTCATTAGACCTTCTATTCCAGATAATAACATTCATTGGAAAGTTTTTGAGAGTGATGAATAGGTCTTTAGCTTTATGCTGCAAGAGGATGAATTTTCAACAGTGAACCAAGACAAGATCAAGTAGCAATATGATGATCAAATCATCCACTTGAGGTCTAACAAGCTTCCCAAGGGTCTAGTCACCTTGGAATCCATTTTCAGCACCAATGACTAGCTGAAAAAGAGTAAGACCAGCATGTAGGTCAAAGAACAACATTATGAAGAGCTTGAAATTTTTAAAGGTAAGCTCCTTAAAGTTGGTAAAATCTGTTGACATGCAGATAAGCAAGCTTTCATTGCTCTTTGTCAAGAGTTTCAAGATGTATTTGCATGTGAATATTTTGATTTAAAGGTTTTTGATTCCCAAATTTCCCAAATAACCATAGATCTTGAGCCAAATGCAAAACCTATTAGTAAAAAATAGAGGCCTTTAAACCCCAAACTTGAGCCTCTTATGGTCAAAGAGTTGACCAAGCTAGTTGAGGGAGACATCATTTTTCCAATTAAACATACATCATGGGTCTTTAACCTTGTCCCAGTTAGAAAGAAAAATGGTGAGATTAGGCTTTTTGTTGATTTTAGGGACCTCAATAGAGCCTCATTAAAGGATCATTATCTGATGCCCTTAATGGAGCAAATTCTATAAATTGTAGCTGGTTCGGAAAGATTCTCATTACTTGATGGTTATTCAGGTTATAACCAAGTCATATTTGAAGAGGAAGACCAATATAGGACTGCCTTCACCATAAAATGGGCCACCATGGCTTATAAAAGGATACCATTTGGCCTATCCAATGCTGGTGCCACATTTTAGAGGGAAATGGACATGGCATTTCAAGGTCTAATTCACAAACTTGTACTCATTTACCTTAATGATGTAACAATATTTTCAAAGAAGGTTGATGAACATATTGCACATTTGAAGCAAATATTTGAGAGGTGTAGGGAGTTTGGTATATCCCTTAACTGCAAAAAATGCATCTTAGTTGTCCATGAAGGAAATCTTTTAAGAAATATAGTGTCAAAACAAGGGATCGCCATTGATCCAGAAAGAGTAAGTGCCATTTTGGATCTGCCTTTACCCAGCCATAAAAAGGGGTTGCAAAGTTTTCTTGGCAGAATTAACTTTGTTAGAAGGTTTATTCTTGATATTTCCAATCTTTTGAAACCACTAACTACCATGTTAAAAAACAATACAAGTTTCAGCTGGACCAAAGAGGCCAAGCATAGTTTTGAAGTTATAAAGGAGGCCTTATTAGCAACTCCTACTCTGGTAAACCTAAACTTTTCAAAAAACTTCATTTTATATGCTTTTGGTAGCATTGATATCATTTCTGCAATGTTGGTATAACAAAATTATGCTAGTTTAGAACAACCTATTACATTTTTTAGTCAATGTTTAGAGGAGTATGAACAAAGATATAATTTTGTAGAGAAACATGTGCTTGCTGCCATTAGAAGTATAAAAAGGTTTAAACCCCTAATTTCTAACAACAAAGTGCATTTAATGGTTGCTCACCCTAGTGTGAAGGAGTTCTTATTAAGCAGGGACCTGAATGAAAAGAGGGCTAGTTGGATTACAAAATTTATGGAGTATGACATTGATATTAAGGTAACAAAGATTTTAAGGGGTAAAGGGTTGTGTGAATAGCTAGAAAAAAGAGTTGAAAATAAAGAAAATGAAGAAATAGAGACAGTTATGGTTGCTGATACTGAACTTATATTTGATGCACCAGCAACAAATGTAGGTTGGGTGTAAGATATGACTCAATTTTTGCAAATTGGTGAGTTTCCACCAGGTTTAGATAAAGATAAATAGAGGTATTTCAGATTGCAATCCATTCCTTATGTGCTGGTTGGTAACATTATTTTCAGAAAGAATCTTAATGGTGTCCTTTTAAGATGTATTGATCAACATGAAGTAGACAAAGTTCTTCATATGTTCCATGATGGAACTGTTGGGGGTCATTTTTCCCCAAGAACAACTACATGGAAAATAATGAGAGTTGGCTATTATTGGCCAAGCTTGTTTAAAGATGCCCATGCTTGGGCTAGAAAGTGTGTAAAATGTACCATTTTGCAATCAAAGAGAGGTTTCCAGCTTTACCATTGCAACCCATTCAAGTAGAACAACCCTTCATGAGATGGGGCATTGATTTTATAGGTGCCATTAACCCACCTTCAAGTGCAGGCCACAGGTGGGTACTTACTACAACCAATTACTTCACAAGATGGACTGAAGCAGTGGCCTTGAAAGAAGCCAACGAAAGTGTTGTTTTAAATTTTTATGATGATTTAGTAACCAGATTTGGTGTACTTGAATCAATCATTTCTCATAATTCTTTGGTGTTTGTTGGATTAAGAGTAAGTGATTGGGTTGTAAAGAACAATATTCACTTGAATACCTCATCAAATTATTACCCTCAAGGTAATGGTTTGGTTGACTCAACTAATAAGAACCTGAACAAAATCATCAAAAGGATTTTGAAGAATAACCAAAGAACTTGGCACAACAAGTTAAAATTTGTCTTGTGGGAAAATAGAATAACTCCAAAAAGATCCATTGGAAATTCCCCTTATATGTTGGTATATGGTAAAGAGGCAAGGCTTCCTTTATCTGTTGAGCTTTTAGTTTTTGACATAATGAACCAGCTTGAAATGTTTGAAGACAAAGATCCAATGGCTACCAGATATGCACAACTCATGGAGCTCGATGAAACAAGAGATAGAGCCATGAAAAAAATGGAGTTGCATCAACTCCAAACAAAGAAGGTTTTTGACAAAAGAGTAACACCCAGGGTGTTCAAAGAAAGAGATGTTGTCCTTAAGTGGGATGAATTAAAGAGTAGGCCTGGAAAGAACACTAAATTTGATAGCATGTGGAGTGGCCAGTTTGTCATTACTGAGTGCAAAGAGCATAATTCCTTTCAACTGTCATCAATGGGATACACCTCAAAAAAAAAATTGAGGTATGATCTAAAATATGTCTTATACAAATTAGAGTAGTTTTGGTTTCCTCTAAGTGTTGCTAGACATTAGTTAGATGCTTTTCCAGTTTTCCCTAAGTTTTTTTTTTTGCACAGTTTGGTGATAGTTTTCTTTTCTTCCTGGTGTGTTTTGAATAATTTTTGAAAGTGTCTCATGCTAGTTTAGTGAGCTACATCAACATACAATTCTATTTTCAAGTGATGTCAGCTTTTAGATGACTCAATGCCCAATGGATAAGCTTTAGGCAACTGGACGAGATGTTTTGCAGGAAAACATATAGGAGATGTCACCAAAAATGTTACCGGATTTCTTAGCTTTCAGCTGAAATTAGGTAACTTAGTGTTTATTCTTTTGTGTTTCATTTAAACATTAAAAGATACATCATATTCTACTAAGTCCATTAATGTGCATAAGAGAGATTTTCAAAATAGATTGCATTTATTTCAGTTTTGCAATTACATACAAATAAGAGAGAGAACCAACATGTATTTCAAATGTAATATTTATTAATAATCATGAGTGTATAATGTCCCTCACAAGCCAACAAACTAGCTATTCAAATGCTAGTAAAGAAGAGATTATATGCATATAGATAACATAAAGGAAATTGCATATAGAATGAAAAGGGACCCATCATTTCCTGGTGGAATGACAAATCTCATTGGCTTGGCCTCACATCATCTTTATCCTTCCCATTGCTCTGCTTTCATTTGACACCCTCCTTGCTACTCCTAGGTTTCCTGCATTGGATAAAATAGTGTTGTTAGAGCAATGAAAGGTCCCTAATCAAAATATATGCAAAAAATCCATAAACATGTAATCTGATGTCTACAAGCATTAAAATAGCAGCATACCATAAGTGTCCATGAAAACAAGAAAGGAGTAATCAAACACACCTATGGTATGATTTGTTTATCTAACTAGTTTGTTCCTTGTGTAGATTTAGGACAAGTCTTGTTATTGTTCTGATTTAGCTAATTACAACATGTTGGGTGAAATGTGGCTCCCACGAGGGTAGAGCTTAGCATGCTACCTGTAACGCCCTTAGAAAAATTGCACTATAGACAACAAAGAAGATTAGAAGCACACATGCAATACTATATCAAATCTAGAATGCAAATCTAAAATGTTAAGCAACAAAGAACATGGGAAATATAAAACGTAATTAAAACTAGAACAATCTCACCAATTTTCAAACGTGTTTCCATGATTCATCTCGATTTCCCTTCTCCATTTTGCTTGTGTAGTGTAATTGCCCTCAGATTTTTAGTAAATTCATGCAAGTATAGCCTAAGATAGTGATTAGCAAAATATCGAAGATTCAAGACAAAAGTGCTCTCAAAAGTCATAAAATTTCGTGAGAGATTGGAATGAAGAATGACAAATCAATTTATAGAAAATTGATTATTCGAACGACAGGCCAAGATTAAAAGATCAATGAACGGTTGAGATTGATAGATTAGACATGCATTATGTTAACTGATAGAAGTGACATGAGTGATACAAATTAGGAATAGAATTAAAGATTAAATAAATGATTTAATCTTCAGTTCGACATTTGAAAATAGCATAAATATCTTTGCATGACAAAGATGAAGATTGATTATAACAACTCACTGTTTGAATGCACGCACAACATTTAATTAATTAAATAATAATATTTAATTAATCCACATGTACACGCAAATGGATTAGAACTGGAGGATTGCATGATTTGATGAAGAGATTACTCAAAGACGCCACTCAGACATCGAATCAATAGTTAACTGAACGATTAAAATAGATGCCAAGTCGAGTAAAAGTGAATACTTAGATAACTCACACAATTATCTAAAATATAGAGGAATGCGTTAAAATAGAATTAATGAATTAAATAATTCATTTAATTCAAGACTCGATATTTGAAGAATAATTAAATAACTAATATTTATTTAATTAAATGATGAAGGGAGTTTAAATGAATAATTAAATAAAGAATTTATTTAATTATAGTTGAAATATGATAAAGAATAAATTAAATAATGATCTATTTAATTTAACCAGAAGAATAAGGTTAATTAGTAAGATAATTAAATAAAAAGCGTTTATTTAATTAATCAGATAGACTAAAGAAAATGTGAATTAATTAAATAATTAAGATTATTTAATTAATAGAAGAAATAAATGAAGATGAATTAATTAAATAATTGTCATCATTTAATCAATGACCATGAAGAATACAAATTACGAAGAATGTGGAAGTCGCAGGCCTAAACCAAATTTCGGTGTCTACATTTGCCCCTCTTTGATACAATGTCGTTTCGGCGTTGTGTCAAAGAAAAATCGACAAAAACATGCCCCAGTAATGCTCCAGATTAGAATAGGTGAATGTATGCCCCCTCGGAAAAATTGACAAATTTTCAAAAGGTGCAAAAAAATTTGGAAATGCTCCTGATTAGTCCAGAGGATAGGCAGAAATGTAGTGGAGTGGACAAAATGTTGATCAGAAATAGGAGGGACGGGTACAGGATGAATAAAAATGGAAGTTTACATGGCCAGTAGGACAGTAATGCCACCTAAGCCCTAGGTATATATTGGAATAGGGTTGAAAAACTATTCATTTGGACCCACCTAGCTTAGAGATTTGAAAATTTTCTCTGACTTTCTAGCGAGGATGTCTCCAGTTCCAGCCACTCACCATCGCGCATACAGGATTCGGACATTCCAGAGACCAGCCGGCGCGGACCCCCCGATATGTACCTAAAACTTGCCTTTTGAATTTTTTTGATTTGTGCGCATTTTAGTGTATTTAATGCAATTTTTACATATGCATCATTTTAATTTTGAGCCGCATATGCATGCGCGAACAACGCATGTGTATGCGGAAAACCGCATTTATAATTTAACGTTGGTCGGTAGAATAGGTTTTCTGCGGTTAACCGCATTTGTAAATTTCTGCAACGCATTTGATTATTTTGAATCGCATTTGTATTAGAATAGCCGCATGTGTAAATTTAGAAATCCATGTGAATTTTTTGCACTGCACGTTTGATTTTGCAACGCATATGAATTTTTGTGACGCATGTGATTTTATGAGACGCATTTGTAATGTAATGACGCATATGAAATTTATGAACTGCATGTGTGGAAAAGCGACGCATATGAAAAAGAATGACGCATGTGCAAAAGAACGACGCATTTGCATTTCATGTAGTATAATCATGGTGCACTAGAATAGATAATTGCGGCTAACATGAGGCATGTATAATGTTGTTGTAGGTTGTATTAGACATGATATACACATGGGAGTCTAGACCCACCACCTTCTGATTTAGAGATAGCTTGCGGCCGCCTGAGCGACGGACTCTATGGAATTTGGGTTTGTTGCATATGACCAATATGCCCCAGATTCGGGCAAATCGGGGGCTACTGACAGCGCTATGTGAGAGGTGGCACTCGGAGACATCATCCTTCCACCTACCGACTGAAGAGGCGACAGTGACATTAGAGGATGTGTATAGGATACTTAGACTACCGATTAGAGGCACACGAGTGGTCTATGATACTCAGAGGGGGATCACTAAGATGTGTAGATATTACCCCCATGTCAGCATTAGACAACTAGGGGTTGATGACTATGAGATTAGGTGGCGGGTGTTGGCCCAGAGATATAGACAGTTGGACTGTCTAGTAGCAACATTGATAGGCGGTATAGTACTGCCTGACCGCCGAGGCCATGGGTTTCCTATAGGATGGGGGGAGATGTTAGTGGGGATGCTCGAGCGGCGAGTTGTATATGCCTGGGGTTCCTGTTTACTTGGGATGTTGTACTTCCACCTACATGACATTGCCTATAGAGAGGCACAGTCGATGAGTTGTGGTACCACGCTCCTGATGGTATGGGCGTGGGAGCATATCGCTATATTTAGACCACCTGTTACAGTAGACCTACCTCATGGAGCTCCATATGCCTTCTGTTATGTGAGGGCGACCACACAATATCATATTGGAGACACATGCTACTTCAGACACGTGATAGATACGATGCAGGAGTTCACATGGAGACCATACCTGGGCTGCGTGGTGTGGTCAGATGAGGGCGAGCATTTGCCATTTTAAAGATAGGCACAGTACTTGGTTGGATCCTGACCTTGTTATGCATCATTTACCGTTACAACCAAGTGCCAAACCAGTGAAACAGAAGTTGAGAAAAATGCATCCACAAATTGCTTTATTAGTCAAGGCAGAACTCAAGAAACTGTTAGACATTGGTTTTATAAGATCAATCGACTATGCAGATTGGATTTCCAATCTTGTACCAGTCACTAAACCAACTGGGGGCATCTGCATTTGCACTAATTTTAGAGATATCAACAAACCTTGTCCTAAGGATGACTTTCCTTTGCCTAACATAGATATGATAGTTGACATGACAATAGGATATGAGATGTTGTCCCTTATGGATGGATTTTCAGGATATAACCAGATTAGAATTGCAACTAAAGACCAACACAAGACGGCTTTCACCTGTCCTTGGGGAACTTATTGCTGGAATGTCATGCCCTTTGGACTCAAGAATACCGGAGCAACCTATCAGCGTGCCATGACTACTATCTTTCATGATTTAGTACACACTTGTATGGAGGATTATGTTGATGACCTTATTGTAAAATCCAAGACAAGGGCAGAACATCTACAGGTTTTAGACAAGATATTTCAGAGGCTAGAAAAGTATAAAGTCAGACTTAATCCAAAGAAATGTGTGTTTGGAGTCAAGTCAGGAAAGCTGTTAGGTTTTATCATTTCTAGACGAGGCATTGAAGTGGATCCTGCCAAGGCGAAAGAAATTATGGATATGCCTCCTCCCACTAATCTCAGTCAACTAAGGACACTACAGGGAAGGTTGCAATCTATTAGAAGGTTTATAGTGTAGCTAGCAGACAAGACACATCCTTTTCAACATCTTCTCAGGAAAGGAGTACCATTTGTATGGACAGCTAGGTGTGAAGAGGCTTTTCAATTGATTAAAGAATATTTACTTACACCACCTATCTTAATGCCACCTATTGAAGGAAGACCATTGATTCTTTATATTACAGCAACCCATTCATCACTCAGAGCATTGCTTGCACAAAATGATGATGAAGGTCATGAAAGGGCAGTCTATTATATCAGTCGAACTTTGGTTGGTTATGAGCTCAACTATAGTAACATTGAACGTGCCTGTCTTGCAGTAGTATTCGCTACCCAAAAATTGAGGCACTACATGCTAAACCACCAAACAATGTTGATCGCTAAAATAGACCCTCTGAAATATCTTCTCAGCAAGGCGGCATTAACAGGACGATTAGCCAAATGGGTTATGATACTTAGTGAGTATGATATCCAATATGTAGAAAGAAAAGCTATTAAAGGACAGGTCATTGCTGATTAGTTAGCTGACGCACCCATATAGATAAATCATCCATTAGTTGCAGACTTTCCTGATGAGTTCATATTCACACTTGACACAAACATAACATGGAAACTGTACTTCAATGGCTCACATACAAATCATGGTTTAGGGGCTGGTATACTGTTTATCACACCATAGGGTGATTCCATCCCTAAGTCATTCTGGATTGCATTTCCATGCACTAACAACATGGTGGAATATGAAGCTTTAGTGATAGGTTTACGCATGGCAGTCAAGTGGAAAATCAAGAACCTACAGGTATATGGAAATTCTCAACTAGTAATAAGACAGGTAAATGATGATTATGAGACTAAGGATGAGAAGCTTGCTTCATACAAGAGCATGGCTAATAGCTTTAAAGAGTACTTTGACAAAGTCAAGTTTCATTAGATACCTCGTGTTTTAAAAAAAGCAGCAGATGCTATGGCTACAATTGCATCACTTCTTGACATTCCTAACATTGTGCCTAAGTTT
The DNA here is from genome assembly GCA_007258455.2 of Sequoia sempervirens. Taxonomy (NCBI): domain Eukaryota; kingdom Viridiplantae; phylum Streptophyta; class Pinopsida; order Cupressales; family Cupressaceae; genus Sequoia; species Sequoia sempervirens. The sequence continues at coordinate 320,893,554 of VDFB02000015.1, read as the reverse complement.
GAGTTCTTGGTCGAACAAATTTTGGTCCCAGTCTACGATATCCTAGATTCTGAAATGGTGTGTGACATTGTTGGTCCTAATTCCCCATGGCACAAGGAAATCTATGATTACCTTCATGCAGAAGTCATACCCACTGGCCTATCAAATAACCAAAGTAGGACATTCCTCTGCAAGTCAGCCAAATACACCATCGTCGGAGACACCCTATATAGACGCATGCGATTTATGAGACGCATTTGTAATGTAATGATGCATATGAAATTTATGAACTGCATGTGTGGAAAAGTGACGCATATGAAAAATAATGACGCATGTGCAAAAGAACGACGCATTTGCATTTCATGTAGTATAATCATGGTGCACTAGAATAGATAATTGAGGCTAACATGAGGCATGCATAATGTTGTTGCAGGTTGTATTAGACACGATATACACACGGGAGTCTAGACCCACCACCTTCCGATTTAGAGACAGCTTGCGGCCGCCCGAGCAACGGACTCTATGGCATTTGGGTTTGTTGCATGTGACCGATATGCCCCAGATTTGGGAAAATCGGGGGCTACTGATAGCGCTATGTGAGAGGTGGCACTCGGAGACATCATCCTTCCACCTACTGACTGGAGAGGCGATAGTGACATTAGAGGATGTGTATAGGATACTTAGACTACCGATTAGAGGCACACGGGTGGTCTATGATACTCAGAGGGGGATCACTGAGATGTGCAGATATTACCCCCATGCCGACATTAGATAGCTAGGGGTTGATGACTATGAGATTAGGTGGTGGGTGTTGGCCTAGAGATATAGACAGTTGGACTATCTAGTAGTGACATTGATAGGCGGTATAGTACTGCCTGACTGCCGAGGCCATGGGTTTCCTGTAGGATGGGGGGAGATGTTAGTGGGGATGCTCGAGCGATAAGTTGTATATGCCTGGAGTTCCTACTTACTTGGGATGTTGTACTTCCACCTGCATGACATTGCCTATAGAGAGGCACAGTCGATGAGCTGTGGTACCACGCTCCTGATGGTATGGGTGTGGGAGCATATCGCTATATTCAGACCACCTATTATAGTAGACCTACCTCATGGAGCTCCATACACCTTCTGTTATGTGGGGGTGACCACACAGCATCATATTGGAGACACAGGCTACTTCAGACACGTGATAGATACGATGCAGGAGTTCACGTGGAGACCATACCTGGGCTGTGAGGTGTGGTCAGATGAGGGCGAGCATTTGCCATTTTGCAGATAGACATAATACTTGGTGGGACGGATAGTGTCCCATGTACATATTATAGAGCGATAGTTGCCAGACCGGGTTTTGAGATAGTTTGGAGAGGTACAAGATGTACCTCGAGGGAGAGCAGAGTTTTCCAGGTCCTCACGAGAGGTCCCACTATGGGGGCCAGAGATTCCAGTGGCGACGACAGAGGCAGAGATTGATGGTCTCCAGGCACTTCCATGGGGATGGAGGGACGGACCAGCAGACCCAGGGACCATGCCAGAGTACGATCAGTGGTGGGCAGCACACAGGCTGATCCCCTTGACAAACCCAAATCAGCCTGCATCGGTAGAGCGGCGTGGGACAGGTCCTAGAGGTAGGCGAGGTAGAGGGAGAGGTTGAGGAGGAAGAGGAGGCTGTGGTGATGGAGGGGATGATGGTAGAGGTGGCCGATGTGGAGGTAGGAGAGGGAGGCGTGGTCAGAGAGGACGAGGACTAGCCTTGTCACCAATCTGAGAGGAGAGAGGAGGAGAGGAGGATGTGGCCAAAGGTGGTGAGGAGGAGCAGCCGGCAGAGGCAGTTATCCCAGACATCCTAGATATCCCAACAGAGGTGGAGGTAGGTGCTGAGGAGGCAGGCAGAGAGGAGGCAGGTGGAGAGGAGGCAGAGGTTGATGCCTTTGGGTTGCTAGGTGCCTACCAGGAGGGCGATGACGAGGATGATGATCACGAGAGAGAGATCCGAGATCAGATCCTAGAGGAGCTCGATGAGGAGGAGGATGGGATAGACAGGGCCAGACAGGATGAGAGAGGGGCAGAGGATCCAGACATGGATACATTGCAAGCCCAGGTTGCATCCTTGGAGGATCAGATGAGAGTGTTGATGGCCGAGAGGGATACCTAGTGGGTGGAGAGAGACAGAGCCTTGATGGATAGGGATCAGGCCATAGCTCGGCGGCAGGAGACTGAGCAGCAGTTCACAGAGCTTAGAGCATTATGTATAGGACCATCAGCTGCATTTGCTAGAGAACTAGTCAGAGCTGGAGAGAGGGGGAGATATTATCAGGATCTGTATGAGGCATAGATTCCACTAGAGAGACGAGCTCCCAGTTTCTCAGCAACACACAGTAGCAGGTCCCAGACTAGGACTCACACTCAGACAATCAGCACAGAGGGGGTGGATCAGCCATGCAGAGCAGGGCCATATGACAGACCTCCCATAGCTCAGAGATCAGCAAGTTCCCAGCATCATTCTCCCGCACACTCCTGACATGATGGCAGTGACAGCTCAGGATAGGGATACCATTTGTCGAGACACTTGTATTTTGATCTTATAGCCTACGGGCTTCCATGTACTATTGATACATTATGACATTGTGTTGTGGCACATTTGAGTGATATATATATATATATGATTTTGGTGGCGATTCTCATGATATGCATTTCTATTTATTGATTATGCAGTCTTTATTTATACATGTGATGTTTATATGACATGCCTATGTGATGGATGAGTATATGTATTTTATGATGTTTATACAGCTAATGAGATAATGTTAATTCTATGTGATGTATAATTCTATATGATGTTGACCCTATATGATTATGAGATGGAAGGTGATGCTTATATGTATGACGCAGACGACATGTGATGCTATACAAATGTAATATGATGCATGTATTTACAGTTGCTTTGTACATGGAATTCTTATGATATGTATAGTTTTTTAATGATTATTGTCTATTATGCCATGATGATCTAGATATGAAATATGCCTATATGTATGAATGTTTCTAACATGTATGTTGATGCAGGATGATGTATAATGTTTTGTGTCACAGGACTCCGTCATAATGCAAGAAAGAAGAACTATTAGTGCGGAAAGAAAGATCGACAAAGAAATGAAAGATAGAAGATAAATGTTAGTATTAGGAATCTTCGATATTTTTCCGTATCATAAAAGGTTTGCACTTTATCATCATTGGGCAGGACTAATACAAATGGAGAAAAACACCATGATATGACATAGATCAAGGTGTGCAAGGTCATCCACTTGCTGATAACAGACAGTCGCAGACAAGGATTGTCATTAACTCATACGAAGGGCACAAGTTGCCCCAGTCTTATGTCAAGACAAACCACAGACAACAAACAAAGAAAAAGACGGGTCATGAGACGTCATTGCTCCTCTAAATCCTTCATGGGACATCCTTGAGGAAACTAGTACCCTTACTCAAAATCAAAGTGAAAAAGACGGTCGAGAGACAGCAGTCAAAGAAAATAGAATTCGGATACATCATTGCTTCTCTAAATCCTTCATGGGACATCCTTGAGAAAGCTAGTAACATGAATCCTAGTCATCAATTCAAGATAAATGATAAGATAAATAAGCCATAAAGTCAATAAGCCAATGAAAATATTTGCCAAAACTTGATCTTGTTTGTTTGATTTGTTTGATTGATAAAAGGATTGATTGATAGAACCTGGTTTCAGGAGATACACATACTGGATAAGACTGTGAGTCTAGTTTCAATGTTATGACTATCTGTATAAGGCATGACAAAGCCTGGTTTCAGAAAGACATGTATCGTATAAGACGTTAAGTCAGATACCGTTGATGTGATAACCTATGTAAGGTTATGTTTGATTGATTTGACCTTGTCGATTATGCAGGAAGGACTCATCCTGAATAAGACATAGGTTGATTGTCTGACCTTGTCGATTATGCAGGAAGGACTCATCCTGAATAAGACATAGGCTGTCTATTTTGATAACGTCTATTTCCAAGAAGGACACATCCTATAGCAGACTGTAGTTGATCTGTTTTGATTGTTGTGTTTGGAAAGTTGTTTGATTTGACTCAGAGACATAGCTGACTTGTTCACCACATTGATGCATCACTTGAGACAATGCGTGCACAAATAACTACCTGTGACGACAAACCCTAAAGGACTGACCTAGTGCGGCCTCAGGGGCTCATCGATTGATGGCCTTGCCTACGTTATACACGCAGAGACCTTGTAGTTCGACTTGACTGCGACCGACGAGACTGACTACAAATAGAAGATGTGTGTAATAGTGAATGCGACGAACCCTAATGGATTGACCTAGTGTGGCCTTGGGGGCTCATCGATTGATGGCCTTGCCTACGTCCAGTCGCAGAGGCAATGTAGTTCGACAAATGACAAAGACTGACAAGTGCAACTGACTCAGACTCTGTTTTTGGATTTTTTGAAATGTTTTGATTTTTTTAGTTTGATGTTTTTGTGTTTTCTCAGGTCATTTTGCGATGTTTGTGGATTTTCCATGGTTTTAACGTCTTCAACACAACCAATGTAAGAACCAATATGACACATGTCAAATGTTTGCCCCCAGTCGAGTATAAGACCAATTGATTATGAATAGGGTAAAACGGGGGATATGAAATGCTCTCGATGTCAATCATTCCAAGTTATGGGAAAGACTACCACTTATTATGAATGGTATATACAAATGATGGATAGGAAGGATAAGGGATATGTACAGGGGAGTGGACTATGTACAAGGGAGTATACTATGTACAGGGTAGGTATATATACAATGATGAGGACTATGTACAAGATAGATTAGAATAATAGTAGAGAAAGGAGTAGAGTTGAGTACACATGGCGCCTGTTTGCTAGGTTTTCACCATGGTACCTATCCAAAGCACCATCGAAGTGGTTTTCACCATTGGACGAATGATTTGTCTTTACTATTTTCCATATTATCTAATTTTTTTGGTGTTACCAAGACACCTATTTACCAGGTTTTCACCTTGATAACGATTTTTTTATGATTTTCTATTTTTTTTGTATTTTTGCTAAATAAGACAAAGGATCCCAGAAGCTATGCGTAGAACTTTTCCAAATGCATACTATTTATTGGTGAGGACAATGGTTCTCCTTCAGGAGTAGAGAGTTGGTACGCTCCTGATCCAAAAGCTTCTGTAACAACATAAGGTCCCAACCAGTTAGGTTCAAACTTTCCTGGTTTTTCTCTTTTTGCTTGATTCTTTGGGTTTTCCATTAAAACCAAGTCACCAATGTCAAAGCTTCTATTCAAGACCTTCCTGATATAGCTATGACGAAGGAGATTCTGATATGCTTGAAGGTGGTCTAATGCCTTCTATCTTCACTCATCCAGGAATTCTAGCTCATGGAGTCACGACACTTGATACTCCTCATCATCAATGTGGCCTTTCAGGGATACCCTTAGGGAAGGAATCTCGACCTCAATAGGCAGAATGGCTTTAGACCCGAAAATAAGTGAATATGGAGTAGCACCAGTAGGAGTATAGATACTTGTGTGATAAGCCCATAAGGTAGGGTTAAGCTGTAAATGCCGGTCACGACCAACATCATTGATAGTCTTCTTGAGGATTCTAATGATGGTCTTGTTAGACACCTCCGCTTGGCCGTTACCTTGTGGGTAGTATGGAGTGGAAAAGTGATGTTGCATATGAAATTGATCACACAAGTGACAGACTTCTTGATTCTTAAATGGGCAGCCATTATCAGTGATTATGGACTGAGGGACACCATACCGATAGATGATATAGTTCAGGATAAATCTAGAAATCTATGTGCCGGTAATGTATGTTATAGAAATGGCTTCAATCCACTTCATAAAGTACTCAGTGTCAGTGATAATGAACTTGTGTCCATTAGATGATGTGGGATGGATCTTACCTATGAGGTCGAGTCCCCATTGAGCAAAGGGCCATGGTGACATGATAGGATGGAGCTCCTGTGCTGGGGCATGTATTAAATCTCCATAAACTTAGCATTGGCGGCATTTCATTACAAAGACATATGAATCTTTTTCCATAGTAGGCCAGTAATAACCCAGTCTCATAATCTTTTTGGCTAAGGTAGGACCGCTAGAATGGGAACCACATATACCCTCATGCACCCCATGCAAGTTTGCTTGTGCTTCAGTAGAATCAAGGCATCTCAGTAGGGTGTTATCTAAGGCGCGTCTATATAGGGTGTCTCCGACGATGGTGTATTTGGATGACTTGCGTAGGAATGTCCTACGTTGGTTATTTGATAGGCCAGTGGGTATGACTTTTGCATGAAGGTAATCATAGATTTCCTTGTACCATGGGGAATTAGGACCAACAATGTCACACACCATTTCAGAATCTGGGATATCGTAGGCTGGGACCAAAAGTTGTTCGACCAAGAACTCAAACTTAGGCACGTTGTTAGGAATGTCAAGAAGTGATGCAATTGTAGCCATAGCGTCTGTTGCTTTGTTTAAAACATGAGGTATCTGATGAAACTTGACTTTTTCAATGTACTCTTTAAAACTATCAGCCATGCGCTTGTACGGAGCAAGCTTCTCATCCTTAGTCTCATAATCATCATTTACCTGTCTTATTAATAGTTGAGAATCGCCATATACCTGTAGGTTCTTGATTTTCCACTTGAATGCCATGCGTAAACCTATCACTAAAGCTTCATATTCCGCCATGTTGTTAGTGCATGGAAATGCAATCCTGAATGACTTAGGGATGGAATCACCCTGTGGTGTGATAAACAGTATACCAGCCCCTGAACCATGATTTGTATGTGAGCCATTGAAGTACAGTTTCCATGTTATGTTTGTGTCAAGTGTGAATATGAACTCATCAGGAAAGTCTGCAACTAATGGGTGATCTACCTATATGGGTGCGTCAGCTAACTGATCAGCAATGACCTGTCCTTTAATAGCTTTTCTTTCTACATATTGGATATCATACTCACTAAGTATCATAACCCATTTGGCTAATCGTCCTGTTAATGCCGCCTTGCTGAGAAGATATTTCAGAGGGCCTATTTTAGTGATCAACATTGTTTGGTGGTTTAGCATGTAGTGCCTCAATTTTTGGGTAGCGAATACTACTGCAAGACAGGAACGTTCAATGTTACTATAGTTGAGCTCATAACCAACCAAAATCCGACTGATATAATAGACTGCCCTTTCATGACCTTTATCGTCATTCTGTGCAAGCAATGCTCCGAGTGATGAATGGGTTGCTGTAATATAAAGAATCAATGGTCTTCCTTCAATAGGTGGCATTAAGACAGGTGGTGTAAGTAAATATTCTTTAATTAGTTGAAAAGCCTCTTCACACCTAGCTGTCCATACAAATGGTACTCCTTTCCTGAGAAGATGTTGAAAAGGATGTGTCTTGTCTGCTAGCTGCACTATAAACCTTCTAATAGATTGCAACCTTCCCTATAGTGTCCTTAGTTGACTGAGATTATTGGGAGGAGGCATATCCATAATTGCTTTCACCTTGGCAGGATCCACTTCAATGCCTCATCTAGAAATGATAAAACCTAACAGCTTTCCTAACTTGACTCCAAACACACATTTCTTTGGATTAAGTCTGACTTTATACTTTTCCAGCCTCTGAAATATCTTGTCTAAAACTTGTAGATGTTCTGCCCTTGTCTTGGATTTTACAATAGGGTCATCGACATAATCCTCCATACAAGTGTGTACTAAATCATGAAAGATAGTAGTCATGGCATGTTGATAGGTTGCTCTGGCATTCTTGATTCAAAGAGAATGACATTCCAGCAATAAGTTCCCCAAGGACAGGTGAAAGCCGTCTTGTGTTGGTCTTCAGTTGCAATTCTAATCTGGTTATATCCTAAAAATCCATCCATAAGGGACAACATCTCATATCCTGCTGTCATGTCAACTATCATATCTATGTTAGGCAAAGGAAAGTCATCCTTAGGACAAGGTTTGTTGATATCTCTAAAATTAGTGCAAATGCGTATGCCCCCAGTTGGTTTAGTGACTGGTACAAGATTGGAAATCCAATCTGCATAGTCGATTGATCTTATAAAACCAATGTCTAACAGTTTCTTGAGTTCTTCCTTGACTAATAAAGCAATTTGTGGATGCATTTTTCTCAACTTCTATTTCACTGGTTTGGCACCTGGTTGTAAGGGTAAATGATGCATAACAAGGTCAAGATCCAACCCTGGCATGTCCGCATATGACCAAGCAAAATTTATCTATCTTTGTGCAAAGAAGTCGTGGAACTCTGATTTCTCTTCTGTTGTCAATGACGCTGCCAAATAAACCAGTCGAGGATTCTCTTTTGTGCCTATGTTGACTTCTATGATTTCTTCAACGAGCATGGGTGACTTTTCCTATGCAATGGGGAGAATGTTCAAACCTCCATCCTTAGGTGCCTCAGAAAGGTTTTTACCTTCGGATGTGTCCTTTCTTTTTACTTTTTCATTGTCTAGAGGTGCCTTTCGGTTTTCACCTAGAGTCTCATCCTTTTTATTTTGTTTATCCCTTTTCTCATTTTTGCGACTGGAGGGTTGAAAATATTCTCCAAAATATGCTTTGTTGTCCAAGTCTATGGTAAAACCAGCTTTATGATCCCCGTTAGGTATGCCTTCACGTAATCCCAGGAACTCAGCAATTGCTTCGTCATTCTTAAAAGTGTCTAAGACGGGTGTATCTTGTTGATCCCAATCAGTGAGTTGGGGATAAACTAAGGGCATGTCATCGTCAGAGTTATCAAAGTCTAATGGGGTCAAAGTAAAGATTGAATTATTCATGTGGTTACAAAAATCTTGTACCAGGTCTATTTTTCTCTTGGGTTTGGGCCTACATAGATGAATAGGTGGGCCTAATGCCAAGGTTTGACAATTGTAAATAGGTGGCTTAGGTTGCCATGAGGTAGGATCAAGTGATTCCCAATAGTAATGTTTAAACCATTCCTCTTTTGTCATTTTCTTTGGTGGACAGGAATTTAAGGGATTTGGTGAGGAACTTAACATCAAGTCAAGTTCTCCAAATAACTTGTCAAGGTCCATGGAAGAAGTAGAGGATAAGGAATCCCTCTCATAATCATTAGAGTCAGGGGAGTTACAATGATTTTGGTCCACTGGTTCATGAGATGTCTTAATATCTTCTGAAGCACATACTTCCTCAAGCAAGGGTAATGGAGTACTAGGAATGCCAATCTGAATCGGTTGAAACCCTAGCCCTACTCCTTTTGGCCACTGAGAAACAAATATTGGTTCAATTTTGCCATCTTGGTTTAAGCCTAAACCACTTTGTCCATCATATCCTTTGCTTTGCATGATTTTGAAACCCTTTCCATATAGACTTGTAGGAATATGAGCAAGTAAAAGGGGTTCTTGATTATCTTCCTTGTACAGCCAGGAAGTGACATCTTCTGTATCTACAACCTCTTTGCTTAATTCACCCCATTTAGTGAAAGTTTTTGTGGGGGGAACATGTATAGTGATCATAGACTGTTCCCTACCTGTTATAGGTAAACCATATGACTTAGGAGGAACCAAATGGCTAACACAATAAGAAGTCTTCATATAATACTCTCTGCAACCCTTGTCTTGGATCTCAACCCTAGGAGTGGTAGGAAGTGAGGGTGAAATGGATGTTTGAGTGAGTGTGGACGGGTCAACATAAGAAGATGGATTAGACAGTGAGGCCTCTTGGTTGACTAGCACTTAGCGTTGAGGGATCTCCTTTAGATTGGTGCAATACTGGAAAGGATCGGGATCACCATCTATAGTTATTTCGGTGCCATTGTAAGGAAATTTAAGACACTGATGATACATAGAAGGGACTGCCTTCATGGCATGAATCCATGGTCTACCGAGTAGAAGGTTATAAGGAAGGGTGAGATCCAAGACCTGGAATTTTGTCTCCATTACCGCAAGACCAATTCTGATAGGAAGTGTTACCACCCCCTTTGATTTTTCGTTCCTCATCAGCATAAGCTTTTATGAAAATACTTTTGGTCGTATCTACGCATGATTCTGAGATACCTAATGCCTTAATTAGTTTTAAAGTGCATAGATTTAACCCTGCTCCTCCGTCTACCAAAACTTGTCTAACTTTGGTGTCATCAACAAGGACTTCTAGATGTAAAGGGTCATTGTGGTTCATCTTTTCTATGGCATAGTCTTGTTTAGAAAATGTGGCATGATGATTATTGGTCAAGTAGCCCACCATTTCCTGGAAACGATTGACATCAAGGTCATTAGGGACCGTGGTGTTCTGTAAAGCCTTATCGAGGATAGATCAATGCTCAAGAGAGATACACAACAATTCCAAGATTGAAATTTGGGCTGGGGTCTTCCCCAATTGGTCAAGTAGGTTATATTGTAACTTAGAAGGTTGGGGTGTTTGCTATGATGGAGGGCCTTGGATAATGAACTTAGTACGACGAGTATTGACCGCACACTCAGGATTAGCATTGATAGTAATGGTATTGATGTTTTGATCGGTGGCACGAAGGCAGTGAATGATTTTGCCACTATCATAATCATGTTTGATACTCGCATAATTGGCTGACATATTGGTTTTAGTACTTGAACTGGGGACAGTTCCTTTCCCATGGTCATGTAGTGGGTTCGAAAAGACTTGATGATCAGTGTTCGATGTCTTTTGTTTTTGTCCACTAACCTCAATAATTCTCCTGTCAACAAGATCCTGTATGATATTCTTCAGTTGTCGACAGTTTTGTAGGTTATGCCCCTTTGTCCTATGATAGTCACAAAAGGCATTGTCATCCCACCAAGCTGGTTTAAACTGCCCTAGATTGTATTGACTTGGTTCCTGCAGCTGTATGAGGTTATGTTGTAACAGTTGTTTGAACACTGACTAAATGGGTTCCCCTAAGGGAGTGAACTCACGTTTCTGAAATCTCCTTTGTGGTGGATGTTGAGTGTTCTGGACCACATTGGGAGGTTGATTGGCAGCATTAAGCGTGTTAGCAAAAGTATGAGGTCCTTGCAATGTGAGGAGGGGTCCTGCTTGTAATGTTTTAGCATCAACCACCCCATCATTTGTGACATTTTTATTGCGAGACGAAAATTTGTTTCTGTCTGTAGGAGTGTTTTGTACGATTGGATTTCGATTTAATGTTGTCATCTTGAGTTCACCCTTTTCAATGAGATCCTTCTCTATTATCACCCATTTTTCCACTAGTTCTGAAAAAGATATGCAACAATGTACCCTTAAGTTACTCTTGAGTTTTAGATGAAGGTTTTCTTGAAACATTGTAACCTTTTGTTTTTTGGGTATTTCAACAGGACACCTACTAGCAATAGTTCTCCATCTCTGGAAGAAAGCAATGAATGTTTCCCCTTGGTCCTGCGTTGTGTGGCACAAGGTTGCTATATTTATCTCATGGTCAATGTTGAAGGAGAATTGCTCCACAAATTTCTCAACTAGTTCCCCCAGGATCTAATGCCAGAATCTAGACCCGAAAACCATTCTAGTGCAATTCCTACAAGACTTCGTGGAAATAGCCTCATAAGGTACGTGGGGTCATAAGCGACATCTATGCAAATAGTAGAAAATTCCCTGATATGTTCTACTGGATTTCGTTTGCTATTGTACTTAGGAAGATTTGGTATGACATATCTGTGAGGAAAAGGTGTCATGTACAATGATCTATCAAAAGGGAATGGGTATATGTCCTTTGTTGAAAATGATTTCTTAGTTGACATCGACATGTTATCCATTTGTGTTTGTAATGCCTGCATTTGTGTTTGTAGGATGTCAACTTGGGTCAAAGATGTGCTAGGAGGATTATGCGGATCCAGGTATGTATTCTGAAATCCAAAGCCTTGTGATGGGTTTTGATTAAATGTTGACATGTGAGGTGGATTTGGACTTGGAATGTTAATAAACGTGCTCTGGTCAGGAATCGGCATAAATTGGTGTTGACTTGAGATCTGTGTAAACGGATTCTGAGTTCCACTTTGGACAAAAGGATTCTGATTCAGAAATGATGTGAATTGGTTTTGACTTGGAATCTATGTGGACGGATTCTGACTACCAATCTGTGAAAAAGGATTCTGATTCGGAACTGATGTAAATTGGTTTTGACGTGGAATCTATGTAGACGGATTCTGACTACCAATCTATGAAAAGGGATTCTGATTCAGAATCGAGGTAAGTGGATTTTGTGTACTAGTTTGGGAGAGTAGATTTTGACTCAAAAACTGTGTGAATGGATTCTGATTACCATATTGGAAGGAGGGAATGCCCCCTGTTTGTGTAATCCATGGTATAGTACTAGTGACTTGAGCACTAGGTATGGCCATCGACTGTGGTATGGTACTCGTGATACTAGCATTGGGTATAGTCGTTGACTGTGAACTTGTGGCACTAACATAAGGTGTGGAGGTTGAGGTTTTAGAACTTTTATTCCCAACAAGAGGACCGAAGGGAGTAGATGATGAAGCCCCTGTAGTGAAATTAAATCCCAATGTCATGCTAGATGTACCAAATGGGGACGTATGGACTGTCGTACTATGTGTAGACGTGCTAGATGGCATAGTCGTGTTGACCTGAGGTATAGTAGTACTAGCAGTCGTAGCATTTGTCCCTTGTGTAGGTTGAGTTTGTAAGGTGCTAACATCAAATCTTGAAGGTAAGGTAGCACCTTCAGCTAGCAATTTTCCTAAAAACTGTTGACGATCATTTGCTAGGTACTCATCTACAAAAGAGGAAAACTCAGGGTCCTATGCGGCAGCCTCTATGTACTCTACTACAATATTTCCTTGAGTGTTTCTAGTGGTGAATTTGTCTAATAGAGTCTTATGAGGTCTTGAAGAAAATGGATTGATGAACTCATTTGGGTTCGACATGTTTTCTCTCTCTCTCTTCTCTTAGACCTAGTTTCAACCATGTAGGAAAAGCTCAATATGCGGGATATGCAAGGCTATATCTATGAAAAGTATGACTCTAGTCTATGTTTTGGGATTTTCTGTGCAAAATAGGGGGTGTCCTAGGATGACACTAGTCTAGACTCTAAAGATGCAAAGTCTAAGCAAGACCCTAAAGTGATCAATTCTATAAACCTTAAGACGAAGGGACCGACTACCTAAAGTCAAACCAAGGTGTCAATTTAGTTAAGTCAAAGAACCAATGTAGGACGAGGATCAAAGACAAGTTGAGTTTCCTAACTAGACTGATGAGCTAGGATGACTCTCTGTAGGACAAAGTATAAGATGATAAGACTAGGTTCAATGACAAATTTTGTTGACACTATGACTTTTCTAGAGTATAGATGGTAAATCAATCCTAAAGTTTGTAAAAGTGACCTTTCTAGAATTCTAATGCAAGGTGATATGTACCCTAAGATGAAGCTAAACTCTAACTAAAGACAACTATGGTAACAACTAAATGACCCTACGGGATGCAAAATTGAGCAAATCATTTCAGGTTTCTGTTCAAGGACTGTTTGTGTGAAGACAACTGAAACTAGTGCAAACGTGATGACTGGACAGTGACTGTGAATTCTGGTTTTCTGATAATCAGACAAATGTCTCTCAGGATTTGATAGATGCGGTCCAAAATTAACAATTGCGGTCCTCCTGATAGATGTGACTCAAAATTACCAGATGCAACTCTAACTGAGAGATGCGACCCAAAATATAACACATGCAATTTTTATAAATCAATTGCGAGACAAACTGAAAAATGCGACTCAAAAATTAACAGATGCGACTCTAAATTATAGTTGCGACTCAAAACTTAACAGATGTGACTCTAAAAATTAGATGCATGTTTCTGGTGAATAGTTGCGACTCTCTATAAATTTTTAGTGACATGAAATTTAAACTGACTACGTTTTTCGTGATCAAATTCTGACAATCAAAGACAATCATAAGACAAAATGTTTTCAGTTTCAATTTTGGACTCAAAGAACGTTTAAAGTGATAACAGACAAGCACATCCTAATAGGCCAAAGGCCTAGGGTTTGTATACTTGGTATAGCCCACCAAAATACCCCAGATTGGTGATAAACACCTTTCCTTCTTGAGAGCGGATAGCTTAGGAATTTGGTGGCATTGGCTCCCCTCCACGGCTCATTAACATCTTTCGAGCACACCAATTCCAAATTCTTTGGGCAATGACCTCCCAAGAACTGCTATCTCTACTCAAGGGGATCAGTAGTGAGTAATCTTCAGTCATGATACTGTACCCTGCACTAATACCAAGCAATGGCCACAAATAGGTTGGTCTCTAAAAACAAAGGTATTTAGTACGGTCATTTTGTTCATAGGGCATGATCCATGTGGCGCGAGTCCCCTTTCGGATCCATCTGGTCAGAATCATACGCGTGATTCTTGAACTTTCCCCAAGAATCCTCTTTTATATACCGGCTGGAAGTCCCTCGGGTTCAGGGTGCTACCGGTCTAAGTCGTCCTGGGGTGAGTACTTTTTCCCACCAGAACTAGCCCAAGTTCTAGAGTTGGTAACCATTTCTCTTACACCCAGGATTGCACGGATGTGCAAGGGGAGAGGATACTTCGATGTACCAAGTCATAAGGGTGACCAAACTTGTGCTTTCGCACCAAACATAGTAGACACTTGTTAATTTTAATCCAAACGAAAGATTTGCTACGCTACCAAACAATCTATTTCAAATTTAACAAGGGTCTTCGACAAACGTCCTGCAGAAAAACTCATTAGTAGTTTTCAATATTGTCTTCATTAATCATCCTGCAAAAGATTGTTAACTCCAAAAAGGCCACATGTTGAAAATAAGATATCAGTAACACAAAAATCAATTGAAAATTTCATATTGCGGGAAACAAAATAAGATTTTACTAGTCAATTGCGTCGTTTCGTTACCAGTCAAATGCGTCGTTTATTTTTTAGTTGCGGCTCAGAAAATAAATTGTGATTCAGGAACATTCAGATGCGGCATTTCTTTGTTAGATGCGGTTCAAAAATTCAATTGCAGTTCAGGAAGCCTCAGATGCGTCGTTCCGTACGAAAAATCTGCAAAAATCAAAATTAAAAGATCTACGGATTCGCGAAGATGGTGTCTTCATGTCGGGTTCACCAAATGTAACGCCCTTAGAAAAATTGCACTATAGAAAACAAAGAATATTAGAAGCACACATGCAATACTATATCAAATCTAGAATGCAAATCTAAAGTGTTAAGCAACAAAGAACATGGGAAATATAAAATGTAATTAAAACTAGAACAATCTCACCAACTTTCAAACGTATTTCCATGATTCATCTCGATTGCCCTTCTCCATTTTTCTTGTGTAGTATAATTGCCCTCAAGTTTTTAGTAAATTCATGCAAGTATAGCCTAAGATAGTGATTAGCAAAATATTGAAGATTCAAGAAAAAAGTGCTCTCAAAAGTCATAATATTTCGCGAGAGATTGGAATGAAGAATGACAAATCAATTTATAGAAAATTGATTATTCGAACGACAGGCCAAGATTAAAAGATCAATGAATGGTTGAGATTGACAGATTAGACATGCATTATGTTAACTGATAGAAGTGACATGAGTGATACAAATTAGGAATAGAATTAAAGATTAAATAAATGATTTAATCTTCAGTTCGACATTCGAAAATAGCAGAAATATCTTTGCATGACAAAGATGAAGATTGATTATAATGACTCACTGTTTGAATGCATGCACAACATTTAATTAATTAAATAAGAATATTTAATTAATCCGCATGTACACGCAAATGGATTATAACTGGAGGATTGCATGATTTGACGAAGAGATTACTCGAAGACGCCACTCAGACATCGAATCAATAGTTAACTGAACGATTAAAATAGATGTCGAGTCAAGTAGAAGTGAATACTTAGATAACTCACACAATTATCTAAAATATAGAGGAATGCGTTAAAATAGAATTAATGAATTAAATAATTCATTTAATTCAAGACTCGATATTTGAAGAATAATTAAATAAAGAATTTATTTAATTATAGTTGAAATATGATAAAGAATAAATTAAATAATGATCTATTTAATTGAACCAGAAGAATAAGGTTAATTAGTAAGATAATTAAATAAAAAGCGTTTATTTAATTAATCAGATAGACTAAAGAAAATGTGAATTAATTAAATAATTAAGATTATTTAATTAATAAAAGAAATAAATGAAGATGAATTAATTAAATAATTGTCATCATTTAATCAATGACCATGAAGAATACGAATTACAAAGAATGTGGAAGTCGCAGGCCTAAACCAAATTTCGGTGTCTACACTACCCTCTAATGTTTTAAGATGGATAGGAATTTGAGCAACTTGATCAAATCAATGATAAACATGTTATTGATGCATTAAATCAATATGGAATCACACCAGTTGATCAAATTTCATTATTAGATTCAAAAGATGCAACACATAATGTTAGCTATCAAGAAATTCATACTACATCTTTTCATACTGAATTAGTCATATGGCTGCTAACATGTCAAAAGGAAGGTAAGTTTTGTTGGACATGTCTTTCAATCATCTTAAGTGGATCCAAGATCCATTTTATTAAAAGAAGTAAATGAATTTAGTGATACATCAAGTTCAATTATGCATCTATTAAAATAATCAAGGAGGAATCAAGTCATGACTGAAACCATCATGAGGCATATGGGGACAAGAAGGAACGAAGATAATCATGCATTGTTGCATCAGATATACTACCCAATTCAAATCACTCCAACCCTATTGGATAGCCACACATCACCTAGGATGGTGAGGTCACCAACATAGGTGACATAAGTCTACCCACTAAGATTAAAGTGAGGAGATGGTGTTTGTTTTTCACACAAGATCAAAAGGAATTAGATGTTTGTGAAGACCAAGTAACAAACCTTTCAGGGAAACAAGAAGATTTTTTGGAAACCATTAAGATTGGGGCAGTCCTAAAGGAAAAATACATGCTACCTTTCATGCTACAAGACAACAACAATCAAAGAAGCATATGGGACAATAGGAATCAATGGGCAGCTCTTTGTGTGACAAGAGTCAATGACAGAGTAAAGAAAAAGAACATGGTGTTAAGATACAACAAGTCTACATGAATTCAAATAACTATACATTGTTGAAATTGAATAAATCAATGATCATTCAGTCAACAGAGGTAGGAAACAACCATTTGGTGCTACAAGACAACAAGGTCCAAAAGACAATATATTTCAGCAATCAATAAATAAAATGGAAACAAATCACTTCACAATATCAATGCAATGTTTAAGCAACAATTTCCTCCAATGGAAGCCCCTAAACATGATCATCAAAAAGGGCTATGTAAAGAGAATGTGTTCATAAATGATGCCAACATGTGAACATTTGAAAGCATTGCTAACAATCAAGAGATGAAAAATAGTACACAAATGGAGCTTACATTCGGATGATCAACCATGTACATCAGGATACCATGCACAAAAGGAATGAAATAGTGAAGGTGAGGTACTGAACATGCACTTTGTTTTGTATCCGAGATTAATACTATTCTTTGATGTTTGTGGCTTTTCAAAATTCATTAGGCTATTCTCTTTCAGAAAATTTAATGTTTTTTTCATTTAAAGACAAGGAAAGTATGATTAAGAAAGAATCAACAAAAGAGTTCATCATTTGATACCAACAGAGGATGCATTGATTGTAACACAGTAATGCAATCTATCATGTCTTGCATTTTTCTTCAATGTTTAATGCCAAAGAGTGCTACAGGACTGCCATGATTGGAAGTAAGATCCCTACTCAAGGTGTTTCCAACTTGGAGTTTCAATGCAAAACAGGGGTCATCTCTACATCTATGGTGTTGACATTGATGATACTATTCACAAGTGAAGCAAGCATGCCTGAAAACCTTGCTAATCTAACAAAATCATAAACATATGAAGCTACTATGGATTACGAGTGGGACTAGTATTCCAATGTTGCATTTGTAAAATACAAACACTTTGTCATAATAGCAACCCAATGAAAAAATCAATATTCAAGCATGTGTAAACATGATGGGAAAATTGGAGATGGCTTGGCAATTCCTTCATGAAATGAAAGAAAAAAGGCATTTGCACAAGAGCATGCAACATATACAATCATGATTGGTGCTCTTTGCAAGGTAAATAAACTGGATGAAGTTGTAGAGTTGTTTGAGAAGATGGAAATCATGAGAAAGATTGCATGTGTTTTGTATACAACACATTGATATTAGGATTTTGGAGCTACTCGATGAAATGACTTGGACAAATCTATCACAGTGAATATAATTATTAATAGACTTTGCAAGGGAAGGTTGAAATTTTTTAACAATGCAGCCACATTGAGGAGAACACAATAAATGTAGTGATGTAAAATGCATTCGAATAGAAAATAGAAGGAATAGTAATTGTATTTGAGCACACTGGCTTAGTAAGAAGGCCTTCTAACCGACTATCATGAGGAACATTTTTCGAGTTCAAATTCAAAGGAATCATTAAGGCCAAGTCAAATTCAAAGCAATGCAAACCCTCGGGCTTGAAGGTTATCTTTTAAGAGGGAAATGCAAGATTACATACCCCAGGTGCATCATGGGGTTTCTGTTCAGAAAAATGCAAAAAAAATAATGAAATGTAGTAAATATGGGTTGTTATTTGTGACCAAAACATAAAATGCAATAATCTAAAGTACCTAGATTGCATCATGGAATTCTTTTGTAAAGTGAACTAAAGAGGTTAAAACCATTTCACTTCTTCCAGTCATGGCCTGGTAAAGTCATTTTATTTCACAAATCAAAGAACCCACTTGGGGTTTTATTTCAAAATACAGAATACAAGAAAGAAATGGAACCCATCTGGGTCTATTCTAATTACAACGTTTGAGATGGTGAAAGAGAAATCTGATGGAGGTATTCAAGAGCAACAAAATATCTCAAACCCTCTATAAGAAAATTGAAATGCAGTTCAAAACACAACTATTTTTCTATAGTCATGGCCAAAGATCTGGTTTTTATTCTAAAATCAAAGAACCCACTTGGGGTTTCATGTAGAATGTAGAATGAAAATCATGATTTCTTCTCAAAACAATAAAAACCCATCTGGTTTTGTTTTTAAAATTGCACACATAGAGTTTTTAAAGGAATAGATTGAGGTTTTTCTTTTAGAAAGGAGTAGGAGAAATGTCAAAGAAAACTAGTACCTCCTTCATGGCTACGGCCTGAAGGTATTTCTCTTCTTCAAAATGTGGTTCTTTTGTCAAAAGCCAAGAAACCCACCTGGTGTTTGTCGAAAAAATTACAAATAGAGAAGTATTTTTAAAAGATATCATGGAGATTTTGAAGAAAAAAGAAAGGTGTGACAAAAACCTAGTCTATACTCCATGGCCGTAGCCATGTTCAAATTTTCTCCACAAAATCACAGGACCCATCTGGAGATTCGATTATTTCAAATTAAAATACAAAGAAAATCTAGTCTTGTTTCATTTTGACAATGGAAAAGCCTCCATTCGAGCTTTCAATCATTGAAATAAAGGAGAAAATCATGACTTGGGTCTAGTAAAAAAGCTTACCTGAGTTTTTTACTCATTTTACTTTGTTTATGCAAGCTTTTGTCACTTAAAAAGCATTCATTTGAGCTTCAGAGCTTCAACAATGGCGGCTAAACCAAATGAAAAACCTACAGAGAAGAAGTGAAACAATAAAATGATCAAAAGTATGCTTATGGCCACGACCTTAGTTCACAAAATAACATTCAAAAGATGTGAAAAATATAGTTTTGATTCACAAAAATGCTTTACCTCAGTCTACCAATGAAGAAATCATAGATTTCATCAAGAAATATGCTAAGAACCAGTCAAAAAATCATGTTTTATGTTCATTCAAAGAAACCCTCATGGCGGCCAGGTGAGAATCCTCTAGAAGTTTGAAGCAAAATGAATGTAATTCTTGCATTTTTCCCATCTTTTGTTTAGGGTTAGAAACCCTATGGAGGCCAATGGGGATTTTTTTTTTCCTTGTTTTAAAAAATTGAAACACATTTTAATGTGTTATGTGGTCTTTAAAGTAAGTTTTATGACTTAGGAACTTTTTTCCTTATATTCATATTAAACACAATGTGCCTTGCTTTTAAATATGCTAAGTCCCCAAACCATGTGTCTTTGACCTTTGAAACATATAATGCCTTGAAAAATTTAAAATATTCCTTCCAAGGAGTGTGGAATCCCTATATACTCATATAGGCCAAATTATGGGGCTTTTGTTTTCCTTGAAAATCAGGAGGGTTGTTGACTAAGTCATCGTCATGTCATTCTTTGCTTTCAAATATAGAAGTGAGGGAGGTGAAAATTGAGAAAATTCCTTGGAGGAGAGTTTTTTAACTTTTGCTTGAATGCTTTTACAAGCATTTAGTGTATCATTTAGTTTGCATTTTGTCAATTATAAGGCATTGTTTAAGTGATTTGTAAATCACTTTTATGATTTTTATTTAATGCAAATGTAAATGTAATTCAAGGAGCTGGTGGGGCCTTTTTGCATTTTGTTTTAAAATGTGAAATAGTTTGATTAAGTGATGTATTATGAATCACTTAATCAAGTTATTATTTTGAATGCAAATTAGAGTCTTTTGTTTTCAAAAAGAACCAAAAGTATGGGTTGAATACATGAGTGAAGACCAATGATGATTGGAAGGCACGAGGAATGTGTGAGAGGTTGTTTTGACTGATTTAAGAGGAAAAGGGGTTCTTTGGAGGCATTTTTTGTCACATTTTTAGTGTGACTATTGACTTGGCTTGACTTTGCTTCATGTGGAGGACAATTTGGAGGGTTTTTAGAAGGTTCTTTTTGGCCTTTTCTATTGCATCCGACCAGAACCTTCTAGATGGACTTGTGTGTGAGGAATTGGTTGTTTTTTTTCTTAAGTAACTTCAATCTTGGTTATTGAAGTTAGTTCTTTCTTTCCAACAAAGTGATAGCTTGGATTTGGAGTTATCTTTTCAACAGGAGCATTATTGTAACTCAAATGGACTTGTAATGATAATTGAGTACTTTGAATCAATGAAATTGAAAATTTACCTTCTCATTTCATGTTTTATTGTGTGTTGTTAGTGATTGAGCAGATTATTTGTGAAATTTACCTTGCCTTTTATTTTTGTCTCATGGTTAAGCACCTATTTAGCATAAAATGCATTGTTACAAGTGATAAGTTGTGTTAGTTAACACAAGTGTTGTTAGTTGTGAAATTATGTTTTCCTTCTAAGAGTCTTGCTTAAATTACTTATGTGAAAATGCATGAGAGAATGAGTTGTGTGAACAAGGTTTTGTGTCATTTTTTTGAATGTGATTAGGCTATTTTTGTAGGTTCTAGTTAGTTTTTTTTGGTGTATCACCCTTATTAGTTTCAGTTAGTATTCATTTCATGCATCTTTTACCCTTTTCCTCAAAAATCATTAGTTTAGTGACATCAAAAGGGGAGCCAACCCATAATCTAGAGGCTTTCTTTCAAAATAGGGCACCTACAACCTGAAAGTAGTCCCATGTTAGTCCAAATTTGCTAAGTTCTTTCATAGGTTGGAAATGGCGTACAAATTTGGCTAGCTAATAGTTCTAGTAACAACCACTGACTTATAGGATACTTGATCTTTTCTCCATCTATAACAAGGGCCCCCAATTTATTTTATCCCTCAACACAGTGACACAAGTAATAACTTGTTCCCTCTTCACCATCTTCATCTGTAATAATTACATAAACATGTCCTATATTGGTATGTACATCCAATTAGATGAATTTAGTCAACATTACAAAAAAATACAAAGTAAGAAAAAAATGGGAATTTATTAAACTATGCATGTAGATATATTACCTAGTTGAACTAGATCCCATATGTGATCAAGGTTAACTAATGATTCTATCTCTATGATTTGTAGTTCCACTAGGAGTCAATACAACACAAATGGGCTTAGACTTGGATAAGTGCAAAAAGATGGGGGGCCAAAAAGGGGTCTTAAGTGGCCACATTTTTCTGAAATCAAGAAATATTGACCTTCGATATGAAATTAAGGATAGTTACAATCAAAAAATTTAGATGCAAAAAAAACAAGGATCGTAGTGCTCTGGATCTACTTTCTATACTACTATTTTTTTTTAAATGGTAGATATTAAGGGGTTCAAAAGAGAGAGCCACAAAAATTGGTGCTATTTAAAAAAAAAAACATAACATAGTGAATTTTGTGGCTCCCTCAAAAGGTTAAATTTTTTTTTGGTATTTTAAAAATCACTTCAGTGAGAAATTAGCTAATAGCATGTAGTTTATGCCCAATTTTTCTGATAATTTTTAATGAATATTTTATTTTTTACTAATTTTCGAAGTGGACACATCCTGAATTTTTTTTGGTCGTGCTACCCCTATAAATTTTGAAAACTAATTGAAAATATTTTTTTAATATGTGTAGAATGGAGTCTAGATTCTAAAAATGTGATTTATTTGAAATTTCAATGAACGGTTAAATTTATAATGAAAAAATACAAAACAATGGTTTTTGCCAAAAAATGGACAAACAAACAAAAGAAATTAAAGATGAAAGGCTTAACATTGTCCCCATCTCATGATCCCCTCTCTCCCACTTCATATAATGAAATCCTTCCATCCCAAGATCAAATTACATCTTCCACTCCATTGCATGATCCCTTTCTAAATCAAGATCAAAGTGCACCTTCCACCCCATCTAATGATCATCTCCCCTCTCATGATAAAAACACCTCTCCTACCCCATGTCATGACCCCCTTCCATCTCATAACCAAGAGCACTCTACACCATCCACCCCATCCCATGATCCTCCCCCAAGTCAAGATTGAAGCATCCCTTCATCTATGTGTCATGATCCTAATCCTCCACAAGATTCCATCACCCCCATCCAAGATACCCATGAACCCCATACTTATAAAATGGGTTCCTCCACTTTCATCTAATCTGGTTTACTCCATGATCCTATCATTCCTCCCATGCCATATCCCCCTCAAAATGGACTCACATCTTGCTTCCAAAACAACAAATATCCCATTGGCAAAGGGATTTTTCAAAATATGAATTATCACAACAAAGGGTTAGGCCTTTATGAGCAAGGCATCTGATGAGGTCCAACCCACCCGAAACCACACAAATCACAATAATAGATACCAACACAGAAGATGCGAGAAAGAAAAATAGCCCACTTTCAATTATTATCAGATAATGAAATTATAGATTTAAAACTTACATGCTACAACCTCATGGGCTTGATTCTTTACAACAAAATCAACTCTAAAAAGAAAATATATTATTTGGAGCCACAATTTGCACTATTGGAGCCACCTTCTACAACTCCCACTTAACCCTTTTTATTTTACCCAATAACTGCCTAGAATGTTCTAGAAAGTTTTAACTTTCCCTTTTTTTTTGCACCAAAAGTCCCACTGTTTCATTTTTTGCCTAGGAAGAAATTTTAATGAAATTCACTTTTTAGAGGGGAAACTTCACAAAGCCATAAATTTTGATTTGGGTGTCTAATTTTTTATTATTGCATATCATTGGAAAGTTCTCGAAGAGATCTACAACACATGAACCACCATAGGTTGGTTTGTCAACTTTTCGATTTGTTTCAAGCCCTCTAAAGTCTTCATATTTGAAATTGAAGCTACATTTGAGAAATTTCTTAGGATGAAAACTTTAATATCTACCAAACCGTGTAGGGTATTGAGGTGATTCTTTCGTGACCAGAAATTTTTTTCAATTCTACTCCTTGGGGTAAATTTTTAGGTCCATACAAGCCCTTTTAGGTCGACTTACTAAAAATAGTAAGTGCGCATTTTTTGCTATTTTTTACCCCTAAATTTCTTACACCCCTTAGGTGCCATCGTGGTACTCAAATAAACTAAAGAAAAAAAATAAAAATAAAATTATTTTGGTGATGCAAGATTTCCCTACACCACTGGATGCTCATGAATCAGACACCCAAGGTAATTTGAAAAGTGGCCTTGTCACTCCAGAGTTAGAGGGAAACCAAGACAGTTAACCTCAACCTCAGAAAACCATGATGAATCTTCAACAGGCCTTCCTCTCCATTTAACCAAGTACTTCACATATTGCATGTTTCTCACGATTCTACCCACACGGCTATCCAACATTTCTTCTATCTCTTCCTTCTCTGAAGTAGGTGCTAGAATTTTCCACTATTATTTTATCGGTCCCTCCTCTATATCATCTTCATGATAATCCGTCAAATCAACAATGTTGAACACAAGAGAATTTTTAATTCCACTAGCCAACTCTACCTCATAAGCATTTCCTAAATCATGCTTCTTCAGGATCTTGCATCGTCCAAACTTCTTCATTCTTAACTTGTTGTATGTACCAACTGGAAACCTTTCCTTTCACAAATGAACCATGAATTCATCTCCTACTTGTAACTCCTTATACCTCCTTTTTTGATCTACCTAAGCCTTATATTGTGAGTTCATCTTATTGATATGTTTCTTCACCTCTTTGTGCAAATTTTTCAGGTGCTTAGCAAAATCTTCAGCCTCAACACTACTCTTCTCCCCTTATCCTTCTTTCTCAATTCAGAAGAAGTCCTTGGATTACTCCCATACACAATCTGGAGTGGTGATTTACCAGTGCTTCTGTTGATAGAGTTATTATAAGCAAATTATGCTTGTGGTATAATCAAATCCTATCCCTTAGGATTATCTCCTACTAAGCACCATAGAAAGTTACCCAAACTCCTATTCACCAACTCTGTTTGTCCATCAGTTTGTGAATGGTGTGCATAACTGAACTTCAAATTTCTCTTCAACTTCTTCCATAATGTCGTCTATAAATAACCAAAAAAAGGGTATCTCTATCTGAAACTATACTCTTTGGTAGACCATGTAGTCTCACCACCTCTCTAAAAAAAAAATCTGCAACATGAACAACATCACTATTCTTATGACATGGAATGAAATGTTCCATTTTTGAAAATCTATCCATCACCACAAATATGGAATCATGCCATCTCTGTGTCCCTGGAAATCCAAGAACAAAATCCATGCTAATATCCTCCCATGGCCTCTCAGGTATAGGTAATGGCTGATACAATCTAGTATTCTAACTTGTTCCTTTCACCATCTAACATACTTTGTAAATTTGTACAAACTTCTTCACATATTGTTGTAACTGTGGCCAATAATAATTCTCACTGACAAGATCAATGGTCTAATCTCGACCAAAATGTCTAGCCAATCCTCCACTATGCTTCTCCTTGATTAGATTATCTCTCATAGAACTCCTTCGAATGCACAATTGGCTTCCTCTAAATAACATACCATCTTGGATTAAGAAATGCAACCATCTCATCCTATCCAATGTAACAGGTTCCAAACAAGCCTTTCAAGCTTCTACAAAGTATGGATCTTCAGGATACAAACTCTTGAGTTAATTGAACCCAAAAATGTCAATATTCATTTTTTATCAACAAATTTTTCCTTCTACTCAAGGAATTTGCAACTCTATTTGACCTTCCACTCCTATGCTTGAAAACAAAGGTATAACTCTATAAAAATTTAACCCATTTTAAGTGCTTTTGATTTAACTTTCCTTGACTTTTGAGATACTACAAAGCCTGGTGATCAGTATATAAAAAAATTATTTTGGCAACAAATAGTGTCTCCATTTCTTCAAAGCTTGAACTATAGCATAAAACTCTTGATCATAGACATAAAATTTCTTCTTAGCATCATTCAACTTCTCACTAAAATAGGCAACAAGCTTACCTTCTTGACTCAAAATAGCTCCTATGGAAATGCCACTAGCATAACAATCCACTTGAAAGACCTTATTGAAATTTGGAAGTGCCAAAAAAGGTTGCTCTATAACTTTCTTCTTCAATATATAAAAAATTTTGGCTGCTCCCATAGTCACTCAAACTATTTTCTATCCCCTCTCATCACTTCAGTTAGAGGTGCACAAATACTACTGAAATTCTTAATAAACTTTCTGTAAAAACTTGCTAGACCATGAAATGATCTTACCTCTGTAAAATTCATCGGGATAGGCCATTCAATGATAGATCTCACCTTCTCTGGATCCATTTTACAACCCTCTACTAAGGCAACAAATCCAAGATACACCAACTCTCTCTTCACAAAAATAAATTTCTTCAAATTAATCAACAATGTTTCCTCCCTTAGCTTCTCAGAAAATATTTGGATATGCATCAAGTGCTCCTCCGACGTCTTACTAAAAATAAAAATATCATCTAACTAAACAATAACAAATTTTCCTAAAAATTCTTTCAATACCTCATTCATAAACCACATAAATGTGCTCGACACATTGGTTAGCGCAAAAGGCATGAATAACCACTCATACAAGACCTCCTTGGTTTTAAAGGTTGTCTTCCATTCATCTCCTTCTCTAATCCAAATCTAGTGATATCTGCTATTCAAATATATTTTTGTGAAGTACTCAGTTCCACTCAAACAATCCATAATGTCATTCATTCTTGACAAGGGAGATCTATACTTGATGGTGATCTTGTTGATGGCTCTATAATCTATACACATCCTCCATTCCCCATCCTTCTTTAGTGCTAGTACTATAGGTACTACACATAGAATCAAACTCAATCTAATCAATCCCTTCTGCAACAACTCTTGTACTTATTTGTTCAGCTATTCACTTTCTGATGGAGTTATACTATGAGCTGCCTTATTCAAAAAAATAGCTCCAGGAACCAAGTCCATCTGATGACTAATCTTTCTTACTAGAGGAAAACCTTCAGGTATGTTATCAAAAATAATAGCTTGAAACTCATTCAACAAATTTGAAACCTCTATAGGTAACTCAGTAGTATCTTCTTTGTCAATTCAAGGGATCAATGCAAAACACATATGGTCATGCCTCATACCTTCTAGGAACTTTCTTCCATTAACCAAACAAATTCTTGCATTATTGCATACATTTTCTTCTACCTCTTTCAAGGGCTTCAACTTATGATGAACCCCATCCTTTGTCAAAAAGTAGGTGTTGGCATGTCCATCATGTATTGCTTACTGATCAAAGAGCCACAATTTTCCTAACAACATATGACAAACATCCATAGGCATAATATCACGCAATAACTCATAGTAATTTCCAATCTTGAACTTTACGAGACATTGCTCATTTACCAAGGCTTTATGGTCCTTCTGCAACCAATCAACCCGGTATGGATTCAAATGTTGCCTTCTCTCCAACCACAACTTACTAACCATTTCTTCTGAAACAAGGTTATCAATACTACCTCCATTTATAATAACATTGCAAAATTTACCTTCACACTTACATATGGTGTAGAAAAATTCTTCCTTTGAGTTGGTTCCTTCTCATTTAGCAAGGCTCTTCTAGTAATAAGAACCTCTCCTCTTTCTACATCCTTATAATTTGAAGACTCAACATCTTCATCTACATGTGCAACTCGTGCATTACCCTCAGGTCTTATATTTTTCCTTCCTTGATGTTGAGGACACTCATAGGCTCTATTTCCTTCTCCACACTAGAAAAAAGTTCCACAAAAGCCTCCTCTTCCTGATCCTCATCTAGATCTTCCTCTTCCTCTTTGGTCTCCATTATTCTGATCACGAGGATGGTAGGTGTTATCTACTTTTTGGTTCTAGCTGCTACTGGAGCCTTCACCCTTCTTTTGGTCTTCATTTCAACCTCCATATGATTGTCCACCGGTATTTCCTCCATGACATCCACCTCATTGTTTATTCTCAAACCTCTTGTATAGCCGTTCTTCAACCTTTAGAGAAAACTAATTAGTGTCCTTAATGGTGTTCATTCTTACCAGTGCTAATTCTTCTTGTATGCTTGGCTTCAACCCATTAATATAATGAGCAAATTTCTCTTTATTCACCTCATAATGTCCTATCTGAATCAAGACCTTGTGAAATTCCTCTGTGTATTCTTTCACTGTCCTTGTTCCTTGCCTCAAGCTCTACATCTTCTTGAGAAGCTCCAATTCATAATCGACTAGAATAAATTGTTTCTTCAATTTTGACACCATTATATCCCATCTAGAAATTTTATCATTACCTTGTATTCCTCCTTCTAATTGGACCTCTTTCCACCATATACTGGCATGACCTTTCAATTTTGTCTTTGAAAACCTCACTCTGTGAGGATCTTCAATCTCCTCAAACTCAAAAAATTCCTCCATGTCATTGACCCAATCGTTCAATTCTTCAGGATTTAGACTTCCAATACAAGTTGAAACCTCCATTTTAGGTCTCTTCCCAATGCTTGAGATTGCTCGCAACAATCTTCTTTCTCCAGGATCCATTGGATCTTTCTCTTCCTCTTCCTTTTCCTCTTTCATTTCATCTTCACTGTCATCTCTGTCTCATTGCACATCGCTTCTTTGAACCTCTTGCTACAAGGCTTCTAATTTTCTTCTAAGGGCTATCTCTAGGTGGATCTCTTCCTCCACCACCTCGACCTCTACCTCTTCCATGTTGTGCAAGTCTTGGAGGCATCTTCAACTCAACCCACACTCAGAGGTCCTACCACAACTACCTCACATTCAATGCTCTATTACAGGCTTAGGAACTCTTGCTCTGATACCACTTGATGAGGGAAAACTTGCTTGAAACCACACAAATCACAATAATAGATACCAACACAGAAGATGCGATACAGAAAAATAACCCACTTTCAATTATTTTTAGATAATGAAATTATAGATTCAAAACTTACATGCTACAGCCTCATGGGCTTGATTCTTTACAACAAAATCAACTCTGGAAAGAAAATCTATTATTCAGAGCCATAATCTGCACTATTGGAACCACAATCTGCACTATTGGAGCCACAATCTACACTATTGGAGCCACCTTCTACAACCCCCACTTAAGCCTTTTTATTTTACCCAATAACTACCCTAGAATGTTCTAGAAAGTTCAACTTTCCCTTTTGTTTTGGTGCTAAAAGTATCATCGTCTGATTTCTGGCCTAGGAAGAAATTTTAATGAAATTCACTTTTTAGAGGGGCAACTTCACGGGGCCATAACTTTTGATCTGGGTGTCCAATTTTTTATTATTGAATATCATTGGAAAACTCTCGAAGAGATATACATGTGAACCCACCATAGGTCAATTCATCAATTTTCTGAGTTGTTTTGGGATCTCTAAAGTCTTCATATTTGAAATTGAAGCTGCATTGGAGAATTTTCTCGAGATAGAAACTTTAATATCTCCCAAACCATGCAAGGTATTGAGATGATTCTTTCTCGACTGGAAATAGTTTTTAGTTCTACTATTTGGGGTAAATTTTTAGGTCCATACAAGCCCATTTAGGCCGACTTACCAAAAATAGTAAGTACATGTTTGCTATTTTTGATGCCTAGCTATCTTACACCCCTTAATACCATCATGGGACTCAAAATAACTAAATAAAATATAGAAAACATTTTTTTTTGGGTGATGCAAGATTGCCCTAAACCACTGGATGCTCTTACATCAACATCTTGGAACTTCTTAATATAAAAAAAAAATTCCAAAATATTATGGCCTTGGATACCAATCTCAAGATGTTAGCACTCCTTCCACCCATCCTAAATCCAAAATCCATCCATCTAAAGCCAAATAGCCATGTTCCTCATCCTCCAAATATATCTTGGGACCTTATGTTCCAAATCCCAATTCCTCATCCCTTCCATCCATTTTGGGTCCCTATGTTCCAAAAAAAATTCCTCCATCCCCTCCATCCATCTTAGGTCCTTACATACCACCACCTAATATTCCTACTCCAAAATCTCTTTATTCTATTTATCCATCACCTCATATCCAAAATCAAGATCAGCCAAAGCACACATCTTTGAAATCCTTCCAGCATGCTACTTACACCAACCCATCCATCATATATCCACATAATTTATATCTATCCACCATTCCCATTTCTCTTGGAAGCAATTTGGATGCCAAATCTAAAATGCATAAAACCAAAAGTCCACAAAAACCAAAGTATCAACATGTCCCCTCAAAAGTTCTTGCAAAAACAAAGAAAAATATGCGCCAAAATAAAAAATCCCAAAGGCCACAAAGGCCCATGAAGCAAGAATCAAAAACCATTTGGATTCCAAAAATACTCATAGAATCAATGCATCCCAAAGAAAAATCAAAATTGGCATGGAAACTTGCTAATCCAAAAGCTTCATCCAATTCTAAGTCCCCCATCCCATCTAATAACACTTCATCACCTTCATCCATTTTGAGTCCTTATGTCCCAAAATATACACCCACTCCTCCATCTAAACCTCAAAATTCAAAATCCAATTCTCTTTCATAATTCCACCACCCTTCAAGGTGTGTGCCAATGTTGATCTTTCCAAAATTCCCATCCACTCATCCACATATCTTCCATCAATCCATCCACTATCCAAAATTGATGTTCCATCCTTCCATCCCTCTTATCCAATCCTTTTCATAGATCCATATCACTCTCCATATTTCAATCCATCTTATCCCCCTAATTACCATCATTATACCAATGTATATGAGCATAATAGCACATAACTAAGGGATACCATCTAGGGAACTAGATGATTAAGTCCTTCCTACACATAGTCTTGCACTCTAGACTTGGGGGCAAGCTTCATCCATACCACATATTATCCACATCCTCCACTATCCTTCAACATCTACCCATCATCCTATCAAATCCATCTTCCCCTTTCCACCTTTGATCTTGACAAGGCTAAGGATCTTCATAATAACCATGTATGTTATCCTATCCATATAATTTATCACATATCCCTCATCTTATCCAAATCCATCCTCCCTTCCCATCTTTTATCTTGATGAAGATCCTAGGGGTTAAATATCCCTTATCCTAGCTTCATCTCCCCATCCTATCTAATTCATCCTCTCTTTTCACCCTTGATCTTGATAAGGATATCAGAAAAATATCCACACATGCTTTGGATAATTCCATCCCTAATCTTACTTCCATCCATGTCCTTCATGTTGTTACATCCCTTTTGTCTTGAACAATATTATGGCAATGAAATTATGATTATTATGTTAGTTGTGATTAACTACCTTTCATGAGAATGTGAAATTGAGAAAAAAAATAAATTAAATTAATTTGTTATACTACAATATACCCTTATATATAGTGAATGTGTTGATGAGTTTTTATTTTAAAAATGATACTAAGAATGGTCTAACCCTATTTCTTTTTCAAGTGGTTACAAGATTTCCAACACCTCGAGGGAAAGGGGAATATCATCAAGGAGAGGTCATACTCTATAAGGATCAAATTATCATGAAGCCACAAGTTGGTATAAGGTGGCTACATTGAAGTCGTAATCTTGGATATATCTCACTTAATTAAATAATTATAAAAACAAGTAAAAGTTTTCAAATTTGGTGTAAGAATAAATCAAGTCAACTTTATTTGTGCATTATCATTCTCCTTTAGAAGTCATATTTTTTAGTTTTAAGTGCACCTTGGAAAATAAATTTAATTAAAAAATTTAAGCCAATAAGAATAAAATCTCTAGTTAAGCGATTTTTGAATTGAAATTGGTCTGTTTAAGCTTGGAGGCAGTAATCCTTCACCACCATGTACTTTGAGTCTGGATGTAACGCCGAAGAGAGAAGCCATGCAAATGCTTATTGTGGAGTCTTATTTTTTGGCATGAGTTATCCTTGGGGGGTTTTCTTCATTCACATTTTTTTATCATACTCATCTTCTCATTTGATCTATATTCTTCATTACTCTCATGGGATGCATTCATTTTATTTCTCTCTGTACTAGCATCGACTTATTTTGATTTTTCATTCTCTTTCTCATTCACCTTGGCATTGGTATTGGCATTCGTATACATAGTTCTGGAATTATTCTTGGCTACCTTGGTTGAGCATCTTTTTTTTTGACTCCACACTCTATTTTTTAGAATGATAAAAGCATTTAGTTCTCACGAATAGTCTGCCACCACTACATTCTTCTAGACAGTGAAGTAACCTAATACCTTGGATGAGCATCAAAATCGCTCATGGAGGGACGACAAGAGAGTTTTCGAGCTTATGTCATCTTTTTCAAGAATGTTTATTAATGTCTTATGGTTGCTGAATTGTGCATCATGTTAGTTTGTTCTTTTGTTCAAAGATTTGATGTCAATTATAGAATATCATTAGAATCAAGTTCTGTTCAAGGAATATGTTATTAGAATTTTATGCTTTCACTATGTTTGGTCTGGTCAAAATGTCTTTTCATTATCCTTTGTCCCTTTTGTGGTCATCTCACCATGCGACCGAGTTCTACTGACGTTTCCTCTAGCTCCTATTGTAATTGCAGTTTAAACCAAACTCTATTTTCTCAACTCTTGAATCTGATCCATGCATTTTTCTCTTTTGTTCGAACCAAATAATTGAAATACATAAATACTTAAATTTGATGAGCTCCTTAATATTTTCAAGTCTATCTTTATTTCTTTAAATGAGTAAGAAATAAACACATTATTCTTTATTGAAGGGGAATGAAAATGAGCCAAGTAACTGAAAATGTAAACCTAAGAGTCAAGTCTTTTCATGTTGAGTAAGGGTGAGAGTGCTAATGGAAAATTTGTGCCCATAAACAATAAATCCTTGGCCAATTTTACGATGCTTGTAAAAGCAATAATCATCCATCAAGAATAATATATACCCCTGGTTAGATTGGTCTTTCTAGTTAGGAGAACCTATAGTGAGAGATCGACCAGGGTAGTATAGGTTCTTGACACTAGGCTCAGATGGCATGATGGTAATTTGTGAGATTATTTATTGACTCCCCTCATGAAGGGTCGGGTTTCTTTAGTTGAGGAAACATGAGAGACCAGTAAGTATTTGGTTGGGTGTAAAAGCCCTTGATGATACTCCCTTTTCCCTTGAAGATAGAGTCTTGTTGAAGCATTCCAGCAGGAAGCTTTCAAATTGCACTTTCTTACAACTCTCTCTCTTAATTTCTATTATATTGAAATTTACTTTGTAATTTTATTTCATTACTGTATTAGATGCTCTATTCATTTTGTAACCAATGGAAAAGTTAGTTTATATCCAATTGTGATTTTCAATTATATAAATTGTTAGTTGTTCTTTTTCAGCTGAAATTGAAAAACTAGAAGTTAGTTAATGATTATTAGAGTTGTTAATGATCAAATTTTTTAACTTTCCTATTCGTTATTGCAAAGAAAACTCTAGAAAGGAAAACTAGTTAGTTACACTTCAGTTGAATTTGGTAGTTAGTAACCAATCTTAAATTGTAGAATAGATTGTATATAACATATGGTATCATAGCTACCAGGTTCGACATTGAACCTTGAGGCTCATTAAGAAAACATAGAAAACTGAAATCAACCGTCAATGTTTTTCCAGGATGAAGATGCGAAAAACACCTTGGAAGAAGATCCAAGACCCTATTTCCATCTAAGTATGCAAAATCAGACTTAGATATGATTATTCCAACTGCTCTTTTCCTTTGGATTCAAAAAAAATGGTTGAAGCTCTGAAGAGACTTTGGAGAGAAAGAAGAATATGGACTACCTCTAGGAAGGAAACTATAAAGTCAGCCATTCTTGTGGAAATAAACAAGACTAGCACTAAGAACCTTTTGAACAATAAGACCAAACTAAAATCATCTAAAGAAGATCATATTCCAACCTTCAGATATAGACTTATTCCACTTTTTGAGTTTAGTGATTAGGAGGAACCTATCACAAACAATGAAAATGATTCCTAATCGCCTTTGTATTAGAATCTATCATAGGAAGTGATTGTCATTTTGCAAAAAAAATTTGTATTGAATCTATCACAGGAAGTGATATTCATTTTGTAAACATTTTTGAATTGAATCTATCACAGAAAGTGAGTCATTTTGTAAATATTTTTTAATTGAATCTATCACAGGAAGTGATAGTCATTCTATAAATTTTTTTGCATTGAATCTATCACAGGAAGTGAGTCATTTTGTAAACAATTTTGAATTGAATTTATATCAAATTTTGTAAGCTATTTTGCTTGAAATCTTATAGTAATTAACTTGAGTAAAAAAAGTCAGAAAATATTTGATTGTTTATTTGCAATGGAAAAATTCTTTAACTTATGTTGAGAAAAATATGGAAATAAATTAAAAACAAAGGCTAATTAGAATTTCCAACATCTCCAAGAACTTCATTGGAATGGATAATTCTGGAAATGGGTTCAGAGGGTATCAGGATAATAACAATCCTATGGAAAAGCTAGATCAATTACTGAATCTGATGAATGAAACTCAGGCCCGATTAGTCAACCTAGAAAGGAAGGTAGAAGGGAAACTTGATATGAGAGATGAAAGGTCAAAAACCCAATGTGACCAACATGAAGATAACTCTAAAACTTTGAGCTTGGGGAATAAGAGAAGTCTTTTAGCCAATGAACTTGCTAAAGATATGAAAAAGATCAAACCCCCTAAGTTTGAGGGCTCTGCTTCAGGAGATGCCACCAAGGCATGGTTAACTAAAATGGAAAAGTATTTTGAGCTAAAGGATTATTCTAATAATTCCAAGGCAGCTTGGGAAACCTACCAATTGGAAGGAGAAGCTGCTACTTGGCGGGAAAATAAAAGGGTTGAAATGGGTTTGACAGTATCAAGAGTGACGTGGGATCAGATTATGAGAATTTTTTGTCAAAGATGGTTTCCATAGCTGTTTTAAAATCAAAAGCTATTGGACTTTGAAAATCTTAGGCAGGGACCCTTAACTATTAATGAGTATTGGGAAAAGTATTCTCGACTGTTAAAATTTTTTCCATAGTATCAACAAGATGAAAACTTT
The DNA here is from genome assembly GCA_007258455.2 of Sequoia sempervirens. NCBI lineage: Eukaryota > Viridiplantae > Streptophyta > Pinopsida > Cupressales > Cupressaceae > Sequoia > Sequoia sempervirens. The sequence goes on along the minus strand of VDFB02000015.1, from coordinate 320,858,703 downwards.
CATGTTTGAAAGTTCATATTGGGATTGAACAATTGTATAGGGGGTCTAGTGGATGTTTTGGCACCTTGAATGATGGATGAAGCATATGAGAAAGTCATTTTACAAGAACAAAGGTTGAAGAAGGATGATTCCTTTAGGGATAAAAACTATAATAAAGTCAAATGGAACTTGTCATCCCAAAATTTCAAATGGAAAGGCTATAAGTACAATCAATATGATATCAAGAAGGATAAGAAGGGCAATAACAATACAAGGAAGGATGAAATTAATTCAAACAAAATTTCATAAAAGAAGGGACCACCAGGGGGATTTTTTACATGTGGTGGAGAGCATTACGCTAACCAATGCCCTACCAGGAATTAGAATGGACAACAACAATGAAAGCCTTTACCATCTCAGTAGATAGCCTTCTAGCAAAGGATTCATGCAATAGTAGACAACAAGCATGCAGAATATCGGGTCACACCCATTGAAACTCTAGGTATGCTTTATGGGAACCTGATAACCATTTTAATAGACACCAGAGCCAATTAATGTTTCATATCCCCTAGGTTACTTGGTAAATTTCCTAAAAGAACTAGATTCATGGCCAAATCATGGATGGTTGAGTATGCTAACTAGACTAGAGATGGAGTAAAGTAGTGTTTGTTTGAAGCTAGGGTAGAACTTCCAAGCTTCACCACATAAATTAACCTTTACGTGGCACCTTTGGGTTCCTATGATGTGATCATTGGAATGAAATGGTTAAGAGAACATAGGGCCAAGGTTGATTGTTTTGCAAAGACAGTGGAGTGTGTGGATGATTTAGGAAAACCAATGTTTATTCAAGGAGTACAATGATAGGTTAAGGCATGACAAATTTCAGCCATGTAGTTAAAAAGAAATAAAAGGAAAGGATGTCAAATATTTTTAGTCAAAATGGAAGAAGTTAGGGAATACAAGGAAAGAATATATTTTGATGATGTGTTAATGCACACACAAGGTAAGGAAGAGGAAATGGAAACTAACTTTAAGGAAGAAACCTTCACTGAAAAATATCCCTACCTTCAAGAATACCAGGATGTGTTTCTGAAGGAATTACCTGGTTTACCCCCAAGAAGGGTGTTTGATTTCTCTATAGATTTAGTTCTAGGGGCTGAACTTGTTTCTAAGGCACCATATCATATGACCACTGTGGAACTAATGGAACTAAAGGTGCAATTGCAAGAATTACTAAATAAAGGACTAATTCAACCTAGCATATCACTTTGGGGAGCACCAGTGATATTTGTCAAGAAGAAGGATGGGACACTTCATCTATGTATAGATTACCTTATGCTAAATAAGCTCAACATCATGAATAAATACCCCTTGCCCAAAATAGATGATATTTTTGATTAAATGAAAGGGGCAACAGTGTTTTCCAAGATATATTTAAGGTCAGGATATCATTAGTGAAGATTGAAAGAAGAAGACATTCATAAAACAACCTTTAGAACTAGGTATGGTCATTATGAATTTATAGTTTTTCCATTTGGTCTCACCAATGCCCTAGCTGTGTTTATGAACCTAATGAACAATATTTTTTGTGATTGTTTGGACAAGTTTGTGTTGGTTTTCCTTGATGACATCCTTATCTATTCCAAAAATGAGGATGAGCATCTTCAACATCTTCGGGTGGTCCTCCAACGACTGAGAGAACATAAACTTTATGGAAAATTATCAAAATACACTTTCTTTCAAAAATAGGTACAATACTTGGGACATACAATATCAACTAAAGGAATAGAAGTGGACCCAACAAACATAAAAGCTATAGTGGAATGGCCTATACCGAAAAATGTGCATGAGGATAGAAGTTTCATGGGATTGGCGGGGTATTACCGAAGGTTTGTTAGAAATTTCTCTACGATTTCCCACCCCATTACCTCCCTTCAAAGAAAAGGAAAGAGATTTGAATGGACTGAGAAATGTCAAGAAGTTTTTAATACATTGAAGGAGAAATTAACAACTGCACTAATTTTGGTAGTACCAAACCCTAATGGTCATTTTGTAGTTATAACAAATGAATATGGTGATGGTTTGGGTAGAGTATTTATGCAATATGGGAAGGTAGTAGCTTATGAATCTCAGATGTTGAAGCAGTATGAGTAGAATTATGCCCCTCATAGTCTATAGTTAGCAACTATTGTGCATGACCTGCAAATGTGGTGACATTACTTGTTAGGAAAGACTTTTGAACTCAAATCGGAAACTAAATGCTCTCTAGAGGAGGTGGATGGAGTTAATTTCATATTATGATTTTGAGGTCAGTTACATTAAGGACAAGGAGAATAGAGTGGCTAATGCATTGAGCCGGCGGAAACTTATAACTTCCATGGTGCCAATCAACACAAATTTTAGAGCTCAGGTACTATAGAAATTGAATGAAGATGAATTCTACTTGCAAGTTCGTGTAGCTGTTCAAGAAAACTCTCAAGAACCTAAATATGAGGGTTTTTCAGATTGAAGTAGATGGAATTTTGAGATATAAGGGCAAGATGTATGTACCAATTCAACAAAACTAAGGAAAATGGTATGGAAGGAAGTACACACAACACCTTACTTAGGTCATCTAGGGGTGACCAAAATGTTGGCTGATGTCAGCCCTCTATATTTATGGAAGGGAATGAAAAAGGATGTAGCTAGATTTTTTGCAAGATGTTTTGAATTTCAGAAGGTTAAGGTGGAGCATCAACACCCGATAGGAATTTTACAACCTCATAGTGTACCAAATTGGAAATGGAAAACCATCAGTATGGATTTTGTGTATGGTTTATCAATGACGAGGAGAAGACATAATGAAATACTGGTATTAGTGGATAGACTCACTAAAGTAGCACATTTTATACCCAAAAGTATGACAGGTGGGGCTTCTGTGATTGCTTAGAAGTTTGTACAAGAATTTTTTTGTCTTCATCAAGTTCCAAAAAATATTTCTTTTGACAGAGATGCTAGGATGACATCTAGGTTTTGGAAAACCCTATTTTATACCTTGGGAACTCAGCTAAACATCAGTATAGTTTATCATCCTAAAAAAAATGGACAAATAGAAAGAGTAAGTCAGATCTTAGTAGACCCGCTGAGAATGTACTACATGGACTAGCAATATAAGTGGGAAGAATATTTACCATTGGTAGAATTTTCTTATAACAATTCATATCAATCAACTATCAAAATGGCACCTTTTGAAGCACTGTATGATAAGAAGTGTAAGACACGTATCAGTTGGAACAAAATGGAGGACAAAATCATTCTAGGACCTAAGATGCTTTAGGAATTTGAAGAACAGGTTAAGTTAATCAAACAAAGGTTGAAGGAAGCTAATGATTGGAAGAAGAGCTACACTGATGCAAAACGAACCCCCAAATAGTTTTTGGTTGGAGAGAAGTTTCTCTTGCAAGTTAAACCTCAAAAGAGCTCTATTAAATTTGGAAAAACCTCTAAACTAGCCCCAAGATATGTAGGACCTTTTGAATTCCTGGAAGTTATCAACCTAGTAGAATACAAAATTGCTCTACCTCTGGCTCTCGCCAGATTGCATAATGTTTTTCATGTCTCCTATATTAAGAAGTACTATGCAAAATTTGATCATATGATTGATTAGAATTCCTTGCAAGTGCAGGATCCTGGGGTGATCACAATCGAGCCACTTAGAGTACTCAAGGTATGTAAGCTATGCTTATGTAACTATGAGGTGGTACAATGAAAGGTCTAGTGGCACCAGTATTCCGAGGAAAATGCTACATGGGAGGATTATGATGAAATACTTCAGAATTTTCCTTATTTATTTATGAACAATTAAGAAATCTATATATATTTATGATTTTAGACCTAAAATTTTAAAAAACCCTCATCGGGGATAATGATTCTTAAGGGGAGAAGTATGTTACATCCCTTTTGTCTTGAACAATATTATGACAATGAATTATGATTGTTATGTTAGTTGTGATTAACTACCTTTCATGAGAATGTAAAATTTGGAAAATAATTTTAAATTAATTTGTTATAACTAAAATTATGAATGATTCCCTTATATATGTATATAGTGAATGTGTTGATGAGTTTTTATTTTAAAAATGATACTGAGAATGTTCTAACCATATTTCTTTGTCAAGTGGTTGTAGGATTTCCAACACCTCAAGGGAAAGGGGAATATCATCAAGGAGAGGTCGTAGTCTATAAGGATCAAATTATCATCAAGCCATGAGTTGGTGTAAGGTGGCTACATTGAAGTTTTAATCTTGGCTATATCTCACTTAATTAAATAATTATAAAAACAAGTAAAATTTTTCAACTTTGGTGTAAGAATAAATCAAGTCAACTTTATTTGTGCATTATCATTCTCCTTTAGAAGTCATATTTTTTAGTTTCAAGTGCACCTTCGAAAATAAATTTAATAAAAACATTTAAGCCAATAAGAATAAAATCTCTAGAATTGAGTTTTGAATTGAAATTGGTCTGTTTAAGCTCGAAGGTGGAAATCCTTCACCACCCTGTACTCTGAGTCTAGATGTAATTCCCAAGAGAGAAGGCATGCAAATGCTTATTGTGGAGTACTTTTTTTCATCATGAGTTATCTTTGGGGGGTATTCTTCATTCACGTTTTTCTCTCATACTCATCTTCTCATTCGATCTATATTCTTCATTACTCTCGTGGGCTACACTCATTTTCTTTCTCTTTGTACTTGCATCGACTTATTTTGATTTTTCATTCTTTTCACATTCACCTTGGAATTGGTATTGGCATTCACATACATAGTTCTGGCATTCTTCTTGGCTACCTTGGTTGAGCATCTTTTTTTTTGACTCCACACTCTATTCTTTAGAATGATAAAATCATCTAGTTCTCACGAATAGTCTGCCACCATTGCATTCTTCTAGATGGTGAAGTAACTTAATACCCTATAGTTGTCATAAAAATCATTGGTGGAGGGACGACAAGAGATTTTTTGAGCTTTTGTCGGCTTGTTTAGGCATGTCTATTAATTCCTTTAGTTGTTGAATCTTGCATGATGTTAGTTTTTTCTTTCATTCAAAGATTCGATGTTAATGATAGAATATCATTAGAATCAAGTTCTGTTCAAGGAATATGTTATCAAAATTTTATGCTTTCACTATTGTTTGGTCTAGTCGAAATGTCTCTTCATTATCCTTTGTCCCTATTGTGGTCACCTCACCATGCGACCGAGTTCTACTAAGTTTTCCTCTAGCTCCTATCATAATTACAGTTTAAACCAAACTTTGGTTTCTCAGCTCTTGAATCTGTTAGTGCATTTTTCTCTTTTCTCTCTGAGCCAGATAATTGAAATACATAATTACTTAAATCTAAGGAGTTCCTTAATATTTTTAAGTCTATCTTTCTCTCTTTAAATAAGTAAGAAATAAACACATTATTCTTTATTGAAGGGGTATGAAAATGAGTTGAATCACTGAAAATGTAAACCCAAGAGTCAAGTCTTTTCCGAGTAAGGGTGAGAGTGTTGATGGAATAGTTATGCCCATAAACAATAAATCCTTGGCCAAGGTTATGATGCTTGTAAAAGTAATAATCAGCCATCAAGAATCAGATATACCCCTAGTTAGATTGGTATTTCTAGTTAGGAGAACCTATAGTGAGAGATCAACCAGGGTAGTATAGGTTCTTGACACTAGGCTCAAATGGCATGATGGTAATTTGTGAGATCCTTTATTGGCTGCCCTCATGAAGGTTAGGTTTCTCTAGTTGAGGAAACATGGGAGACTAGTAGGTCTTTGGTTGGGTGGAAAATCCCTTGATGATATTCCTTTTTTCCCTTGAAGACAGAGTCTTTTTCAAGCATTCTAACAGGAAGTTTTTAGGCTCTATTTTATTACAACTCTCTCTCTTTATTTCCGTTATATTTAAATTTACTTTGTAATGTTATTTCATTTCTATATTGGATGCTCTATTCATTTCATAATCAATGGAAAAGTTAGTTTATATCCAACTATGATTTTTAGTTATATAAACTATTAGTTGTTCTTTTTCAGCTGAAATTGAAAAACTAGAAGTTAGTTAATGATCAAATTGTTTACCTTTCCTATTTTTTATTGCAAATAAAACTCTCGTAAGGAAAACTAGTTAGTTACACTTCAACTGAACTTGGTAGTTATTAATTGATATTAAACTGTAGAATAGATTATATATAACATATGTATTACCCCTCCATCTCATGCTACTATCCTTCCATCTCACATTTGCACTACCTCTAGTGTGAGGCATCTTATTCCTTTGCAACTAATCCTTGGAGCTCCATCCTCCTACCCATCATCCACCATTTTATTTCCAATCACCTATCTTCCATCTACTAAATACATTTATCTCTGTGAGCATGGAACATGTATAGACTAACAAGAGATCAACAAATTTTTTTTAAAATAAGTTAGAATAGAAAATCTAATGCTCCCTATGAAATTATTTAGCTAATTTAAGAGAAAAAATGAAATAAACAAGAAACTAAACCAAATGAAGCATGTAATCTAAATTAAACTAGCTAAACATCCATCCCATAGGGGGAGTGGTACTCCTTTGATGTGGAAAGAATCCCTTTCCCAATCCCTTGATAAGCTTAATGAAGTTGAATGATGAAGTGTAGATCCAAGTCTACAATTGACAATAACCTTGCTAAAATAGATGAAAATGATGAAATGCTTATGGAATCAAATTCCTATAGTGATAATACATGAAGTTGTGGATCCATATTATGAAAAGGATGCCTCTACTTATAGAATTCAAGAGTTGATGAATGTGGGATAAATTGAGAGCCAATGAGAATGTGCCAAGTGTCACAATTGTATTGGTTGAGAATGGAGCACATTTTGGGAAATGTGTGAGCGGAGAGGGATGGAAGAGAAGTGAGTTCCATTGGTTGAGAATTTGAAATTGGTGTAAGAGGAATTGAATGAGATTTGAGAGGATGTAAAAGGATTTGAAAGGTTGTAAGAGAATTAAATGCAGATGTGAAAGGTTTTTGAAAACTTTTGGAGGGAAATTGAATGAGGTTGTTGAGAGGAATATGCCTTGGAATATGCCTTGGTGAGGGAAAATAGATGAATTAAATAATTAATTGAAATTATTTTCATGTGCAACTTGGGTAGTTGACCATGGTTGATTTAACTCTTGAAGTGTTAAAAGCTAGAGGATTTGATAATGATGATTAGAAAGCTTATTTAGGATTAATTAATTTATAATTAATTAATTAGAAGAGGTTAGGAGATAACGACATTTGATTTGATTTATTTTTAGTCAAATGGGAGGATTAAGAGAGGATTTAATTAAATAAGATGAATAATTAGTTAGAAGAATGGTGAACTAATCAATTAAATTTTATTATTTGATTAATAGCTGAATTTGTTGATTTTAATTAGATAATGTTGATTATTCAATTAATTGATCAATTTGAGTTGATTTTAGAAGAAATGGTGTTAGTTGATCAGAAATAAGATGTATAGTATCAATCAGTACTTTTTTTGGTGTCTACATTTTGCTACTCTTTGAAGCAAGGTACTTGTTGCATTGGTTCAAAGAATAACACTGCCATGATCAAAATTCAATTTTTCGCTTGGAATACTGCTACCCCAGTGGAAGGGATTATGCTACTATACTGCCCCCTCAAGAGATCAGGTGAAAATTTGTAAAATTAGGTCCAGCTTGCAAAAAAGATTCAACAATGATTCAGGAGCGGAAAACATCCCATAGGATGCAAAACTAAGCTTATGATGATGAAAATGGATCAAAACAAGCTTCATTATTGAAAAATGGATTAAATGGGTTCAAAAACCCTAAATATTACCCAAAAACCCTAAAAAAGTTGCATAAAAATGGTTAAAGGGGTCCGTTTCAATTCATTTGCACACTTACCTTTTAGAGATTCTACTAGATTTTCTCTGAGGTGCTGACGAAATGGCTGCTCATGTGCTTCCCAAGCATCAAACGGATGTGAGTTCTAGAGGCCTCAAAAAGCAGGACTCCTGGTACGCTTTTTGAAACTTTTCTCATTTTTCACATTTTTTGAGCATTTATTAAGCATCTTTTAGGTCTTCCAAAAGTGGCATCCTAGGGAGTCGCAAATGTCACATGTGATGTCGGTTTTGAAGATTTTGACCTGCATTTGCAACAGAGTGTCGTGCAATGCTAAATGATTTCAAAGTCACACAATTATGCTAACTTGCCTCTGTTGTAAAGCATCGCACGGTCCTAGGAATTTTTGGTGTTGTGCGAGAATGTCGACTCGCCTTTGCAGGGTAGTGTTGCTTTCAATTATAACATCATGTTGATGGTGTTTTCTGCACAGCAACATAGACAAGATGCAATATCCTATCTCTCTTGAAAGTTAAATCTCTATCAGCAAGCTTCAAGAGATAACCCCAAGGTCTCTAATGTCAGGTCTTGACAATGCGTAAACAACTCAGTGATAAAATGTGAAAATGCTGGTAATCACAATGGAACCTTAGTACAAGCAGACTACTAAATCAAAATTTATTAGACTTAACAATATATTGATACTTCAATCCTAGGTTTAACCCAATAATTAAAGAAATAGAAAAGAATAACGGGTTCAAAGAGATTTCTAAATCTAATACTACTCCTAAGATCAACAATAAAAATGACCAACACCTAGAATGGACCAATCCCTCAAAACTGATCTCTACTTGACCCAGATAAATATGTAATCTTATAGAAACAATCCAATCTTCTAAGGTGTTAATATTTTCAAATCATGAGTGTAGACACCTAAACATGACCTAGGCCTGCAAGCTTCATTTTTACCACTTTCGTCCTAGCATAATTATGTCTTTAATTATGTCCTTGGTCCACATTCGACTATTGATTAAATAATTCATGATTATTTAATTAATTCATGTCCTTTCATTCCTCTTGATTATTAAATAAATAAATTTTATTTATTTATTAAATACGTCATTAATTGTCTAAGTCTTCCCTTAATTAAATAAAATTCTTAATTTATTTAATTCCCCTTTGTCATTTAATTCTTCTTGATTATTAAATAAATAGATTTCATTTATTTATTTAATACGTCACTGATTGTCTTAATTAAATAAATTGATTAATTTATTTAATTAATTGGTCTTATCTCCTAAATTAAATAATTAAATTTAATTATTTAATTACTAATTTCATATTCTTCTCATTTTAAATAAATTAAATTATTTAAAATGTCATGTCAATCTTAACTGTCAGTCGATTTTGATAAATAATCTGAAAAAGATTATTTATTATCTCATAAAATCCATAATTTGAATTAATTTAATTCAAATTGGTAATTAATCTTTCAAAAATCAAGCAATCGGGCAGATTCTTGATTTTTCAAATCTTATCTTCAGTCAGCATCTTATTTCTTTGATTTTTCGAATCTTGCAAATCAGGCAGTCTTATCTTCTTGATTTTTCAAAAATCTTCATTATCTAATTAATTTGTCTTATTTATTCTCCATCGTCGATCTATTTTTATTCCAACCGTTCGATTAAGGATTTTGCCCTAACCCTAATTAGGGATTCTTAAGTTTAATCTAGATCGTTCATTTCATCAATTTATCTCGTTCGTCCATTCGAAATGGCCTTTTCTATAAAATGTCATCTTCTCATTTTTGGACACACACATTTTACGTAATTACTATAGACATTTATTTACTTATTTTCACATTCATTGTCATAGGCATTTGATTAATATTGGCATTTATTTTAAGTATAGGCATAGGCATTGACTTTTAGACATTGGCAATAGTCATAGACATATCAAATCCTTCAAATCTTGTTGTAGGGCTTAGGCATTTTAGATTGCTCAAAGTATAAATCTGAGGGCAACATTTCCAGTAAGCAAGAAGGTGTAACGAAGATCAATCATGGAAGATGGAGACTTTTGGTGATATATTTCCCTTTCGTTTTCATTTAATTTCCTTTGTACTTCATTATTTCAATGGATTTTAATGTTATTTGATCTAACCATCTAACAATCTGATTTTCCCTTGATTACATTGGTGAACCTGACATTTTGTAGAAAAAATTGTGTGTTTTCTTGTTTGTTTTCATTGTTTTGCAGGTTACAGCCAAGAAATCATACGAAATCCCGTCACTTTCTTTTGAGCACAGAAAAATAGAAAAATAAAATATTTCAAAACGGTTTCTGGGTTTTGTAGATCTCGCTCTCACCTTTCCAGAACATCAAACGATTTTAAATTTTGTTAAGATTTGAGAAAGTTATGACTATTTTACTGTTCGCTGTTTTTTTAATTTAACTTTTAAAACCCGCGTTTTTCTTTGGTCTATAACGTTTTTTTTTGTGCAGAATCATGGAAAACGTTTTCTGGGTTTTGAAGGTCTATCATTTAGCTTTCCATGGATATCTACCACTTAAAATTTTGTTAAGTTTTGAGCAAGTTATTGCTGTTTTAATTTGCTGCTATCATTAATATTTTTTATTTATTTTTTGTGTTACTAATCTTCTCTTGTAGCATGTGGCGATCCTCATTCGTGTGTCCAAGACCATTGTTTAAAGAGACTACTAATTCATTGTTTGCAGATTCGAATGTCAAAGAAGGAAGAAACAAACATTATGATTGTTTTTTTTAGATTAGCAAACATTTGATTTTGGTGCATATAAAAAGAACTCATGTCTTCTTTGATTGATTGTGCTTGCAAGATGGTAGGTGAGTATGCTCTCACTTGGTGAAAACCTCATGATCAGAAAATCGAACCTATCTTTATTTGTTAATTACCTTTCACGATTCGGTATATCGAAGTATCCTCTCCCCTTGCGCATTCGTGCGATCCTGGGTGTAAGAGAAATGGTTACTGACTCTAGAACTTGGGCCTGTTCTGGTGGGAAAAAGTACTCACCCCAGGACGACTCAGACCGGTAGCACCCTGACACCAAGGGACTTCTAGTTGGTATATAAAAGTGGGTTCTTGGGGAAACCCCAAGAATCACAAGCGTGGTTCCGACGAGATGGATCCGAAAGGGGACTCTCGCAGCATGGATCACGCCCCACGAACGAAATGCCCGAATTAAAAACCTCTTGTCTTAGTGTCCAACTGTTCTATTGACCGTTGCTTGATATAGTGCAGGGTATAGTATCATGCCCGAAGATACTCACTACTGATCCCCTTGAGTAGAGATAGCAATTCTTGGGATGTCACTACCCAAAGAATCTGAATTTGGTGTGCTCGAATGACGTTAATGAGCCGTGGAGGGGAGCCAATGCCACCACAATTCTAAGCTATCCGCTCTCGAGAAGGAAAGGTGTTTATCACCAATTCGGGGTATAATAGATGGGCTATATCAAGTATACAAACCCTTGGCCTTTTGGCCTTTTTAAGATTGTACTTGTCTTATGTGTGTTTGTTTACACCCAAAACATTGTGCTTGTCAAGTGCTTATTGGATTTTTTCAAAACATTATACCCAACATTCACAAATCTGAACACAAACAATCGACCTTGGACAAATCAAACTTTTGAGCAAAAAAAAAAAAACAATCTCAGTCTCCATTTTGAACTTAGACTTCGCATTGTTCATCTTAGTCATCATTTTGAACCTAGACATGGCATTTATAACATTAAGTCCTTAGTCAAACATCATCATCTTAGTCCTCATATTGGCCTTGACAACCTTGTCATCATGCATTAGTCATTTTCTTAGGAAAACGTCATCATCATTTTGCATTGTCATCCTTTATTCCAAAAATATAAAAAAATTAGTGGCATAACTTGTCATCTTAGTCTTTATTGTCCTTTGGCATTAGTCATTTTCTTTAGACAACATTGTCATATTGCATCCCTTATTGTCAAAAATCCAAATACATAGTCTTGCATTGTCATCCTTTATCCAAAAAAATCCAAAAAACATAGGCTAGTGTCATCCTTGCATTTAGTTGTCATTCTCATCATTCTCATTTGAGAAAATCCCTTTTACAGTTGAGACTAGGCTTCAAAGATGACAACGACAAATGACAAACTTTGGACAAGATTATTATCCCAACATCGACAATAACACTTATGACACAAACCAACATTGGACTTTTTCCGACCCATTTCACAACATGAACATTCAATCTTCCATGAACATGCCATCTTCATCACAAAAAATTTATGAACCATTCATAGAAAGAGACCAAAATGGACGAGTATATTTCAAAGACATAGAAGCTGCAAAGCAAAATCTTGATATATTCTCCTTTGTAAAAAAATTAGTCTTACGTGACCCTCAAAGGTATCTAGCCATGCTTTTGGACTTAGGGGCTAAGTTACCGCAAGGATTTGACATAAATACTTTGCCACCATCTGTCTACCCTCACAATCAACAGTCATTTGACATAAATCCCACCAATAATTCACAACAAACATCCACTTATCACCCTTATTCTAACTTAACAAGGGAAGCCAACTATCAACTAGTCCATTCCAAACCTCCACATCATATGCTAGTCCTTCACCTATTAATCCTGTCCAAGTCTGCATCCCTTATCAACCATCTACCAACTCATGTCAAGTCCCCACATCATACCATATTGATCCAGTCCAAGTCTCCATGTCCTATTTCAATCAACCTTACTCCAATCCAGTCCAAGTCCCTATGTCATTACCAGCTAATATAGTTGAAGTCCCCATGTCACATCATATGCCATCACATCCTACTCTAGTCCAAGACTCCATGTCATATCCGGTCCAAGTCTCTATGTCATACCCTAGTCCTTCACATATAGGTCCACTGCAAGAATACATGTCATATGCTAGTCCTTCACATACTAGTCCCGTCCAAGTCCCCATGTCTTATCCTAGTCCTTCATCCATTAATCATTTTCAAGTCATCCCCCCACAAGCCACATCTAGTCATGAAAATTCTGTCATTACTCAAAGTCACATCCCATCGTCTACACTTGAGGATACATGTCAAAATGAAAGCCCAAAGAATGACCTTATAATGTCACCCTAATGTCAAGAACAAGGTAGTTCATCCAATGACCCTATCTTTCAGTCCATCCATGAAGTCCTTCAAGACAATCATGACATCCAAAACACACCTCTCCTTGACAACGACTCTATTTCTGACTATATCATCCATGACAACCCCATCTTTGACCAAGACCCCATCATTGACCAAGAAGTCCAAATCCATGACAACCCCATCTTCGACCAAGACCCTACCATTGACAAAGAAGTCCAAAACGATCCACTCCTTGACCTTTATGCCATTCATGATCAAACACTTGCCGACCCTATACAAGCCTTGACTATTGACACTTCCCACGATGAGACACTTGCCTCCATGGGACACATAGATGATATTCCTCCAGAACAAGAATCTTCCACCAGGGACATGCTTGCATATGATCAAGTTATAGCTGAAATCATTGGACTATATGACACTAAACATAATGATGGCTTCGACATTTCCTTGGAAGCACCAATAGAATCTATTGAACTTGACATGTCACATGATCAGACCAAAGATATCAGTCAGGAATATGTCCAACATGAAAATGAAGCTAAGACACTTTATCAACTAGGGTCATCTATCTTTGTCAGAGAAGGCTTTCTTGCAGATGAAAATGTTACAAGTGACAGTGTCCATAGACATCATGATGGGTTAGCATCTTGCTTTCAAAACAACAAATACCCCATCGCAAATAGAATCTGTCAAAGCATGCAATATCAAGGCAAAGGACTAGGCATACACGAGCAAGGAATTCTAGAACCAATACAGCTTCAGGCAAATTACAGACATCAAAGTCTTGGTTATTCCTCAGACAACAAATCAAATGATGTCAGTGGTACCTCCTTGATACTGGGGGAAACCTTGTCAGATACAAATGTCAAAATGGAGTCCATGAGAAATCATTGTCATAAGATTGCTGCCAACACCCCCTCCACCCACATCATGAACCGTCATTCTATCATGAATCAACCTCCCCTTTGGAACCAACAAAAACAAAAGTCTTACAAGTCAAAAGATCAAAATCAAATGTCAAAGGCCATTGAATCAAATAAAAGGACAAGTGGACAAATGAAATTAAAATGGATCCCAAAGAAAGATGGATCAAACAAAGACACCAAGTCAAGTACAAAAGTCAATCACAATGTGGAGCCACAATACAAGAGGACTCCCACATATAACACATGTCCACCTCCTTCAAAATGGTCATCAATCAAGGCATATAAAAGTGTTGGTTCCAAACACCATCCCTCCAAAATCCGTCATACACCATCCCAAGTTTGGAAAATAAAAAGTGATTCGTCCAAACGTCCAAACAACTTTTCCACATCTACCATCATTCATAATCCTACATCTCGCCTAAAGTCCAAAAATCCCACGTCACAAATCCGTCACATCATGGCAGCAACTCTTTACCACAAGGACTCTCATGGCACTCTATTGCGATGTGTGTATTTTGATAAGGCCAATTCTAGTATCAGAAAGGATCACAATGACATTAATCAGTTGTATACAAGTGCTACGATCCTGAAAAGACAACTCCTTCAGCAAGGTCATTATTGGCATCATGGGACCAGTCTCTACATCGGCACCGTCAGTGGATTCAGAACAGTCAGTGGTTATCTAAAGCATCCAAGCTATCCACATATCAGAAATACAAAAAAATCAAAAATCAAAAAATCGTCACCCTGATGAAAACCTGGCAAACAGGTGTCTTGGTGACACAAAAAAAATTCAAAAATTCAAAAAATAGTAAAGAGAAAAATTTCATCCAATGGTGAAAACCTGGCAAACAGGCGCCCTGGATAAGTACCATGATGAAAACCTGGCAAACATGCATCATGTGTAAAATAAATCGTCTATGTGGACTCTTACACTTGGGGGCAAGTCGTCTCATTTCCCATACCTTCCTCATGACATTGACATCCCTCCATCTTAGCCCATCATTTCCATTCACTTTCCCACTTACCTCGGTCTTGACATAAAACTGGCACATATAAATCATGCTTTGGGAAAAATCTTAACATGTCTATCCTTCGGTCATACATGATTCATGAAACATCAGGTCATTAACCATCATAGTCTTATTTTCCTTATACGACATAGTCCTTGAAAATCATATGACAATTCCATTAGTCTCATGTCTCCCGTCTTTTACCAAGGCCACCCCATATCCTTTCATGTCTATCACCTGTCTTGGCTTTCCCTTGTCAAACGGTCTAAGGATAATCATATCCCATTTATTCCTAACCAAGTCATTCCAAATGCAACGAGTCTAATTCATACAAGCATATTATCCAAAACATTACTTGACTTCGTTCCTAGCCCAGCTATAGACCTCGATACTTTTGCCACATTATCGTCATCGTCCTCACGTTGTTTCGGGATGCGTCCTTCCCACGTCAAACAACATTGTCATCACCTGTCAATTGGTATTCAGCTTGACTAGGGGCATAATCATGTTTCTCCTTGGATTCTCATGTGTAGGCATCAGTCATATGCATTTGGCACGATCCTCTTAAACGTCAAAATCCAAAAAAATCATAAAACAACAAAAAGACCAAAAACATCATAAAATGTCCTGAAGAAAGACCTAAAAATCATAAAACATCTTGAAGAAAAACAAAAAAAAACATCCAAATCAATGTCAAAATCCAAAAAAAAATCATAAAATGTCCTGAAGAAAGACCAAAAACATCATAAAATATCCTGAAGAAAGACCTAAAAATCATAAAACATCCTGAAGAAAAACACAAAAACATTAAAATCAATGTCAAAATTCTGAAAATGGAGTCGAAGTCAGTCATGTCAGTCAGTCTATGTCATTGTCGAACTACGTTGTCTCTCTGCATTTGCTACATAGGCAAGGCTATCAGTCGATGAGTCCCCGAGACATTAGGTCAGTCCTTTTAGGTTCGTCCAAATAAAATCATGGCATTTGTCACAATCGTCAGATCGGTCAAATAAGTCAGACATAGTCAAACTCAGACACAAGACAGTCATTCAAAACGTCAATGTCAAAATTGGTTAAAATCAAACAACATAAGCCAATCAATCATACAGTCAACATCAGTCAACTTGCCAAAACATATTGGTCAAAACAATGTCAATCCCGTCACTCTTTGGTCCTCTTCAAGATGTGTCCTTGGATTTGGACCTTGTCAAAATGTCCTTTGCCTTTTCAGGATGTGTCCTTCCTGACAATAGGCTCTGTCAAACTGTCAACACCGTCAAATTGGCAAAAATCTTAAATTGTCAAAACTGTCAAACCGGCAAGAATTCAATCTTTAGCAAACGAACATTGGCAAACAAAATTAAATGGCTGTTAATCTTTCTAGTCTTTCTTGTCTTATCTTTTGGCTATCTTGGCTATTTTGTCTTATATTTTTTACTGTCTTGTCTTTTTGGTCATGTTACTAGCTACCTCGAGGATGTCCCATGAAGGATTTAGAGGTGCGATGACGTCTCCTGGCCTATTTTATTTTCTTTGACTGTTGTCTGTGGATTGTCTTGACAAAACGACTGGGGCAACTTCGCCCTTAGTATGAGTTAGGACATTCCTTGTCTGTGACTGTCTGTTTTTCAAGTGGATGACCTTGCACACCTTGGTCTATGTCATATCATGGTGTTTGTTGTCCATTTGTGTCATTTTTACCGCCCAATGATGATTAAGAGCAATAAATATCAGTCCTATGGCAATGTTTTGAAGGATTTGGTTTAGGAACTAACATGCATCTTCTTTAGTCTTGTCATCTTCTCTCTCCCATCTCATATAGGCTGCATCCATATCATCATCCATATCTTTTGCACTAACATTTATTTGTCTCTCTATATTCTAGTCTTCTCATCAATTTCGAGAGCACACCCATGTTCTTCGAACCTGTCTATCCTCTCGAGGGGGCATACCGTAACCCTCCTCGTCATTCTTCCTTCTCTTATTTTGCACTGGGGCATTTTTCGACTTATTTTCTTTGTCACAATGCGACAAGCGACATTATGACAAAAAGGGGCAAAATGTAGACACCTAAAAATGACCTAAGCCTGCAAGCTTCATTTTTACCACTTTCGTCCTAGCATAATTATGTCTTTAATTATGTCCTTGGTCCACATTCGACTATTGATTAAATAATTCATGATTATTTAATTAATTCATGTCCTTTCATTCCTCTTGATTATTAAATAAATAAATTTCATTTATTTATTAAATACGTCATTAATTGTCTAAGTCTTCCCTTATTTAAATAAATTTCTTAATTTATTTAATTCCCCTTTGTCATTTAATTCTTCTTGATTATTAAATAAATAGATTTCATTTATTTATTTAATACGTCACTGATTGTCTTAATTAAATAAATTGATTAATTTATTTAATTAATTGGTCTTATCTCCTAAATTAAATAATTAAATTTAATTATTTAATTACTAATTTCATATTCTTCTCATTTTAAATAAATTAAATTATTCAAAATGTCATGTCAATCTTAACTGTCAGTCGATTTTGATAAATAATCTGAAAAAGATTATTTATTATCTCATAAAATCCATAATTTGAATTAATTTAATTCAAATTGGTAATTAATCTTCCAAAAATCAAGCAATCGGGTAGATTCTTGATTTTTCAAATCTTATCTTCAGTCAGCATCTTATCTCTTTGATTTTTCGAATCTTGCAAATCAGGCAGTCTTATCTTCTTGATTTTTCGAAAATCTTCATTATCTAATTAATTTGCCTCATTTATTCTCCACCGTCGATCTATTTTTATTCCAACCGTTCGATTAAGGATTTTGCCCTAACCCTAATTAGGGATTCTTAAGTTTAATCTGGATCATTCATTTCATCAATTTATCTCGTTCATCCATTCGAAATGGCCTTTTCTATAAAATGCCATATTCTTCTCATTTTTGGACACACATTTTACGTAATTACTATAGGCATTTATTTACTTATTTTCACATTCATTGTCATAGGCATTTGATTAATATTGGCATTTATTTTAAGTATAGGCATAGGCATTGACTTTTAGACATTGGCAATAGTCATAGGCATATCAAATCCTTCGAATCTTGTTGTAGGGCTTAGGCATTTTAGATTGCTCAAAGTACAAATCTGAGGGTAACATTTCCAGCAAGCAAGAAGGTGTAACGAAGATCAATCATGGAAGATGGAGACTTTTGGTGATATATTTCCCTTTCGTTTTCATTTAATTTCCTTTGTACTTTGTTATTTCAATGGATTTTAATGTTATTTGATCTAACCATCTAACCATCTGATTTTCCCTTGATTACAATGAGCATTCATTCAAGCAACCCTATTGCAATCGGAATGAATAAACCCTCATAATCGAACTTAAGCACAAGGAAAATGAAAAGTCCAGGCTAACTTTGAAGAGAAACTAACAATCAGTTGGTTGCGAAAAGTATGAACTGAGGGGTTGCTGCAACATTCAAGTATCAAATCATAAGCATCATTAAATTGAATCTAATCTAAACCTTAACCTTCTCAAAGAAATTTTAAAGACAAAATAACAAGAACCATGCAAAAACAAAGAAATAAATATGGCATCAAATCACAATGTCATTTTTGTATTCAAATTGTTTACTGTAGCAACAATTCCAACTTTCTATTACAACATTTGCTTGAGGGAAACTACTTGCTAACTTACCCTACTTCTAACTAGCTCTGTTATGTATTCTGGTTACAAATTCTAACCTTCTAACTATTTATAACCCTTTACAAAGAGGCAAAATGCCCAATATATAGAATCCCTATAAACCCATTGGTCAGGCAAGGGTTTCACAGCAATAACTTCGTGCAACAACCTGACCAAGAGAGTCTTTGAAATGGGTTAGATAGGAAATAAATGAACATCTCATTGAAGTCAGCCCAGGATCCATAATGTAGCTCGGAAGAAGCACGAGAAGATAATAGGGAAGCACAAGATGCGCCATAGCCTATCATTAGCTCCCTTCCCTATTGTCTTTGCTCTGATCTGGCTCTTCTGTACCTTCAAGAATGCCGCATCCAAGTCGGCCACGGGTGGCAAAGGCAAAACCCTAAGTTGTCTTTCGATGGATGCAATCTCGTCCCTTGAGTGTTTGACCGACTTATCCCAATCTACCTTATATGTTAGGTACTTGTCAATAACTGCAAGGTAGGTGGCCGCATCATCATCACTTGGTGCATAAACATCATGCCACCATTCTCTTAGTTGCTTGAGGCTCAAGTACTTAGGCGCGATCTTCCTTCTTCCCGTCATAATCTCAAAAAAAGCAATGCAACCATTGTAGACACCAACTAAGGTGTCATCAATGTGTCTTCTTTGTTTGTAAATCTTCTTTAGTACTTTTTTCCTAATCTGCAATACTTCGAACCATTCCCATGGCTCGATAGCCCTAGAGGAAGGAAGAACCCCTTCACTCACCAATCTGTCTTGGGTTTATTCCATTATAGTCCTGGTTTTTTGCAGAAGAAGATCTGTATCCTCTTTGTCTTGTGCTAACACCACCTTCAACCACTCAATCATCATGATAGCATCCTTCCTAGTTGATAAAATCTCCTTAATAGCCCCATCACCCTTTATCTGCACCCCTTGCAAACAACTTGTAGTGGAAAGGATGGATGCCTTCATATTTTCCAGCTTGGTGATGGTCTCTTGAGGTAAAGGATTTGTAGCGGAGGAAGAAGGGTTAAGAGACTGCAGTGGCCTCATTAAGTCCTCCAAGCACTTCTTGAGATTCTCATTTTCTCTCTTCAGCTCCTACTTGGTTTTCATTTCCTTTCTCAACCTATCCACAATAACTGTATTGGAGACCTCATAGTCTTCAATATCCTACTCAGCTGATGTAGGCCCCACATTGAAAGTCTGAACACTGTAATCCTCTCTGACCACATCATTTCTATCATTGTCTAGAGCAGGGGTGGCAATATGAACAAATTTATTATGAGCCTGATCCCTCTCAATCCTTGAGATCACCCTAGCCTTCTTCTTACTTTTATCTTTTCCAATTTTGGCTAGCAATGCATTCTAGTTTGGTGGACTATCCTTCAATACTACCCATTTTCTCTTTATTTCTCTGTCCAACCACTCCAGAACAGTGGGCTCCAATTGCACCTTAGCCTTATTTTCCTCTTCTTGTCGATCTCCTGCTATCTCCTCATTCAAATTCAGTTCATTAGGAGCTTCATCTATCTTACTTTCTTCCCCTTCAACATGTTCCTCTTCCTGTTCAAGTGATGGATCTTTCACTACTTCTACTTCGCTTGGAGGAGATTCAATCACCTCAGTTCTAACAGGAGAATCTGCATGCGCAACCATAGGGGATTGCATTATTTTTTTAATTTCTGCCTCTGCACGATGGAGATCACCCTCATAGAATTCCTCATCTTCAGTATCTGGATGATCTTCAACATCCTCTGACTCACCTAGTTTGCTTTGAGCTTCATGAGTGGGAGGCACACCATCATGCTACTCCTCATGAGAGACCACTAGAGGTAGCTCAGTCTTAGGCACACTGTCCCTGGGAGAAGGAGTCCTAGACCTACTTGTATACACCTTTGCTTTATCCTCTGAACTTTCTACATTCACCACTAGTGGGGAAGTTACCTCTTTTGCAACCTTGGAGCTCACCTTCTCTGATAATTTTACAATTCTTCTTTTCTTTAGCACAGGAGCATCAGTCTCGAGATTATGTTCCTCAATTCCCTTGTGTTCGGACCTTTTAGTCCCTGTCCTTCTCTTGGCCTTCGGCCTTCTTTGTTTCACTATTTCCTAGGCCACTTCTCTTTGAACACCTTTTATCCTGACCTTGGATGGGGAATCCAACTTACCTTTACCCTTAGGATCTCGCTCAGCCGATTCCTCAGAGGTGAAGTGAGGATTTAAATCTCCCATTAGGTTATAAGTGCACTTCACTCCTTTATTCTCCAACTCCCATACTGTATGCTTGAGCCACATCTTGGTGAATTTGAGAGCTAGATCCATCAATTGTTTCAATTATGTCTACTCTTCTTCTAACCAATCTATGTCACCAATTGGCCTATCTTTCACCGCTTTATAGGCATGATCCTGAATTAGGTTCCCATCATCCTCCAATTGTTCAGGGATTGCCATCACATTGTACAATTGGACCGCTTCCATCAAAAGCTGAGAGAATTTCTTCTTTCGAACCTTGTATTCATCACCACAGTTGGCCCAGTAGTCTTCTAAGTTCACCTTATGGCTGTAATCCCTACTGGCCTTCTTTTGAGCCTCACCTGTGATGTCAAATCTGGATCTCTTGGAGTGGAGAGACAAACCAAGAGTACTCATTTCTTCTTCCGAAGCTTGGGCATAGTTAATGGAAGGACATACCTCTTGAGTACTAATCCTTAAGGGGAAGTCTCCACCAAAACCATTCTTATGCTTGTCCTTCTTGACAATGGCATCAAAGTCACAGATTTTCCTAGTGACTTCCAACAATACAATGTGATCAGTGGGATACCTTGGGAGTCTGTATGGGGCTTTTTGGCAGCCATCAATCTGAATGTAGGAGAAAGTTGGGAACTGAATGAACCATGCTTCATACTTCTTGATGAGTTCTTTAGCCTAGTCTGAAATTCTAACATGCTCTACCTCCTAAAGCATTTTGGTTATATGCATGGTAAATGTATCATTTTCCCTCCTATGGTCTGAGCTTCCCAAATACAACTGAGGGAAAACCTCATAGATGATATCCTGCCCAAAAATCCCCTTCATACTTAACCCCTTGTAGGGATGGAATCTAGCCAGTGCATAGAACAAGTATGAGGTCATCGTGAAGGTCTTTGTCTATAGCACATTGGACAACTGATTGTGAATAACTTGGCTAATGATCCCTACCCAATGGTAGTTAATTTTCTCTTGTTCCATTCTTACAATCGCATGGCACATCCAATTCTCAAATGTACTAGCACTCTTCAATCCAACCACCCTGCTAAGAAACTTGATGGCATCATAGTACTCCTTGAATTTTTCTCTAAACAGTTGCTTAGGCAACTTGGAATAGTGGGACTTGGGCCTCTCTAGCCAAGAGTTGATCAGCAATTGTGACTTCACAGTTTGTTCATCGTAGAACTCCTGAGCTAACCCCATGCTAAATGCCACCATGTGAGATAGGCCTGGCATGTCAAAGGTTTGGGAAATGGAGACTGGGTTGAGATTTGCAACAACCCTCCCCTGAGGACCAATAATCCTCTGTGTGTCCTGATCATAGTGCCTA
Organism: Sequoia sempervirens; assembly: GCA_007258455.2. Taxonomy (NCBI): domain Eukaryota; kingdom Viridiplantae; phylum Streptophyta; class Pinopsida; order Cupressales; family Cupressaceae; genus Sequoia; species Sequoia sempervirens. Next base: position 320,836,477 of record VDFB02000015.1, on the reverse strand, counting down.
GCATACTCAAGGACTAGCTCATAGCACTGCACCGTAGAAGGGAAACTAGCAACATGTGAAAAACCTGATTTCGTCATCCTTCTAGTCACCAGAGGAGGATCCTCAGTTGCCATCCTTGCTCTGAATTCCACATAATCCTATAGGCCAACATTCATATCAGTCACCTCTAACCAGACATAAGTGATCTTACTCTCAGGGACCTTGCTCTTAATGTCCAGCTTAACCCTCTTTGCATCAGCCAAAGAAGACCCAGCTGCTGCTTTGCTTGATTCAGCCTACACTCAACATGAAAATCATAGTAAAAACCACAGGAAAGTAAGGTTAATCCATCATAACACCATTAGAATGCATCTCATATAGTCAAGGTGTTATTAAAATTCATATAAAATGACCACAACAAGTTTCAGGTTTCAAGACCATCCACGGAATCTGAGCCAGAGAGGAATTTTGGGGAATTCCAGACTGATCAGATTCCAATGAGAAAGCCAGAAAAACACCTACTTAATTATTAAACTCGATCATCTTCATCAATAAATTCTCATGGAAGACCCCAAATCTGACATGAAATAATCATCAAATGCATCATAAATTGCAAACAGGTCTCGGTGACTTCCAGGAGTCTCGCTGAAGGAAGTCACTAGAATAGGTTTCGCTAAGACTTAGTGGTTTCGGTGTAACGTCCTACAGACTAGGGGAGTCTCAACGAAGAAAATGAGTGTATTTTGGCCAAAAAAAAATTCATTCGGAAAGAGGTCACGCCGAATGGGGCATGTCTTGCCGAAAGCGGAAATGAAAGTCATGTCGGTGAGAGGTCTTCATCGGGGTAATGCCACAATGAATCCCCCTTTTCTCACCAATAGAAAAAGAGTTTAAGTAATCACTTTGGCCAGACTAAATTTTATCTATATGATGTCTCAACGAAGTTGAAATGTCTGGGCGACTAGCGATAGATTTAAATTCGGCCAGAGGTCTCAGTGAATGTGTAATGTTTCGGTGATACGACCAGATCCCTCTATGACCTCCTGGCAACTAGGGCCTGTCTTTCCAAAAGTGAATATGAACGAAGCATGTCGATGAGACATTTTCTTATGGGGTGAGGTCTCAGAAAATCCTCTTTGTCTCACTAATGAAAACAAAAGACTTCATTGGCATGAAAATGATGTTGTCACAACGAACCAATATGAACTTAGGATAACCTCGATGAAACATAAGGTGATCGGTATGACACCTCCCCGACAGAAGGGTCATAGCGATGAAAATTTAGGAGGGGTGGAGAGTCACGATTTCACCCAAACACTAAACCATCTATGGCTTTCAAAAATTTCAACTTAGGGAAAGTCAGGGATGGACCCTCCATGAATTTTATTTGCATTATAGGTCAATTTTATGATGAAATCACCTGATATGGCACTACCCTAGGTTTAAAACCCTACTCATTCGCCATTAGCACCCATGCAAGTTCAGAATTCAGTTGTTTCCACTGTTAAGTCATCAATATGGTTTACTAATTACTCTTAGGAAGGATTCATTGAAATGCAAACAGACAAAAGAGCTCAAAACTCACTTGGGAGATGACCAATGATGCAATACTAAACAACCCTAGTATGGAAAAAACCAATACACAAGAATTCAAATCCCACAAGCTCTCACAATACCAACGCGTCATTCATAATTCAATTCAAAGCAGAGTGATCAGACACATACCATTATAAAGTGGAAACCAAACTGATCCAGGAATCAACAATGCGAAGAGAAAGGAGTCCTCAAAGTACAGACGCGGGAACGCACAAGAAACCACAGCCAAATCAAACAATTCAAACCCAAACGCCCCAAAACGAAGCCAATCTGTTCAAAGAACAAAATCAAAGGACACAACCCTCAATTAAGGCAATGGAAAATAGTGAGCATAATGGCACAAAAGATCTTAGAAATCAAGTAAAATCTAGCCTTCAAAGCACGTACGAATCCATTAATGCAATTGATAAGACAACCAGAGAAGGGGTTCAGGAATCTGACAACTAGGTGGAATCTAGGAAAATCTAGTCCATGTAGAAATCTGTGAAGAATGAAACTTCCTGAGCAACAAGATCCAACTAGAATCTAAGCAAGATCCAGGAAAATCCAACCATGGTGGAAAGTCCCGAATCAGGGAAAAAGCTCAAAATTCGTCCAGAACTTAGGATCTTCAATAATAACATGGGGAAAACACTTAGGCATTCAAAATAGACATTTTAAGCACATACCTAAGTAAGAAAAAACCTCAAAAGAAAGGGCCAAAACAACCAAAACTGAAGAGAAAGAGGGTCCCTGCTTCCAGTGGGGCGTGTGTGCAAAAACTGCACAACACACCGCATTTACAAGACATAGAGCATAAATTTTGCAAATGTCATGCTGCTTCTAACATACTGCGTCACTTTTTGCTTTTGGTGGATTTTTTAATTTTTCTAAGCATCTATTTTGCAATTTTTTTTAATTTCTAATGTCGTGAGCATTTTGACTTCAGGAGGTCCTGCCAATGCTCCACTCGAAGGAGCACATGAGCCAGTTTCTAGGCTAAGTTGGGAATTTGATGGACCAGGCCCTATTTTTCCTTAGAGCGATTGGTTTTAGCCATATTGCTTAGATGCCCAAGGTACGGATGCACCTCACAATCATCACAACCCTGGTTGAGACATGACAGAGTGAGACTTGCTCGTTCCACCTACTGACTAGCGAGGCCACAGTTACATTGGAGGATGTGTGGTGGATCCTGCAGATCATGATTCATGGGGAGTGCATCATCTATGATGTCAAGGCCAACAACAATTCCATTTTTGACCTACTTTGAATTGATTCATACGAAGTGGACAACGGCTAGCTAGACCTTCTTCGGTACGAGGGGATTTCCCTTGATTTGACCTTGTTCATTGGTGCATTGATCTCAGGAGTCCTTGTTCCTAATTGGCAAGCTTGAGGATGCAGTATTGGCTGGGGGATTGTTTGGTCCCAAATGATGGCAGATATGACTATCTACACCTGGGGGCTAGTCGCTTAGCTTCATTGTACCATGACATGAATGAGGTCATTTATAGCAGGGCCTACAACATTGGAGTAGGCATGACTCTCCTTCATGTGTGGGCCTATGAGCACATTGCCATCTTGAGGCCACATATTGTAGATGTATAGATTGACTGTGATGATCCGACGATATACAGATATGGGGGGATGACCACCCTCCACTTCATAGGTATCACAAGCATCCCGCACTAGAGGCGGGTTTTGGACGAGATGATAGTTTTCACATGGAGGCCTTGGCTCCACTTTCCCAGATGGCATGATGATGATGATCATCTTTTCTACTATCGGCAGTCCTGCTACATGCAGGGACAAGAGCATTACATGGTGGAGTGGTACCTTCTAGATAGGGTTATTTGCCAGTTCGAGGAGGTGTAGGATGCACTTGATGACACACAAAGAGCCATCTTCACTCACCGGTCCAAAGAGGTAGCATGGGATAGAGGATCCCACCCTAGCAGGTGATTGATGATTGCGGGCAACTAGTTATGGTGTCGTGGGTATACTTTGATGGTCCTGCAAATGCAGGGATGACCCAGGATTATGATGTATATTGGTGAGATCATGCTCCTATTCGATTAACACTACCAATAGCAGTAGTATGAAGTAGAGGACAAATTTCATAGCAGCCTGAAGGTTAGCCGTAGGAAAAATAGGATAAGGGCAAGGGTCATGATGGATAGATCCCACCATTGGTGCCACCTATTGGGCAGAGGCCGCTAGTCCAGCCACAAAAGCTACACATGCCACCCCCACAACCACCACCAAGCCCCGATCCTAGGGATAGTCATATAGCTACATTGCAGGCACATATTCAGGTTTTGACAAGGCAACTATAGTAGGCACAAGCCCAAATTCAGGCATTGGTCTAGGAGAGGGACCGGGCTCGGCAGGAGGTGGCGTGGGAGCACCATATGAGGTAGGATTTTGACATGGCTCTTGCACTAGAAACGTGATGGAGGTAATAGCTAGAGGCTGCAGGACAACAAATTCAGGGATAGGCTACGATTTTGGCAGAAATGTATGGGCGGGAAATGCAGAAGGCCTCATATTACAAGGCCGTGTACTACAAATTTGTGGCATAGGAGTGAAGGGAGCCATATTTCTCCCATCTTAGTCAGATTTATCCTACTAGGACCCCACATGCATACACATTAGGGAGACCAATGGGATCTCATCATCAGAGTCAAGGTAGCCACCATGGAGGTGGACAGAGCGAGGGTAGCTCAAGATATTGATAGTACACAGGGACACATTTTCTTATACTACCTGATTATGATGTGTATACATTCATTGGATGAGTTTTGTGACTAGACTTTTGTATATCCGATACTATATATTTGATTTTGATGTATCATGACATTCAACTTTTATATATATATATGAGATGACTTGCGATGTATATATATGATGTGATATTTATTTTATTTTATGTGATGCGAAAATTGATGGATGCATGTTTTATACTATAATACTTTATGATATGACATGTGATATTCTATGATGTATGATGTTTTTATGTTATGATGTTTTATGATGCAATGGATGTATGCTATGGATGCACTTATATTATGTTCGGATGTATGATGGATGTAATGCTATGATATGCCTAATTTCTTTTTCAATATCTTTTCCATGTGGAACATATGTATGGATGATGCAACATGTGATGCATATGATAATGCTTTAATGATTATGGAATGGATGTTTATGTAAATGTATGGTTTATGAGATGACTAATAGATCTATATTATGCAATGATGACAATACAATGTATGTGAGATGATTAATGTTTTCTATTATGTATGCTCTGAATGATATGTAGTATGCTGATTTTTTATGGATGCAGGATGGATGCATATATAGATATTTTTTATTTTTGAATGTCATGATACCATGTTAGTGTTAGTATATGGAAGAGATAACAGAAAGAAAGATCAACCCTTGAACTCAAAATATGATGATAATGATGATGATGATTTCTTATCAGAGATTGGGGACATAAAGAGATTACTTATCTTATTTTTTATAACATGGATAGGTATGATGCATCAAGGTATAGATAACTAGGATGGCCTTGCACCTAGTGTGATGGAATTTGACTTGACAATTAGATAGGAGTATCCTTATTCACACCTGACATACAAAACCCTACTTAGAATGTAGTTCAAATATTTCAAACACCTTAGACCAAAACATAGAAAGGAAAAACCTTACCATGTGGTCAACAAGATATTCAAAACACCCTACCTACAAACCAAACAAAGTAAGCATGACCAAGGTTATATTACAAGAATATCCAACAAGCACAATAGATAAAAACATAATGATCAATGCCCCATTCCTTTCTCTCTAAATAATTTGTTAGACATCATCAAGAGGTCATTGGAATGAGCACAATAAGATAAATCAACAAGAAAAAGATCGAGTAAACAAACAAACCGATGCTCTTCATACCTCTAGCCAAGACTAGGCTATGGTGATGCCTGATGTTGATGTCCATTGTAGGAAGGATGCATCCTAGGAAATGATGTTATCAAATGATTTTGGGACTAATTGGATGATGGGTTATTGATACCAATATTTTACCTACTGACCTATACTTGAGACCTTTTGACCTTTGAGTTTTCACTTTTAATCTACTATACTTGTTTCTGATTGTCTCACCAAAGGTTGGGGGTGATGATGATTTATTATGAGTGGATGTTTATTTAAAGTGATCGTGAGATGGGATGGATGAAATTTTTGGGTTTTTTGAATGTTTTTGGTATTTTTGAAATGTTTTGAGGTTGTTTTTGGTATTTTCAAGATGTTTTACATATGTTTTGATTTTGAAATTTTCTAATATTTTTGGGTTTTCTAAGATTTTGACCAAGGACCTATCCTAGGGACCTTGGGGGCTAATCAAATATTAGCTTTGCCTACATTATACACGTAGAGACCACATAGCTTAACTAACACAAAATCATTTATTGATGAATATGTGAACAAATGGATTGCCATTTTATTATGACAGACTCCTAAAGGACTGACCTAATGTGTCTTGGGGGCACATCAATGATGGTCTTGCCTACGTTCAAAGCTCAGAGACCCATAGTTTGACAATATGATTCTATTTTTTGACTTTTCATAACTTTTTGAACTATTTTTTTGGATTTTTTGGCATGTTCTAGATGTTTTTAGGTTTTCTTATTTTATGAATGTTTTTGGATTTTCTGAATGTTTTTAGATTTTCTAATTTTAAGGAAGATTTCAAGAATATACATGAATTCAATCTAATGCATGTATAGGGACATGCCCCCAGCGTGATGCAATAGAATTTTTTGATATAGGTAGGACAAAATAACCTTAGGAATGTACCAAGTAGAACTAGGAGGGAACATGATACAAACACAAGATCAAGCTGTGATGTGGGAGTGGATGGGTGATGGATGGAGATATGGAAGTGCAATGAATTAATGATGTAGAACAAGCCATAGAGGTCATGGTGGATGGAAAGTGCTTATTTAAAAAAGGTGCATGTTTTCCAAGTTTTCACCAAGGTACTTTCCCAAAGTGCCACCCAAGTTGTTTTCACTAGAAGATAATTTTTTTCTTTACTATTTCAATCCTTTTTCTGATTTTTTGGATATTTATATTTTTGGATTTTTTTGTATTTTTGGATTTATACCTTGGAAGTTTAGGCATAAATTTTTTTGAGATGGGAGCTATTGATAGGCTCTTGCAAAGGCTCACCTTCAGGTGTAGATAGATGATATGCTCCTGATTTGTAGCTTGCTGTGACAATAAAGGGTACACACCAATTGGGTTCAAACTTTCCCTTACTGTCTAGATTTGGTACATTCTTCTGATTTTCCTTCAATACAAGCTCTCCAACTTGAAAGGTCATACCCTTGATCTTCTTATTGTATCTTCACTTGAGATGGTTCTGGTGGACTTACAAATGGTTTAAGGAATCCATGTGTTGCTCATCCAATAGTTCTAGCTCATTCAATCATGACACCCGATATTATTCATTAGTAATAAGATTTTGCAATGATATTATCAAGGATGGGAGCTTGACCTCAATGGGAAGGATGGCTTCTGATCCGTAGACCAAGGAGAATGGGGTTGCACCTGTTGGTGTGTGGATACTTATTTGGTAAGCCCATAAGGCATGATTTAACTGCAAGTGCAAGTCATGACCAGCTTCATTTACTGTCTTCTTTAGGATTTTCAAGATGGTTCTATTAGAAGAATTTTCTTGGGAATTTCCCTGGGGGTAGTATGGGGTAGAAAAGTGATGTTGGCTATTGAACTTTTGGCATAGGTCTCAAACATCTTGGTTTTTGAAAGGTGTCCCATTATCTGAGATAATGGCTTGAGGGACACTGTAGTGGCAAATAAGGTAGTTCAAGATGGACATGGAAATTTTATTTCTTGTGATAAAGGTCATGGGGATGGACTCTACCCACTTCATGAAGTACTATGTGGTGGTGATGATGAACTTATGTCTGCTAGATGAGGTAGGAGTGATTGTACCAATGAGATTGAGCCTCCATTGTGAAAAAAGCCAAGGTGTAATGATCGGGTGGAGCTCCTAAGTTGGTGCATGGATGATTTCCCCATGTTGTTGGCACTGCAAACATCTTGAGACATAGTTGTGAGCTTCCTTCTTTATCGTAGGCCAGTAGTACCCAGTCCTCAACAGTTTCTTGGACAAGGTCATACCACTCGAATGTGAACCACAAATACTGTCGTGTACCTCAATTAAAGAAGTCAAAGCTTCCTCAAAATTTAGGCATTGTAAAAGGGTTCCTTCAATACTCCTATGGTACAAGGTGTCACCTAAGATAATGAAACATGATGAATTCTTGACAAATGTTCTTTTAAGGTTCATGGTGATATCGGTAGGGAGGACTCCTATTATCAGGTAGGTATATATGTCATGGTATTAGGGATCACTAGAACCAATGATTTTGTACACAAATTCAGACTCCGGTACCTCAAATGTTGGTACGAGAAGCTTCTCTACAAGGAATTCATGCTTAGGGATGTTGCATGGGATATCCAGTAGTGATCCGATTGTTGCCATAACATCAGCTGCTATGTTTTTTTCTCTAGGTATTTTCTCAAACATGATGTCAATGAAAAATTATTTGAGGCTTTCCACCAGTTTCTTGTATGGGGTCATCTTGTCATCCTTTGTTTGGTATTCATCATTGACCTGATTGATGATTATCTATGAGTCTCCATAGACTTTAAGTGCCATGATCTACTACTGTACTGCTATTATGAGTCCTATGACAAGAGCCTCATATTCTACAATGTTGTTTGTGCAAGGAAAAGACAACTTATATGACTTTGGTATGCAATCTCCTTGTGGTTTGATAAAGAATACTTCCACTCCTAACCCATGCTATGAATAGGACCCATCAAAATATACTTTCCAATGATCAACTATGTTGAGGTTAAATATTGACTCATCAGGAAATTCTAATACCAATAGGTTTTCTAAATATATAGGTGTCTCTGTCAGTTGGTTTGCAATCACTTGTCATATTCTATGAGGATCATAACCCATTTAGCCATCCATCCTGTGAGTGTTGCCATCGAAAGAAGATACTTGAGAGGTTCTATTTTGGTAATGAGTTTAATCTGAATGGCCAACATATAGTGCCTAAATTTTTGTGCAACAAACACTACTGCTAGGCAAGCCTTCTCGATGAATGTGCAATTCAACTCATGTCCCACCATGGTTCTACTGATATAGTAAATATCTCTCTCTTTCCTATTTTCATCATGTTGAGCTAAGAGAGCACTAAGAGCTGATGTTGTTACTGATATGTAGAGTATTAATGGCTTGTTTGGAATCAGAGGCATTAAGACTGGTGGTGTTAGCAAGTACTCCTTGATTTTATTGAATGCCTGATCACATTTCTTGTCCCACTTGTATGCTACCCCCCTGTAGAGTAGATGAGAATATGGGATAGCCTTATTTTCCAAGTGCACTATAAATTATCGAATGGATTGGAGCCTTCCCTGCAAACCTCTTAACTACTTCAATGTTCTTGGTGCTTCCATTTTTAGAATTGATTTTACCTTGGCAAGATCTATCTCGATTCATCTCACATACATGATATACCCTAGCAGTTTTCCTGACTATACACCGAAGACACACTTCTTGGGACTAAGCTTGACCTTGTACTCCTCCAGTCTGTCAAAGACAGAACTTAGTGTTGCTATGTGATCCTGATGCTTTATGGATTTGGCTAATATGTCATCTACATAGTCTTCCAAAATCATGTCATGGAAGATTAGCATCATAGCTCTTTGATAGGTAGTCCTTGTGTTGTTCAAACCAAACGACATCATGTTCCAACTGTAGGTCCCCTATGGACAAGTGAAAGTTGTCTTATGTTGGTCATCTTTAGCTATCATGATTTGATTGTACCTTGAGAATCTGTCCATTAGAAATTTATCATTTTTTTCCCTGTCGTCATGTCCAAAATCATGTCTATATTTGGGAGAGGGAAGTCATCCTTAGGACATGCCTTGTTAAGGTCCCTGAAGTCTATGTAGATGCAGATGCCCCTAGTGGGTTTAGAGATAGGTACAAGATTTGAAACCCACTCTATATAATCAATTGGTCGTATGAAGCCAACATCAAGGAGCTTCTGTAATTCAAGTTTGACTAGTTATTCTCTTTGTGGATGCATCTTTCTCAATTTTTGTCTTATTGGATTTGCTTCTAGATAGTCAACTAGATGGTGAACCACAATTTCTGGATTCAAACTAGGCATATCGACATAGTTCCATGCAAATTTTACCTTTCTTTCCCTCAGAAATGTAGCTAGGAGTTCCTATTCTTCTGTCAAAAGTGATTCTGCATTAAAGGTTATATATGGTGTTTCTTTTGTTCCCAAGTTGACCGGATTGCACTTCTTTGATAAGATTGCTAACTTTTCCTGATGAGTAGCACGAAGGGGAAGATTGAATCCCTCATCCTTTGGTGCCTTAGAGAGGTTTTCACTGTTGGATGCATCCTTTCTTTTTACTATTTTTGGGTCAGAAAGTTCCATAGTGTGGTTTTCACTTCAAGACCTAGATATTATTCTTAAATTTTCACTTTTGTGACTGAGGGATTCAATCATTTCCCCATAGTAGGCATGTGTGTCCATCTCGATGTTGAATCCTACTTTATGATCCCCATATGGTACAGTATCTCACAATCCCATGAATTCTGAGAGAGCCTCATCATTTTTGAATGTGTCCAAGATTGGCGGTCCTCATTGGTCATAATCAATGAGTTGGAAATAAACAAATTTTAAATTATTGGTTTGATTACTTGGTTCAAAAGATAGGGTTCTAATCATGCAGAGGGAGGAATCCTGAAATAAAAAGGGTAGGTTAGTGATAGGGTCCTCATCACACACATTGGTTATATTGAAGGTGTAGTTGTCTAAGGATAAACCTATGGATATTGGTAACTAAGGAGGAGCTTTGACTTTTTTAACCGGGGCACCTTTGCCACATATGGTTATCTTCGGAGGGGTACATCCAAGGCCAAGATTCTTGATACACTTCTCAGCAATAAGGGGCTCTAGAAGGCCATTATCATTTTGTCCAAGATTTTCATTTTTATTACAGCCCCATCCTTGCATTAACTGCAATCCTTTGTTGTCATTGTCCATGGGAAGATTAGGTATGGGACTTTCTTCTTGATATAGTAGACTTGATATATCCCTTTCATCTACCACTTCCTGAATTAGGTCCCCCCATCTTTTGAATATGGAGGGGTCTGATTTGAAGGTTTTGTCAGATGTTGTTGATATGTGGTTGCCATTGATGTCAACACTATTGGCATTAATGTCTTTAAGGCTATATATGTCGAGGATATTGAGAAATTTGTAATAAAATAAGTTGTAGGCTAACGATGATGTAGTGAAGTTCATACTATTGGCTAGATCAATATATTGATGATAAGAGGTTGTGGATGAAAGGGTTTGTTGATGAGTATATCTATTTTAACCACATGAAGTTTTAGAGGTTCACATGAAGATTTGATCAAGTTATGAGTATTTGTGTTCTATCAGTTGTTTTGTTGTTTCAGTTGGTGTTCCTGAAAGAAGATAATGTGAATCTAGTAACTTGAGTTTTTGTGGATGCTTTTGTGGTGATTCATGATGCTTGTGGATGTTTCTAGATCATTCTCTATATGTGTTGTTGATTTTCATTAATTTCTGTGCTTGTAATTGGTGATTTTATTTTGTGAGTTCATGTTTTATCATGTTCATGGCTGACAGGGTGATTGTAGCATGTTGTGGATCTTCGTGGCATAATTTTTGAAGGTGTTTCAAATTCAAGGATGTTTTTTTGGGTCCTTACTATGTTGTGGTCGACATTTTTTGATTCACATTGATAAATTGTTTATTTATTTGGGCCAACAATTTGTACACATTTTATATTTTGTTGGGACAAAAAATAGTTGATTTTATCCTTGGATGAAAATATATATAATCAATTGTTTATTCCATTTGAAGGCATGGTGAGTTCAGTGTGTGAAGTATGCTTAGTGCTAAGAGCGAATAATGTTCTAATATTTCAAAGGAAGAAGTAAAGTGTGAAGAAGAGAGAGCATATGTTTATGTGCTTAACCAGAACTATAATCAGGCATTAGTAGATGCTATTTTCTCATTTCAAATTTTTAGGATGTAATCTAAATGTTTCTATAAGATAGTGAGTCTTCCTTTGGGCTGTAAGCCTTTTTGTATTTGAGTAGTGAGCTCTAGGAAGTGTGCTTGAATGCATGTGCATTCCCCATTTATAATTCTTTTATACTTTTAATGTAGGGTATAATCTTGTGGACTAACCTCCACTGTGGTTTTTCCCCTAACACGATTTCCACAAAAAAAATATTGGTGTTATGTGTATTTCTAATGTGGTGATGGTTTATGCTTTCAAGTTTATTTATCAGATCTAAGAAAAAGTTTAATTTGTATAATTTATGAGACAACTGATTCACCCCCCTCTCAGTTGTCTGCCCTTTTGTTTCCAACAATTGGTATCAAAGCAAGTTTGTTGGAAGAATTTTAATAGCTTGAGGTGATCTGGGATGGTGACATATAAGAAGGATAGTCTGAGATTTGATGGAACTAATTATGAACTGTGGAAGACTCAAATGGAGTGTCATATGAGATGTATTGGTGAACCTTACTGGAACATTACAAAGAATAGATATACCATACCATAGAATGGTCCTTCTACTGCAAATGAGATTAAGGAAGCCGAGTACAATATTAGGGCTAAGGAAGCATTGTTGAGTGCTCTGGCTGATTCTGAGATGACAAATGTAATGGATCTGAAGACTACTTATGAGATCTGGAAAAAGTTGGAAAATTTGTATGAAGGTGATACCCATGTGAAGACTGGTAAGCTACAAATTCTGAAAGGGAAATATGAAATGTTGAAAATGGGTGAAGATGAGAACATCTCTTCTTTTAGGCAGAGAGTGAATGAACTTGTGTGTAATATTGGATGTGTTGGTGGAACATTGGAAGAATCAGAGATTGTTGATAAAGTTCTTAGATCATTTTTTGTTACATACAAACACAAAGTTGTGATTGAGGAGAAGGTAAGTATAAAGGGAAATTGTCTCTTAAATGTTTATCTTGCAATAAGATAGGTCATTTTTCCTCAAGGTGTCTAAAAAGAGTTCCTAAGTGAAGAACTAACAAGCCTAGATTCCAAAGAAAGTGTTATTATGTTGTTGATGAAGGTGTGACAGATGATGAATTTGATAAAGGGAATGTAAGTGAGGATGAATTGGTATTTGTTGCTATCAAGGAAAATGATCTAGTACATACTGAATCTAGTAGTTGCATGAAGTTGGAGAAAGCTCTAGTTGCATGAATGTGGAGAAAGCTCTAGCTGATAGTGGATGTTGTCATCACATAACAGGTGATAAAAGTAAATTTTTGAGCTTGGAAAAGTATGATGGTGGTGTTGTAAGATTTGGTGATGACAAAGCTAGTATAATCCATGGCAGAGGATCCATTTCTTTTGATGGTAAGCATAATACTGATGATGTCCTATATGTGGCAGGTTTGAGGCATAATATTTTAAGTGTTGGATAGATGGTTGAAAAGGGATATAATCTTCAATTAAAGGATGGAAAGTGTAGAATATTGGGGAGTTCCAAAAATGTGATTGCATCTAGTACAAAAAAAAGGTAATATCTTTCACCTGAGTGCTGCTAGTTAAAGTTGTATGATTGCTAAAGTTGATGAAAGTTGGTTGTGGCATAGGAGAATGTGTCATGTAAACTTTGAAAATATTATCAAGATCATTTCTACTCAGGAGTGAGAGATCTTCCTAAGTTGATAAAACCTACTAATACCATATGCAAGGAATGTTAGTTAGGGAAGCAAACTAGAGTTTCTTTCAGGAGAAAACAACATTGTTCAAATGAAGTGTTGGAGCTTGTGTATACTGACTTGTGTGGTCCTTCGAGAGTCATAAGTTTACAAAGAGATAGGTATTTCATGTTACTTATTGATGATTATTATAGAATGATGTGGGTTACTTTCTTAAGGGAAAAATCTGAAGCTCTAGAGAAATTCAAAAATTTTAAGGCTATAGTTGAGACAGAGATAGGTCTAAAAATTAAATTTCTAAGATTAGATAGAGGTGGTGAATTCATTTCCCATGAGTTTAATTATTTTTGTGAAGAGCATGGAATAAAGAGACAATTATCTATCCCACAAATCCCTTAGAAAAATGGAGTTGTGGAAAGGAAAAATGGGACAATTCAAGAAGCTGCTAAAACTATGATACTGGAAGGAAATATTTTGCATATCTACTAGAGAGAAGCTATGAGTACTATTGTTTACAATCTCAACTGGGTACATGTCAAAGGTGATACCGGTAAGACTCCTTATGAGCTATGGTTTGGTCATAAGCCTACTATTAGATACTTCAAAATATTTGGGAGTAAATGCTATATCAAAAGAGATGAAGATATAGGAAAGTTTGATGCTAGAAGTGATGAAAGAATCTTTCTTGGTTATTCTACTAAAAGCAAATCCTACCGGTGCTACAATAAGAGATTGATGAAAGTAATTGAAAGTGCTAATTTCAAGGTTGATTAAGACACAGTTAGACCATCCAAAACCTATGGATATGATTTAGATGATCAGAATGACAATTCAGATAAAGGAAATAAAGTTCAAATCATTCTAGTGAATCAGGAAAATCAAGAGGAAGAAACTAGTGGAAGTGTAGAAGTGAGATCACAAGAGCCTAAATTTCAAGAACATCCTAAGAATCCAAGGTATGTAAGACTAAATCATTCAGAAGATCAGATTATAGGTGATAAGAACAAAGGTGTTCAAACTAGGAGAAGAATTGCAGAAGAATATTGTTTGATATCAAAGACTGAGCCTAATAATGTCAATGAAGCATGCAAATATGAACATTGGGTGGAAGAAATGAAAGAAGAACTACTACAAATTGAGAAGAATGATACATGGATTCTTGTTCCTAGTGTTAGCTCTCAAAAATGCAGGAAAAATGCCTCAAGAGGTTGCAAATCTCTTGATACATTTTAGGGTAACAAACAAGGTCAAACGAATTGAGCCTTCTACTCTTCAGGTGCTGCTGAACCTAGGTGGGTGTGCCTATCTGAATGAAGTAGACTTGACTTATGATTATCATTCTTGCAATGATTTTTCCACAATGGCAGATAGAAGTGAACAAATAAATTCAAGCTTGGTATAAATAGCAATAGCGATCTTCTAATCTAAATCCTAAAATTTTTAATTAATAGATGTAAAGAAAATGAATGAATCTGAATGATGAAATGCAGAGACCAATTCCTTATTGGGTATGCAGAGTCAAATGAAATAGAAGTGGGTAACTTATTCTGGTAGAAACTCAAATTGTTGGCATATGTTCTATTTATAACTTGTATAAACATGCAAGACTGTGACTACTAAGCTCTACTTTAATAATCCAGATGAATCTCCCTGATTACTGTGATCAACCAAAAGGATTTAATCTCTCCTTGAAAGAACCAATCAATTAATCACACAGATACAAAAAATGTGCATTGATAAAATAAAAATAATCTTGTTATATCAATTTAAACAACTAGAAAGAATCAACTTAGGGACAACTCATCAATACTTTTCAATAAATTCAACAGAAAATTAACACCAAAAATAAACTACCACACCAACTAATTTTCATTGAAATCACCATTTGAAAACATGCATCATAGTATATGATATGAGAAATTTATTCTATTGTATCCATTCCTAATCTACCTACTGTATCTAATCTAAAATCTAATGTTCCATTTACAATCGGGAATGCATATTTATACACCAACATTAGGAAACACATCACCTCGCACTCCATTGTCAGCAAGCAACCACATTTGGGAAAATCCCATGTCGGCCTACATCTGTATTTAGCATTCACACGTCAGCCACAGTGTTTGAGTCTTTGTTAATCATTCACTGAGACATCCTGATACTCATGCCGAAGGCAATTATATTGCCTATCATCCTATGTTCTTTGTGTTTCGCCGTGACTTTCTACCATCGGGGAGAAAAAATATCGAATACCTTATGCCATGCCGAGAGCCATGCAATGTTCTTCTAGTCATTGAGAAAAATTAGTTTTCTCACCAAAATGTATCTTTCATTTGCCTTTGCCAAGACAATGCATAGTCGAGGAGATGC
Organism: Sequoia sempervirens; assembly: GCA_007258455.2. Classification (NCBI taxonomy): domain Eukaryota; kingdom Viridiplantae; phylum Streptophyta; class Pinopsida; order Cupressales; family Cupressaceae; genus Sequoia; species Sequoia sempervirens. Next base: position 320,820,698 of record VDFB02000015.1, on the reverse strand, counting down.
TTCATAGATTATCCAGCGTCTTACTAAAATCTCACGTGATCATTCCTGTTCACCGAGACAACTCAATTATTATACCGACATAGTCCTCATGTATATTATCAGCGAGACTAGAGGTCAGTCACCAAGACCTCACTCCGAAAACCTCAACTCTTATCGATAAGACCATCCTTCCGCCACCGGTCGGTGTGACAATGTGAATTTGTTATGACCTCACACCGAAAACAAATTGTTTGGCCGAAGAAATCCTTCAATGTATTGCTCAGTGAGACTCCTCACGATAGTCCTTTGATAGAAACCTTTTGTCGGCAAGACCCAACCAAGTCGATAAGACATTATTCTAAATGCGAGTAACTCTTACCGATAAGCCTTTTGTGCCAAGTTGGTAAGACATCATGAGATCGCCATGACATTTCATCGAAGCCAAAATTTTTGCCGATAATACTTTTGGTGCATGGTTAGTGAGACAAGATGTCTTCGGTGAAACATTACCCCGATAACCCCTTAGCTCTTGCCGATGAATTTTTGTTGCTAGAGACAATGTGAAAGTCCCGCTGATAGGTTCCTGGAGACAGATCTTGATTGCTGTGACATCAAATAAGTCTTGCTGATAGGCAACACAGACTTATACTCGCAGAAATACAATATGGATCAGGAAGACCCTGATTTCTTCATTCCAATAGGGACCATAATGTAAAAAATGCATGATTCGATGGAAACTATTGGACCATATGGAAAAATATGGGTGAACTTGCACACGGTAGGACCAATCTGAAAATTTATGAGTAAAATCAACATGTAAAATCATCATATTTTTACAGTTCTAACACCTAGACCTAAGGAAAAAATGTAATTGGAGCTGAATGGGTCTTTCAGAACAAATTAAATGAGCAAGGTGAAGTTGTTAGAAAAAAAGCAAGACTAGTGTGTAAAGGATATTCTTAGATGGAAGGAATTGAATTTGAAGAAATTTTTACCCCTGTTGCTAGGATTGAAGTTGTGAGACTATTTCTTGCTTATGTTTACAAAAAATTCAAGGTTTATCAGATGGATGTCAAGTCAACATTTCCAAATGGTGAACTAGAAGAAGAAGCGTATATTGAGCAACTAGATGTATTTCAATTGAATGATTAGGGAGATATGGTTTTCCAATTGAAGAAAGAATTGTATGGACTTAAGAAAGCCCCAATAGCATGGTATTCCAGATTCGACAAATATTTGTTAAAGCTTGGATTTAATAAAGGTACTGCTAATAGTAATTTGTATTTCAAGATTGATCATGATAAAGATTTTATTGTTGAAGTTTTTGTTGATGATATCATTCTTGGAGGAGATGATAGTTTGTGCATGAAGTTTGTTGATTAGATGCAGAGTGAGTTTGAGATGTCTATGATTGGAGAAATGAAATTCTTTTTTGGATTGCAAATTACTTAGCTAGATAAGGGGATCTTTATATCTCAGTCCAAGTATGTGAAAGAATTGCTAAAGATGTTTGGTATGGAATATTCAAAGCTAGTTGGTACACCTATGGTGACCAGATGTAAGTTGACACAAGATGATGATTCTCCTAAAAAAAATCAGACTAGATACAGATCCATGATTGGTGGATTACTCTATTTGAATCAAACTAGACCTAATATCATGAATGTTGTATGCATTGTTGCAAGATTTCAAGTTGATCCTAAGGAATCTCATGTGATAGCTGTGAAGAGAATTTTCATACACTTGAAGGGGACAGTTGATTTTGGCCTATGGTATCTTAAAGAAGATGACTTTACTTTGAGTGCTTTTACTGATGCTAATTGGTAGGAGATGTGAATGATAGAAAGAGTACTAGTGGTGGTTTATTTTTCTTGGGAAAGAAGCTGATTTCATGGTTAAGTAAGAAGCAGAATGCCATTTCTTTATCTACTACAGAGGCAGGATACATTGTTCCTACTAACAATTGTTCTCAAGTATTGTGTATGAAGTAGATGTTGAAAGATATTAGAGTTGTGTATGATGAACCTATTGCTATATTCTATGATAATTCAAGTGCAATTAACATTTCTAAGAATTTAGTGCTACATTAAAAAACCAAGCATATATCTATCAAGTTTCACTTTTTGAGAGAGAAGGTGAGTGAGAAGGAAGTCGGATTGGAATATGTTCCCACTAAGGAATAGATTGTAGATATCTTTACCAAGCCTTTGCCTAAGGATACTTTTGAGTATCTCAGAGGGAAGCTAGGGGTGATTACCCCTCCTAATCAAAATTAAGATGCACTAACTTGCATCAGTCTGTGCATTTCATAGTCATATCTTGATTTAGATTGATGTCGTGGTGGTTGCTACTCAGGGGGAGTAGTTAGATGTTCAAATATGTGGTTTAGAGCTTGTGTGGAGTGAGATAATGTGTATATTTTTCATTGATGTCAAAGGGGGAGAAAATTCATGTGAAAAACTAAGTAGAAGTTAAGGATAAAAGAGTCAAAATCTAAGGGGGGGAGAGTGCTAAGAGAAATTTGCATTGATGGTGTTTTTCACATCATGTGTTGCCATCAATCCCAAAGGGAGAGATTATTGGATGTTACCGATATGTGGTTGTCATTGATGTCAACACTATTGGCATTAATGTCTTTAAGGTTGTCTATGTCGAGGATATTGAGAAAATTGTAATAAAATAAGTTGCAAGTTGTTAGTGATGTAGTGAAGTTCATACTGTTGGCTAGCTCAATATGTTGATGATAAGAGGTTGTGGATCAAAAGGTTTTTTTTAGAGTATGTCTAGTTTATCCACATGAAGTTTTAGAGGTTCACATGAAGATTTGATTGATTTATGAGTATCTATGTTCTAAAAGTTGTTTTTTCATTCCAGTTCATGTTCCTAAAAGAAGATAATGTGGTTCTAGTAACTTGAGTTGTTGTGGATGATTCTTTGGTGATTCATGATGCTTGTGGATGTTTCTAGATTGTGATCTATATGTGTTGTTGATCCACATTGATCATTGTTCTCATGATTGGTGATCTTATTTTTTGATTTCATGTTTATCATGTTCATGGACGACAAGGTGATTATAGCATGTTGTGGATCTTCGTGGCATAATTTCTGAAGGTGTTTCAAATTTGAGGATGTTGTTTTGGTTCCTTACTATGTTGTGGCTAATGTTTGATTCACATTGATAAATTTTTTATTGATTTGGGCCGATAGTTTGTACACATTTTATATTTTGTTGGGCTAACATGTAGTCGATGTTATCCTTGGATGCAGATATATATAATTGATTGTTTATTCCATTTGAAGGCATGGTGAGTGTGGTGTGTGAAGTATGCTCTATGCTAAGTGAAAATAATGTTCTAATATTTTGAAGACAAAAGTAAAGTGTCAAGAAGAGAGAGAAAATGTTTATGTGCTTAACCTGAATTATAATTAGGCATTAGCAAATGCTATTTTTTGAGTTCAAAACTTCCAAATGTAATCTGAATGTTTCTGTAAGATAGTGAGTCTTCCTTTGGGCAGTAAGCCTTTTTGTATTTGAGTAGTGATCTCTAGAAAATGTACTTGAATGCATGTGCATTCCCCATTTATAATTGTTTTATACTTTTAATAGGGCATAATCTTGTGGACTAACCTCCACTATGGTTTTTCCCTTAACAGGGTTTCCACAAAAAAAATCTTGGTGTTATGTGTATTTATGATGTGGTGATGGTTTATTCTTTCATGTTTATTTAAATCAGATTTGAGAATAAGTTTAATTAGTATAATTTATGAGACAACTGATTCACCCCCCCTCTCAGTTGTCTACCCTTGTGTTGCCAAAAGGTTTGAGCTAGTGTGTCAATTGGATGTGGTTTCCCATGATATTTGGGAGATTGAGGTAACTCTCCTATTACAAAATCACTTTTTTTCATTTTGTAGTCCCCACACACATTGTCTTGGATAATCAGTTTAATATCATAAATTTTGAGAATGGCAGGTGTCTTTGTCTCAAAAGAAGAGGCTAGGGTATATGGGTCTATGTACAAAGTGGTGGGGCCTTCATCATTCTTTGGGACTTGATGAATCTTGTAGTACTTGGCTTCCAAATTCTTGCAATAATAAAATGGCTCAGGATCACCAGGATTGTGACCTCTTGATTTTGATAAGGAAACTTGACACATTGATGGAAGGTGGAGGTGACAGTTTGCATCCCATGGATCCATGGGCGCTCTAGGAGGATATTGTAAGGTAGTTCAAGATCAAGGACTTGGCATGTAGTTTTCATTATTACTGGCCCTATTTTAATAGGGAGTTGAATAGTGCCTTGAGACACTCTTTCTTGATCATCATATGCCCTATTTGTTATACCTTTACCTTTTTCAATGACATCCTTGAAGAACCCTAGATTCTTTATTAGCTTGAGGGTACATATATTTAGAACTACACCTCCATCCACCAAGATTCTTTTGACTTTATTCTTATGGACCAAGACTTCAAGATGGAGTGCTCGATTATGAGATGGTTGCATTGGGAAGTCCTAATCAAAAAATGTTAAGAGATGTGGTGTGGTGAAGTGTCTGACCATAGCTTGGAATTGGTCTTCATCAATATCTGTTGGGATGAAGGATGTGGCTAGTGCTTCTTCTAGGATTTTCCTATGTGCAGGTGATATTTTCAGTAACTCCATGATGGAGATCTGAGTGGGGATTCTTTTCAGTTGGTCCAAGACATTATAACCATTAGGAATGGATTTTAGATTAGAGGTGGGTGCTTTGGGTGGTTGTGATGGTCTAGGAATGGTAACTCTACCACCTTGTGTTGTAACTCCACATTCGGCTCTAGCTCCCTTGACGTTGACAACAGTGACCTATTCATCTAAGGATACAAAAACATGATCATAAACATGGTTTACATTGTTAGACTTTTCCTTTCCATTGGTGTTCCTTTTATTGTGATCTGGCATCAAATTCGTGTGTATCTTAAGGTCCTAATTTCCTGCAGGTTGTTCAACACTTATGGTTTTGTCATCAATAAGGTCTTGGATCCAATTATTTAGTCTCATGCAACTGGTCATCGCGTGTCCCTTGATTTTATGAAAATCACAAAGGTGATTTTTGTTATACCATGGTGGTTTCTCTTGGGGCTCTTGATAATTCTCATAAATGGGGATTTTAATGAGATTCTCCTGTACTAGTTTTTTCATGATAGATTTGATTGATTCCCCAAGGGGTGTGTATTTTCATTTGGGGGGATACTTGTTCCATGGGGGGGTCCCCCTTGATTATTCAGATTATTGACCACTTGATTTTTGGGTTGTTGTGATATTGTGTTGGCCTATCTATTTTTTTGGTTATTGACTTGTAGTTTCTGATATGATTGTGTGTTTTTCCTTGGGGTACTGATAACAAATTTGGAATCAACCACACCATCATTAGTGAAATTCTTGTTCTTTTCCCATGTGTGAGGTTTTTCATTGTAACTAGTGGATGGATGGTTGTCCTGATATGTAGGTGTACTCCCTTGTGCAATAAGGGATCTTTCGATGTTTAGCACCTTAGGGATCAACTAGTCATACATGGCGATGCATTGCATTTTCAGATGGAAGGACAAGGTCCCATCAAGATTGGCAATGATAGTACAATTTTTTTGTTCTTTTGGCATAGTCCACTTGCTTCTATTGGCCTTGGATCACCATCATTATAAGAAGGATGCAAATGTCTCCCCCTTGGCTTGTTTTAATGTAGATAGCTCTTCTAGACTCACATCCATGCCTATGTTGAATGAGTATTTCAGTATGAATAAGTCCACAATTTCTTGGAAATTTTTTATTCTGAGAGGAAGGTGGCAGAACCATTCCATTGCTCCTCTATCCAAACCTTGAGGGAACAGTCACATTAGATAAAACTCATCGTATGCAACTTCCATACAATTCCCTTGTGGTTTTGTTATTTTCCCTAATTGGAGGTCTAACACTTGTTGGGAGAGCAATTTTACTTGTGTAGACACATTGTTTGCCGATCGAGAGGTGGGATGAATGTGCTTTAGGGTGGTTTGACTATTTGAGTGATGGTTGGATTGCTTTGTGTGTTTGTGGGAGGTGGTTGCAAGTTTTTTTGTGCGGCCAATGCTTGTTGGTATGCCTGCAATTGTTGTTGTGCCAACAATGCTTGGTGTTGGTCTTGTTATTCTTGTGCCAACAATGCTTGTTGTTAGGCTAGTAGCTGAGCTACTTCTTGTTGTGCTTGGTACTATTGCAAAGCTTGTTAATATGCTTGTTGCTAAGTTGCTTTTTGTTGTTCTTGGTATTGTGCTTTTTCTTGAGCTTGTTACGATTGATATTGAGCTTGTGCGACTTGGGAAGCTTGTGTGGCTTGTGTTGCTTGTGTAGCTTGTGTGGCTTACGTTGCTTGCACAAATTGAGCTTATTGTGCAGCTTGTGAGGCTTATTTTTGTTGCAATAAAGTTTGGGCTTATGCTTGGGTAGCTTGTTGTGCTTGTTGTACAGCTTGCTACACTTGCGCTTTTGTGCAGCTTGTTGTACAACTTGTGTGGCTTGTTGATTTTGGAATTGTTGAAGTGCCTTTTGATAGGCTTGTTGGGATACTTGTAGTGTAATCTTGTATTGATTTGCCATGTTTTGGTTTGGAGGTGGAGGGTGAGGATTTGGAATGGTGTGAGATGGTGTGATGATATTTTGTTTAGGTGGTTGTTGAGATGTTGTTTAAGTGAGTGTGGTAGATGATGCAATTAATATGCTAGGTCCTTGGGAGAACACATTTCGAGGTGTAGTGATTGATTGTATTTCTTAGATTGATGTCACTTTTTGTTGTGATATCGGTGGCATGTTTGGAGGATTTTGTACAGTGATTTGATTTATGACTAGAGGATTGTTTTGGTTTGATTGATTTGGGATTGGCATGTTAGGTAAAGGGGTTTCCCTAAACCAATGATTGATGTAGATGTTGATGTTAGAGGAGGTAGTGGTGGGGGAATTGGTAGTAGGTTTCCTTGAGAAAGTGATGATGAGGCCTGGAAGATTCCCGCTTGTCCGAATAGACCCACTTGTCCTTTTGACACCATAGGGAGAGAGACTTATGTATTTAGAGAATATGCTGGTGATGCGGTGAATGCAGATGGATTGTTTGTGTCATGAAAGATGAGTGGAATGTATGGATGTTTGGCATCTTGAGGAACGGTATTTGGTAGACCCAAGATGGTGTTCACATCCAAGTTTTGGTTATTTACAAGGGGATTTGTTTGAAGAGCATTAAGTAATGAACTCCCCTTGGTGACTATGGGTTGACTTGGAGAAATGGATGATGTGGGTTATGGGATGGGTTGGACGACACTTTGAAAAGGTGGTGTGAATGGTAAAAGCAACATATTATCAAGAGGTTTTTCCACAATAGTGCTTACATCATAATTAGAAGGGAGTTTAGCCCCTTCCTTTGCTAATTCTAGCATGTATTGTGAAGGATTAAGTCTCATCATTGTGTTGACAATTTTGTGATTTTCAGGATTTTGGACCATTTCTATGATTTCATCTTGAGCCATTCTTGTGTGATTGATTTTAAGTGTGATAAATGTATATTAAAAACAAATCAAAACACACCAATGAAACTTTAAATCAAAGCATAAAATAAAGGAAATAAATGCAAACTCTGTTTATGCTTCAAAGACATCCCATTGTCCTCTATCTCCAGTGTTTTTTCGATTCCAGCGTGCTCTCAGATTTGTATGATAGGCTCAACAAAAAATCTTCCTAGAGAATGAGATTGAATATGAGTGCATGCAATGATATGCTAAGATATGATTATGCTTATACTAAACATGATTGTTAAAGTGAAATATTACAAGATTATGAAAGTTAAAGATGATAAAGATAATGCTAGAATGTTAGAATGCTAGAATGCAATTAATTTATAATACATGTGTGTTGTGTGTAACCAATGCTTGGATTCATAGAGATATTTATAGAGTTTTTGAAAGATTTTGATTGGTTGATGTGATCAACAGCTGTGAAAATTCTTGGCAGATCGAATAGTCAAAGATTGATAAGGTTGGAGAGAAAAATAGAAGAAAACCAAAAAATATTTGTTTCCTTTTTTGTGTAAGAGATAAGATGAGATGATAAAGATGAATTGTAAAAATCATCTTTTTGTGAGATTTTGGGAAGATTTTGAAGATAAATATTGAATTTATCAAATTCAATTATTCATTTATTGGTGACATGGAAGATTTTCTTAATTGAATAAAATATTTAATTATGATTTGAAAAGATATGAAAGATATTTAATTAAATAAAGATATTTAATTAAATCATTGAAGAAATGACATGTAGATTAAATTAATTAAATAAAATATTTAATTAATTAGAAGAAATATTTGAATAGGAGAAAAGAAATATTTAAATTTTAATTAAATCAAAAGACTTAATTAAATTCAAAAGTTGATAATTAATTAAAATAAATAAAGAGTATTTTCTCTATGTTTTAGCTCCTGATGATTGATTAAAAGCCACCCGAGATGAAAAGTAACAAAATGCCACCAAAAACCCATTTTATTTGACCCTTAAAAGGTAAAAGGGTAAAAAGGACAAGCCATTTTCACATTTTGACTTTACGGATTCTATGCTCTGACGGTGACTTGGCAAGATGGAGATTCTGTATCACAGGCATAGATTTGAGCGGGCCTGACAATATTAGAGACCAGCCACATATGGACCACTGGTGAGTCGATTCAACCCCCTTTTCTTTGAATTTTTTTTGTTTTCGGTCAATTTTTGATATAATTACGCAAATTTTAGGATTAAGCAGGCCATTTTAGCACTTTTAGGGAATAGAATAGTGCATTCATAGTTTTTTGGCTTTTAGGATTTTTGTAGATTAGAACATTTGATAGGTGAAATAGCGCTTATAGGATGTTGATAGAAATTGTGGTACATTAGCGCATTTAGGACACAAAATGGTGCTTTTAGGGTTTTCGTGCATAGAGTAAGTGAAATGGCGCATTTAATTAGGGATTTAGCACATATAGGGAAATAGCGCATATAGGTTTTGGTTTAGTGCTTTCAAGGTACAAAATGGCACATTTGGGGGAAACTTTAGCACATTTAGGGTTTTAGTGCTTTTAGGCCACAGAGTAGTGCATATAGGAAAATTAGACAGAATTTTGTATGATGAAAATGATGATGTATGGTTGCTTCTTTGGTCAATAGATAGATAGCTTGTCTTTGTCATCATCTTGATATGGATAGAAATGATAAAAAATATGATAAATGATGAATTGATAACTTTGCTTCCGAGAATAGAAAACAAAGAGTAGATGATTGATATGACTTCTAATAAATTTGCTTTCCGCGATAGAAAACAAATAGTAAATGATGATAGAATAGATTGATTTTATATTGAGATAGAATGATTTTGCATTGATTTCATGATGCGAGTCTCTTAGATAGAACAATTGATATGGTTCACATGATATGATGCACTTGATAGGAGTCTGATATGTGTAACTTGATATGAATGTGATTGATATGGGTCATTTGATATGGGTAACTGATATGTATGATGTGAAGTAGATAGCTTGTTATGATATGAGTTTGATTGATTGTTCTTGTGATGACCAAAAATAGGAGGTTTTCAAGAACCTCTAGATTAGAGAGTGCTTCCTGGTAGGTTGGGATCATATACAAGATCTCACACTTGCAGATGTGCAGTTGATAGTTGGATGTGGGTTAGGCCCACTGTTGTCGATGCCTCCTATTCAGGTCAACAGGGGACTGTTGACTGCACTAGCCAAGAGATGGAATTCTAAGCACAATACTTTTCATTTTCCAATGGGTGAGATGACGATGACCTTGGAGGATGGATATAGGATTTTGGGGATCCTAGTGGTAGGCGCCCTTGCATTCTATGATCACAAGGAGTTAGGTGGTATAGAGGCACTGAGGAGAGTGTATGGGGATGTGCATATAATAGGGTATTGGGTGCCATGGGTAGACTTTAGGGGATATCTAGCCTTACCTGCAGTGTTAGGTGTATTCATTGGAGGCTTCCTTTGTCTAGATTTCCAATCAAAGGGGTTATCAGTTGGGTGGGGGAGGATCATCGAGCAGATGATGGTTCAACCATGAAGATATGCCTAGGGGAGCTACATGTTAGCTCATTTATATCATAACTCGCACCAGGTGGTTTATAGAGAATCATTGAGTTTATCGTGTGGCATTACCCTACTCTAGATCTGGGCATGGGAGCATATTGTTGTGACGAGGCCACTGTGTCTGAGAGTGAGGCCACTAGGTACGTCATATGTATATGCATATTCTATTTCACTTATCCAGCCCAAGCTAGGAAAGTTGGAGTACTGGAGATGGACCCTGGATGATATAAATTCAGTGATATGGAAGCCCTACATGGATTGCAGGGCATGGGATACCGATTAGTTGGACATGTTTGTATGTATACCCCATTTTTTGGTAGGTTGTACTCCATTTATCATAGAGAGGTTTTTGGCCTTGTGAGTATAAAGGTAGTTTGGATTCACATAGGGGACTCCTCAGGTGGTTGCGCACTATGGAAAGTGAAAGGATGAGCCTAGATGGGGTCCTTGGATTTCTTACCAGGTTGCCTATACCGAGTATACAACATTATAGCTTGAGGTATGGGATGGAAGGCCTGACATTGTTGATGTAGGAATGTTTGAGGATTACTCGATCTATTATCACACACACCCATTTCTGTGGTTCAAATGTCCAGATGAGCCAACACCCATTTTGGCGGCACCTCAGCCAGGGGTTGGGAGGCAAGAGGATGTGGCAGGTGGGGAGTAGGTAGTTGGAAGGTGAGAGGAGGAGAGTGGAAATGGGGAGGAAAGCTCAGATGATAGCGATAAGGATGACAATGGAGATGACATAGAGGAGGAGCAAAGGTCTATGAGGCAAAGGGCTAATATCGCAGGCAATGCTCAGGGCATGCAGAGGCCAAGGAGTGATACCAAATGATAGACAGTGATCAGGGTCACCTCTTTAGCACAATAGGTGTAGATAGATATGCTACAAGCCTAGGTGTAGACATAGGCACAGGCATAGGTATAGGTACAAGTACCTCCTCCTACCCCAAACCCATAGGTTACCCAGTTGATAGCAAAGAGGGATTCTTTCAAATGGATAGTGGAGACAGAGGGTGTGGCACAAAAACTTATGGGAACTGTTGAGAGTGCATCCTTGTGAGAGGCCATTGTGGAGGGATTTGGGATGGCCAGGGAGGTCGAGTACTACCAGGTGAGGTATGAGGAGTTGTGTCCTCCTGACTGTAGAGAGCCTTACCCTCGGTCTCATAGTAGGACTAGGAGCAGATCATAGACAGCTACACAGAGTAGAGGGGTCACAGGGCCATGACATGATCTTGATGTAGGGACCAGTGGCAGGCCATCATCCTTGAGACCAGCTCCATCAAGGGGGTCCACCAGCCACCCTTGAGTTATTGATACAAGATTATTGATGTATCAGATATTGTGGGGGCATGTATATTTTTTTTTATCATATCTCATGTATCTCTCTATATTGTTTAGTTTCATTGGACATTGGACATTTGTATGTATATTTGATGAGCGATGATATGCAACAACGGTTCTTTTGATTATGTGCATTGTTGATGTGATGATGTGATGATGGATTTTGATATGTATGTTAATTACTTTATGACTAACCATGTGATACAGGATGATTCATGCTATGATGCCGATTTGTGATGTGTACTAAGGATGTCATGCAAGTGGATGATATGTGAAATGTATGTTTTGTAAATGATGTGAAAATGTAATGTATGTATGAAATTTTTGTTTTTGGATTTTTCAAATGTAATAAATGATGATGATGTGATGGAAAATGGATGTTGTGTTTATGAAATGCATCATGAATTTGTAGTATGTATATGACTTAATAAAAGAATTGGTATGGGATATGAGTTGAACGTTTTATGGAAAAATGTCATGATATATAATATGAAAATGATAGATGGGTAAAGATATGATATGAATGTAATGTGACAAATGATAAATGGTATGTAATGAAATGTAATGAAATGGATGAAATGATAATGCTAAATGGAATGATAATGAAAATGTAATGAAATGATAAGTGAAATGAAATAGATTATGAAATGATGACACAAAGATAAAATATGATAATGGAATGGTAATGAAGATGTAATGAAATGATAAGTGAAAATAGATTATGAAATGAAATGCTAAAATGAAATGAAATGAAATGCTAAAAGGAAGTGAAAAATGAAGATGGTAAATGGGATGTAACGGTGTAGAATGGAAAAATGATAAGTAAGATGTTAATGATAAGAAATACCTAATGGATAAATGAATGATAGGAAAATGATAATGGATCTAAATGATATAAAAATGAATGATATGAAGATGATAGAAAATGAGAATGACCAATGGCATGCAATGAAATTATATGATATGAAAAATGATACATGAAATGATAATGCATAATGAAGGATAACTAAATGATAAAGTATCTAAATGATATAAAAATGAATGATAAATGATATACTATATGATATGTACAAGACCTAGATGAAATGATAATGATTAAGGAAATGAGGATGAAAATGAAAGATGATAATGAAACAAATGTTCGAATGTCCTCCACAAATAGTCCAAAGAGACATATGACAGTCGTTGATGTTTTTGTTCAGCCTTTTTAAAACTTTGATGCAAATCTAGTATGTAGATATGCACAATGATCTAAATGAAACCAATTGTTTGTTGAGCCTTTTGGTAGCTTTCTTGAATCATCATAGAGTATTTTAAAATGTTGGAAGTATGTACAAGCATCAAAGGGGAAATTAGCACCAATGATGACCTAAGTACAACTTTCATGATTTTTGATATAGCAAGTGAACACAAGCATCGAGGTATAATTGAACCGAGATGACTTGAGCATTTCTTGCATAAATAGACAAAGACTAACCACTTTCTGATGCAAATGTGGAACTGTCATCAATGATACACTTTGGAAATCATGTCTCACGACATATTTGCACCAAATTGATAGTTAACCTCAAGACAACAGACAAAGAAAAATCATTCTCTTTCCTCACCACTCTAGTTCAGTACATCATCGAGTGTGCTCCAGAGAGATGATATCAAAAACTAAAACAACCATTGTTCAAAATATAATACTGCTATTCCAAACATTATTCATATTTTAGATCATCTATGTATGAGTCATGATATGGTTCTTAGTTGAAAACTGTTGTGATATGGATCAATGATTGGATAGCTATTCATAGGATTTGATTGTTTGTTTGTATGATTGAATTCTATGTCATTGTCTAGCTGCTTTGGTAAAACCTGAAAGTTGGTTACCCCCAGTATGTCAATGTTTGCCCCAAGTATTGACACAACTTGTTGAAATGAATATGTACAATGATCAAGCCATGGTAAGGCATTATTGCTTTAGGAAAATGATGACCGTATGATGCTGGTATGGCCCTAAGATGATGGAAAGATGTAGGAAAGGAAGGATGAGAAGCTAAGTGCAAAACATGAGCTAATAGATGGAGAGCTACAAATAGTGTCTGTTTGCCAGATTTTCACTATTTGTGTTTTTATTGCATTTTTCTGATTTCTTTTTTATTTTTTTGTATTTTTTCTATCAATAGACTGCCTATTGCCAGGTTTTCACCCTATGACAATTTTTTTGATTTTTGATTTTTGATTTTTTTCAAGACTTTTTTTGTTGTTTTTGTATTCTTTCAGGACTTTTTCTATTGTTTTTGTATTTTGTCAGGACTTTTTCTACTGTTTTTGTATTTTTTAGGACTTTTTTTGCTATTTTTGTATTTTTTCAAGAATTTTTATGTTGTTTTTGTATATTTTTAGGACTTTTTCTACTGTTTTGGTATTTTGTCAGGACTTTTTCTACTATTTTTGTATTTTGTCAGGACTTTTTCTACTATTTTTGTATTTTGTCATGACTTTTTCTATATGATTATAACTACTTCAGACATAATACTTTTTCAAGTGCATGTTGTTGATGGGTTCATCAAACAAGTCCTCTTCTAGCGTTGATAGATTATATGCTCCTAAACTATATACTACTATGACCACGTAAGGACCCAATCAATTTGGTTCAAACTTCCCTTTCTTCTCTCTGTCTTGGTGATTGTGTGGGTTCTCCTTCAAAACAAGATCACCAACCTGAAAGGTACATGGATTGACTCTATGATTATAGCTGGGAGACATCATTTATTGATATGATTCCAAATGATCAGCTACTCATTGTCTCTTCTCATCAAGGAGTTCCAATTCTTGTAGTCTGGAAATTATGTATTTGCCATCTGTTGTGAGACCCTTTAAGGATACCCTTAGTGATGGAATCTTGAATTCTAGTGGCAAAATGGCTTCTACTCCATAGATAAGAGCAAACTGTGTTGCTCTTGTTGGCATTCAAATGCTAGTTCTGTAGGCCCATAATGCGGGATTGAGTTGAACGTACCAATATTTCCCTGCATCATTCACAGTTTTTTTCAAGATTATCAATATTATTTTGTTCGAGGCCTCTAATTGGCCATTCCCTTGTGGATAATAAGGTGTCGAATATATGTGTTGGATATGGAATATCTCACAAAGTTCATCAACATCCTGATTCTTGAATGGTCATCCATTATCTGTGATAATGGAGTTGGGAATGCCATACTGACAAATGAGATAGTTGAGTATGAACGATGAGATTTGTTTGTCGGTAACTTTAGTGAGAGGTACTACCTCAATCCACTTGGTAGATTACTTTGTCACTGTGATGATGAATTTGTGTCCATTTGATGATGAAGGATGAATCTTGCCAACTAAATTGAACCCCCATTAAGAAAATGGCTAGGTTGGCAGGAATGGGTGAAGTTCTTGTGCAGGAGCATGGATGAGATTCCTATGAATCTGGAATTTAGAGCACTTTTTCATGAAAGTGAATGATTCCCTCTCCATAGTCAGCCATTAGTAACCCATTCTAATCAATTTATTTGATAAGGTCAATCCACTTGAATGATTACCACAAATGCCACCATGAACTTCTTGTAAAGCCTTGTCAGATTCATCATGTTCAAGACATCAAAGTAAAGTACCATCAAGACCTCGACGATAAAGGATGTTGGCGATAAGAGTACAACAAGAGGATTGGCAAATAAAGTTGTGCTTTTGGTTACAGGATAAGTCAGGTGGTAAGATGTCATCTTTTAGGTAGGCATAAATATTTCCATACCAAGGTGAAGCGGATCCTACTAAGTGGAAAAATGATTTGGCTTTCAGGTGTGTCATACGCAGGTGTAAATTATTGTTCCACCAGAAATTCATAGCAAGCCTGATTGTCTAGGAGTTGTAATAATGATGTGATCATGGCCATGGAGTCAGTAGCTTTGTTTTCAAGTCTTGGATTATGCATGAACTTGATATCCAAAAAGTAATTTTTGAAATCATCAACCATTTTCTTATATGGTAACAATTTTTCATCTTTGGTCTGATAATCATCATTAATTTGATTAATGACTAACTGGGAGTCACCATAGACTTGTAATTTTGTGATCCTCCATTCCAATGCTATCTTGAGTCTAGTGATTAAAGCTTCATATTCATCTATGTTATTAGTGCATGGAAAAATTAGCCTATACAACCAAGGAATGGTATTTCTTTGAGGGGTGACAAAGAGTATACATGCCCCTGATCTATGTTGAGTGAAAGAACCATCAAAGTATAAAGACCAAGGTTGCGTTGATTCGATAGTGAAGACATCAACGTCTAGAAATTCAATGTGCATGGGATGCTCTACTTGTAGTGGTGCTTTAGCTAGTTGATCAACGATAACTTGTCCTTTGTTTACTTTTTGATCAACATAATGAATGTCAAACTTGCTTAGGATCATGGCCCATTTTGCTCGCCTTCCTATCAATGTAGCTTTTCTTAACAGATATTTGAGTGGATCAATCTTTACAACAAGATTGATTGTATGAGTTAACATGTAGTGTCAAAATTTATGTGAGGCAAAGACTACCACTAGACAAGCCTTCCCAATGAAAGTGTAGTTGAGTTCATGAATTGTTAGCATTCGGCTGATGTAATAAATGGTGAGTTCTTTTCCTGTAGAGTCCTCTTGTGCTAATAATTCCCCCAAAGATGTCTTTGTTGTGGCAATATATAAGATTAGAGGTTTTTCTAGATTGGATGGTACTAGAACTAGTGGGTTCATCAAGTACTGCTTAATCTATTGAAAGGCCATTTCACACTGGTCATCCCATCTAAAAGGAACATTCTTATGTAGTAGATGTGTGAAAGGTAGGCTCTTATTGGCCAGCTGTGCGATGAACCTTCGTATAGATTGAAGTTTTCCCTGTAATGACCTCAACTAACTAATATTCCTTGGTGGAGGCATCTCCTTGATTGCTTGTACCTTGGCAGGATATACTTCAATTCTTTTTGTTGATACTATGTATCCCAAGAGTTTTCCAAATGTGACCCCAAAAACACATTTCTTGGGGTTGAGGCAAACTTTGGACTTTTCAACCTTACAAATATTCTGGATAACACTTCGAGATGTCCTTCTCTTGTGTATGAATTTTTCAATATGTCATCTACATAATCTTCCATGAATGTGTGCATCATGTCATGAAAAATTGTGGTCTTAGCTCTTTGGTAAGTAGCCCCAATGTTCTTTACACCAAAAGGAATGACATTCCAATAGTAATTTCACCACAGAAATTTAAACACTATTTTTTCCTAGTCTTCAGGTGCAATCTTTATTTTCTTGTAACTAGAAAAACCATCCATTAGTGAATACATGGCATGGCCAGCTGTCATATCAACTATAGTATCGATGCTTGGAAGCGGGAAATCATCCTTAGGACATGCCTTATTAAGATCTCTAAAATTTGTGCACACTCTGACACTTTTGTCGAAGCTTTGACACAAGAACAATGTTGGAGATCCATTCTACATAGTCAATCAATCTTATAAATCCCACATCAAGGAGTTTTCAGAGTTCTTCTTTAACTAGTAGTGCAACATGAGGATGCATCTTTCTAAGTTTTTGTTTCACCAGTTTGACTCCTAGTTTGATGGACAAGTAATGCATTATAAGATCAGGATCAAGACCTGGCATGTCTGCATAAGACCAGGAAAAGTTGACTTGATTTTCTCTAAGAAATTCCATGAACTCAGGTATTTCTTTATCTGTCATTGAGGAAGCTAACTGTAGGATCCTTAGTTTTTCTATAGTTTCAAGATTAACTACTTTTGTAGGTTCAATAAAGATAGGTGATCACTCATGATAATTCTCCAAGAGAGTGTCAAATATTCCATCATCAAGTGCCTTAAAAAGGTTTTCACCATTCAATATGCTCTTTGTTTTATCTTTTGTTTGATCTAATACTGTCAGATTCTGGTTTCCACCATTCGATATTTCTTTTTGATTTTTAATTTTGTAGCTAGGAGACTTGAAACTCTCCTGATTAAAGACTATGTGCTGAAAATCACTAGTGGAAAAATCATTTGTATCATCTGTGGAAAGGAAGTTCATGATAGATTCGTCACTTGGAAACATAGGTAGATTGATAGGTCTAGATGAATCCCAATCAATGAGATCAGGATGGATCAAAAGTAGCGGATCATTGGGTTGCATGACATCAGCTATGGTTATGGTCATAACAGAGTTGTCTGTAAGATCCAAGGTATGAGGTAGATCAAAGGTGGTATTGTTATCACGATAGTCTTGTTTGTTTAAATCTGACTCAGTATCACTAGAATCATAGTCACCTTGTAGTTCAGATTCTTGCAGTTGGGACCCTTCACCTTCACCTTCGATTAGAGTTGGGGTGTACTTGTGTACCACATCAACCTTTTCGTGCCTCCAAAACTCATGATTTTGGATGGTGTCCCATTCATATTCTTGCAATGTGAGAACCGTATCATACAATTGCTTAGATGTTACTTATTTTGAGTTAGTATCATAGCCTAGTCCTGTTTTATCTTTTGCAGCAAATCTTGGAAGGTGAATAGGCTAACCTACTCCTTTTCTCTTTTCAATAGGACCATTACCATCATAGCCCATCTTTTGCATGATTGAATACCCTTTACCATATTGATCAATAAGTAGTTTGACATTAATAACTATTTCATCTTCATATTTATAGAGCCAACTTAGTATTTCTCTATCCTCAAAATTTTCCATGGGGAATTTTTCTTTGATAAATTGTCCATTAAACTTTGTATTTGGCTCTGTCGGTGGTTGCATTGATGTTGATGCTACAAATATTTGTTGTTGTGTGATAGAGGGTTGTCCATGTGACCAAGGTGATATAGCTAGATTAGCAATACAAAGGGAGTAATCCCCTACTACATTGTCCTTGAACCGTAGTTGCTTTTCAAAGCTTTTGGTTAACTGACTTATTTGTGTATCAACTTTGAGAGAAGCATTAGCAGGAGCTTCTCGATTGTTGGGAACCAAAGTTTCTTGACTAGCTTTGATGTTGGAACAAGTCTAACTGTTTGAATTATCAGCTGGTATTGTGATCTCCTGTCCACGATAAGGAAACTTAAGACATTGATGATATGTGGATGAAACACCTTGCATGTCATGGATCGAAGGATGACCCAACAAGATCTTGTATGCAAGATCACGATCTAACACTTGACAAAAGGTATTCTTGATAATAGGTTCCACTTTGATTGGTAGCATGATTAAACCCTTGGATGCTCTTTCCACATCATTGTAGGCTTTAATAGTAATATTTCTTCTAGGATCAATGTAGTCCTCAGGAAATCCTAAAGCCCAAACTAACTTCATAGTACAAATTTTCATACCAACACCTCCATCTATTAGGACACATCTCACATGAAACTTGTGGATCATAACTTCCAAGTATAGTGATGAATTATGGGGACCTGCCATGGAAACACCATATTTTTCATAAAATGAGAGATATGTGGGTGAGGATAAGTGTCCCACAATGGCTTGAAATCATTCCACATCTAGATCGGTGGATACAGTTGTTTCAATGAGGGCCTTTTCTAGAATTTCCTTGTGTGTTGGGGAAATCTTCAGAAGTTCTAAGATAGAAATTTGAGCAGGAGTTTTTCCAAGTTGGTTGACTAAGTCATATTGATGTTGAGGTAAGGGCACAATGGTTTTTGAAGAAGCACCCTTTAAGAAAACTTTAGCTTGTTCCCTTGCCACCGCATTTACTTCTCTAAATTCCATCTTTTCCTTAACTTTTACAACATTGACCCGCTTGTCGTCAGTGTAGATATGATTGATTATATGATCATTGATATGATTCACACTTTTTCTAGAAGACTCACCCTTTTGATAGTTGGTAAAAGGGTTGTGAAATTCTTGATGGTCTTTGCTTGATTGTTGTTGTCCTTCTATTGTGATGGTGCCATTTTTTATTAAGTCTTGGACTTTATTTTTCAAGGCTTGACAATTATTTGTGCGATGGCCTTTGCACCGATGATAATTGCAATAGTATGCATCATTCCATGATGGAGGTTTAACATTGGGTTCAAAATTTTGTTGAGGGGGAAAAGTAAGAGAATTTTTAGCCACCAATTCTTTGAATGTGGATTCTAAGGATTGACCCAATGGAGTAAAAGTTCTTCTGTTAGAGAAGAATGAAGATCATTGTGGATTTGTGTTTGAGGTATTGCCTAAGGCATATTTTTTGTTATCGTTTCCATGGTAACCTTGATTTTTGGCATTCCCTTGATTGGGAGTAGAATTTTGATTCATGTTATTCCTCGGAGGAGGAGGATTTTTTCCCTAATTTGTGACTGAGTTGACATTTTTATAGTTATTGTTGCAAGGAGCTATTGGAGCACTAAGAACAAATGGCTTATTCAAGACATGATTTGCATCTACAACACCATCATTCACCACATTTTTGTTGCGAGTCCAAAACATAGATTTGTTGTTGTGGTGATTTGAAGAGCTAGGATTGTCCTTATCAAGTTTTGTTATCCCTCTCTAGACCAAGGCACTTTCAATGGTGATGTCATTTTCAATTAATTTTTGAAAAGAGGGAGGACAATGAAGATTAATATGATAGCTCATCTCTTGATCTAATTTGTTTATGAAAGTGGTGATCTTTTCCTTTTTAGGAACATAATGTGTATACCTAGCAAACAATCTTCTCAATCTCTAAACAAATGTAATGAATGGTTCACCAAGTTTCTGTTTAGCATTGAAAAAATCAATCATGGTTATTTGATGTTGTATATTGTAGGAATATTGTGATATGAAATCATTAATCAATTCTTCAAATGTCTTGATAGGCAGTGTGATTTTTAATAGCCATTCCATTGATTGGCCTCCAAGACTCCTAGGAAACAAACGCATCAAGTAAGTATCCTCATGAGAAAATTCTAAAGTCATATTTCAGAAATCTCTAATATGAATGATTGGATTTGATTTCCCATTGTAACGATCAAACTTTGGGATTTCACAATGTTTAGGAAACAGGATCATGTTGAGACATCAATCAAAAGGATAAGGACATATGTCATCAAGAGCATATGTCTTCGTTGTGGTCCCCCCTTGTATGTCTTTAATTTTTTTTTGCAGTGCCTTAACCTATTGAGACAATGCACTAATATCAGACAAGGGTGTGTCATCAAGACTTTTCTTTAAGTTCTCAGTATTAAAATCATGAAGCAATTTAGATCCTTTGTTAGCCAAATATAGGAAATATTTCTCTTTGTTGCACTCTAAGATCTTTTCTAAAGCTTTGTGAAATTTAGGATCTTTTTCAGCTTCTATAAGGCGATGTTCTTCACCTTGTTCATCATCACTATTGAGAGGAGTTCTAGTCATGTCTCTATTGGGAGGGAACAAGTTATTTTCTCTTTCACCCATGTCATCATTAAAGAGGGGATTTCGACTCACATTATAAATGGGGTTACTATTATCACCTTCTTCTTGAGTTCTTTGGGTATGATCTTCTTGTTGAATATCCTCTTTTAGCTTATTATATTGAGATCTTGTAAAAATAGGCATATGATTTTTAAACATTCTTCTAGACTTAGATCACAATTTGATAAGTGCAAAAATGATGATGTTTTGATCCAATAAGATGAAAATATTATGATATGATCAAAAGATGTTCCTAATTCTTGATTGTGGCTTCCAATGATAAAGGATATCAGAATCCTATTAGGGAAGTTGAATCAATAATCAAAAATTTACTTGAAAGGTCCACTTTTAAGATTTGATTCTTGTTTTTGAAGAATGATAAGTATATCAAATAGCCTAATTAAACTCACTAAAGTATTTGACTAGGATGGGTTGGATATTCAATAGAAGATTGTGGCAGATAATCAAACTCAAGAGGCTGATTGTGATTGTGTCATTGAGATAGATCTCTTCTCTACAAATATGCTCATGAATATAAAGGCTCTACAACATACTCGTCAGCAAACCCGCTAGCAAAATCTTGGTATCTATGGAGAAACTCACGGTGATGAAGCAAGACGTTTCAACTTTTATACAAAAACTTTCTACGTTGCAAGTTTTTCTTGTAACCTAAATGTTTCTTAGGTTCCTTGATCCTATTGGCAATAGAATTACTAAAAAACTTAGTTGATTTACACTCTCTAAGCATGAGAAAAATATCAATATGCTACAGGACTGAAGATGTTATAAACTAAAATTTGTGAAAAAAGTAATAATTCTAGAAAAGTGACAAATGCACTACTCTGTACCCTATATGCTCTGTAGAAATAGGAATATGCACCAGAGAAATAGTCAAATGCACTACAATAGACCTCAAATGCGCTACTCTGTGTCTTATATGCACTACAAAAAAATGCTTTGATAGTGACAAAAATTGTTTGTAGAATATTCAATCTATGCACTCAAGCATGCTCTAAATGTGCTGAACTAACCAGTGAATGCACTAGAACAAACCTTATATGTGCTAAGATATAACCTAGATGCACTAAAATAGTTTTCCAAATTAGTTTTTTGAACAGTTTTTGAACAATTTCAACTGAATTTTTGCATGTTCATTTTGGATGATCTTTTATCTGAATTAATGTGATTGAAAACACAACAAACACTTTGAAAACAATTGTTTTTAAGCTCTATGCTAAACATCAAGTGTATGTTCAAAAATGTTTTTCAAAAAGTGTTTTTACAGGTTTTATACACAACAGAAAACTTAGGAAGACTCACTCTTAATACTCAAGTAGGTCATCATAATAACCACAACCCACATCTTAGAACTGCGTCAACTCACACAACCATGTTACTCCCGAAGGGGAACCCGTGTTTTTTTCTTTTCTAGGCATGTACTCAGAGTGACAGAAGTGGATACCATATCCCCTGAGCAAACAGTCCTTGGCAGTTATATGGTGAGTGTCTTGGGGGAATATTCTTCCCTCCCCTTGCACTGTGATTATTAGGATGTTCAGAAACTGATTTCGGCTGACTACTACACTAGGTTCATAGTATGGGTTTCTGTTCGGTGCAGCAATAATAAAATCCCTCAAGAGACCTCCCAACCTTTAGAACAAAGGATTTGGGGATGGCTATCTTGCACACTACCCACAAAAGTGGGTTTCCCTAGTTTTCCTTTAAATTTTATAGTGGGGTGGAATAGCCTGGCTTTGACTTGAACCCACTTGGGTCGTTCCTCTTAGGTGAGTACTTTTTCCCACAAGAGAAGTCCCTCTACAGGATGTAATAAAGCATTAAAATTTCATGAATTGAAAAGGCGAGTCTGGTATTCTGATCACCCAGTTAAGGGGAGAGCATAGACCTATTACCACAAAAAAAGAAAACAATGTTCTTTTTAGAACCCAAATGACAATGATTTAATCTATGTGAAGATGTTGCTTCACAAAAAGTATGGGATTCATCTTAACTAAAAAAATAATTGTGTGGTGACTATCCTACATTGCTTCATTTTAATCCATGCCTACCCTAGGGTTGCTTCTTTTTAACCAAAAAAAAAAGCTCTATTTACGGAAGGTGTCAGACTTAGAACTTTGTTTAGTTACAATTTGTAAGCACTAAAAGATCCTTCATTTGCTCTGAAACATAGAGAAAATGTGCCAAAACAGACATTAAAAGTGCTACAGAAATTCTTAAATGCGCTACAATAAGTCTCAAATGTGCTAAAAGAAAAATGCAAAGAAATTTTCTTTTTTTACAAAAAATTAATAAAGTAAACCTAGTGTATGCACCATTTTGTTCCCTATATGTGCCGTTTTGTTCCTCAGATGTGTTGTTCTATTCCCCAGATGTGTTGAAACAATTCCTGGATGCGCAGAAAAACCTGCAAAAGCACTGTTAAAAATCTTGTATGCACTAAAAAAAATGACGTATGCACTAAAACACAGATTTTCATCAGAAAGTTGAATTCCAGAATGTAGAAACCTATTAGAAAACCTACAATTGGATGTTAAAAATGGGGCAAGGCCCCATGGTGGGTGCCATAAAATGTGTGATCGATTTTAAGTGTGATAAATGTATATTAAAAACAAATCAAAACACACCAATGAAACTTTAAATCAAAGCATAAAATAAAGGAAATAAATGCAAACTTTGTTTATGCTTCAAATATGTCCCATTTTCCTTTATCTCTAGTGTTTTGTCGATTCTAGTGTGCTCTCAAATTTGTATGCTAGGCTCAATAAACAATCTTCCTAGAGAAATAGATTGAATATGAATGCATGCAATGCTATGCTAAGATATGATTATACTGATACTAAATATGATTGCTAAAGTGAAAGATTATGAGATTATGAAAGCTAAAGATGATAAAGAAAATGCTAGACTTCTAGAATGCAATTAAGTTCTAATGTGCGCGTGTTGTGTGTAACCAATGCTTGGATTCATAGAGATATTTATAGAGTTTTTGAAAGATTCTGATTGGCTGATGTGATCAATGGTTGTGAAAATTCCTAGCAGATCGAAAGGTCGAAGATGGATAAGGCTGGAGAGAAAAATAGAATAAAACAAAAAACAAGCTTTGTTTCCTTTTTCATGTAAGAGATAAGATGAGATGATAAAGATGAATTGTAAAAATCATCTTTTTGTGAGATTTTGGAAAGATTTTGAAGATAAATATTGAATTTATCAAATTCAATTATTCATTTATTGGTGACATGGATTATTTTCTTAATTAAATAAAATATTTAATTATGATTTGAAAAGATATGAAAGATATTTAATTAAATCATTTAAGAAATGACATGTGGATTAAATTAATTAAATAAAATATTTAATTAATTAGAAGAAAGATTTGAATAGGAGAGAAGAAATATTTAAATTTTAATTAAATCAAAAGACTTAATCAAATTCAAAAGGTGATAATTAATTAAAATAAATAAAGAGTATTTATTTAATTAATCAAGTAGACATATGGACATGAAATGATTAAACAAAATTGATTTATTTAATCATGACAGAAGAATAAATTGAATGAACAATATAATTAAATTAATTAAATTTAATCATATGTAGAGGACTTTAGATAAATTAATTAAATAATAAAATATTTAATTAAATGCCAGGATTAGACATGACCAATTTTATGCATATACAACTCCTAGGACATTGTTGGTGATATCTTCCACTTGGAAACTTCCCTCTTGAAGATCCTATGGTAATGGAGGAAGTTTGAGTGGGGGATTGTTAGATCCAATAAGATTTATTTCAGGAGCATTTTGACTCAAGTCACTTGAAGTAGATGTTTCCTAGTTGGCTTCCATATTTTTCTTGTGTTGAGATCTAGTTTGGACCATCAAAATAAGGATCAAATTTCAAGAATGTACGAGGTGAACCTATAACTCCTTAGGTTGGTCTAAACTTTGGGCACAGAAAAGAAAATCTAGGATGTTAAGGATCAAGGATGGTGATGAGATACATGAGAGATGGATGATGTGAATGATTTAACTCTTGAGACCTTTGGAGGAGATACTAGACTTTAGGACTTTTTGATTTTTTGATTTTTTATTTGATTTGGTTTTATTTGATTTTGGATTTGATTTTGGATTTGATTTTGATTTTGATTTTGTATAATGAACTTATAAACCCCAAGATGTTGGATGTTATCTTGGGATAAAATTGTCCATAAGGTGATAATTTAACTGTGTATGAAGAAGGATTCATCCACTCACACTTAGTCAAACAAGATGATTTTGATTTTGATTTGAAGGATTTGCCAAAAGTCTAGTATGAATATTTTTCCAAGGGTGTAAAGAGTTGTTTGTGAAATGGGATTTGATTGATGTTTGAGATGGATGAAAGTGTTGATTTTGATCCTAAGTGAACCTAGAGAGACTTTTTCTTACAAGACCTTGGTATTGAAGAACAAGCTATACTTCTTATGTAAGGAACTAAAAACATTCAAAAAGGCTTGGATTTTGACAATAATAGAATGAATACAAATTCAAAGTATCTTTTGAAGCACATTTGTAGAAATTATAGACCAATCTCTCTCTAACTTCATAAATTGTTCAAATACATTTCTTGAGAACTCTTGGACTAAGACACTTGGTAGACTTTGGTTTTCAGATTTTGATCTTGCAGGAAATCATTTGAAGAAACACATGTGTGGGGTTCAATTATTTCTTATCTTGCTTAATGAATTCTTTTTACCACAAACACTTTCTTGCTTAGCTTTTCAAACTAAATGTTTGTCTTAATTTCTTTTCATCCCATAAGATCCATTATGTGGAAATCAAGAGAATCAAGGCAATAGTTCCTTAATGTTGACTTTAGGAAAAGAAAATTGAGATATAATTCCAAATACTTAGAAGACTCTAAGGATAGAATCCCTAGGGACAAGCAGTAATACTTGGGCCTTTCAAAGGTATTTTCTTTTCCTAAAGGGTTTGAAATTTGATGACCTTGTTGAATGTTTGTTTTCAAGATTTTGAATTTCAAGCATTTTGTTCAACTGACTCAATGATTGCACAATGCTAGGATAGAAGAGAAAATATTTGTTGAATTCCCACTTGGATAAATCTAGCTGCACTTATTCAAAACGGATGACTAGAAGCTTGACCACACTAGCTCCCCTCCATGGCACTCACTTCTATAGGTCAACCAAGCTTCATTTCTCATGAATCTCCCATGATGAAATTTTCATCTCTACAAAGAATCAAAAATATGTGGGATGGCTTTGGAGGTTCGACCTCCCGACGCAAATAAATATTGAGATTTTTGGCTACTACACAAAGCATTCATAATAAGGGCATTTGGTTCAAAGGAAACAATGATAAACTCCCTCTAGATGTCTCCCAACCTTTAGAAAAAGGGATTTAAACAACATAAAGATACTAGGGGAGAGCTATCATGCATCACTCAGTTGATTGCAAACTTTCCTCACAACCACAAATTTATATAGTGGTTTGGAAGAGCCTAGCTTATGCTTGTTACCGCTTGGGTCGTTCCCTTGGGGTGAGTACTTTTTCCCACCAAGGAAAGCCCTCTAAAGGTAAAAAAATAGCAAGTAAGAACATCCATAGTTCGATCAATCTTTGTTTGCGTGAACAAAGAGAGAACACACGTGATGCCTTTTCTCACACTAGCAAGTTTTGTTCAATTTAAAAAACCCAAATTTAAAATTTGGAGGAAATCTTTTAGACAAACTAATGCCACCAAAATTATTTTGATTCTCACGATCTTCATGAAGCATGAGAGAAGTACATACACATTTGAATAACAATATTTTGTAGAAAGGATTACAAAATAGAACAAACATGAATTCTTTTTAACCCTCAAAAGCAATAATGAACTCTTTTTATAGCACCAGATTTGAGTGTGAAAGTTGATTGTTCAATTTTAACCAAATCAAAAATCTAGTAAGTTTCTAAGATTCAATTTTAACCAACTTGATAAAGCTTGAGTTATGGGTTAATTTTAAGTCCAAATTGAATCTAGTTGGTCCTAGAAATTTAAATGTAGAAGTAAAAGCTCAAATTGTCACAAAGAGCATTAAAAACTGCTTTTAAGACTTCAAAATCTATCTCTCCCCTATTTCCTACAAATGTAGCATTGAAAGGTAGATGTGATGTTGAAAACATAGATGCAGCACTCTGGTGATCATGAATGTGGTGCTATGTAGAGACATAGAGCACGAATGTGGCGCAATAAAAAATGTGACGCTCTGCGGTGAGAAATTTATACAGAAGACAAAGACAACATATGCAACGCTCGATCAAAAGAAGTGAGATAGTGACAAGCGAATGTAGTGCGACATGAAAAATGTGGCACTAGATGTCAAAGGTGGTGCTCTATAGCGTTGTTCCCCTATAGCTACCAAAAAAAAAGAAAAAAAAAGTGAATGTGAATGTGTTAGATTGATCTTACCTCCTTATAGTGCCAAAATGTGAGCACAAAACCTGCATAGACTAACAAGAGATCAGAAAAACAATGTTAAAACAAGTTAGAATAGTAAATCTAATGCTCCCTATGAAATTATTTAGCTAATTTAAGAGAAAACATGAAATAAACAAGAAACTAAACCAAATGAAGCATGTAATCTAAATTAAACTAGCTAAACCTCCATCCCAGAGGGGGAGTGGTGCTCCTTTTATGTGGAAAGAATCCCTTTCCAAATCCCTTGATAAGCTTGATGAAGTTGACTGATGAAGTGTAGATGATCTAAGTCTACAATTGACAATAACCTTGCAAAAATAGATGAAAATGATGAAATGCTATGAAATGCTTATGGACTCAAATGCATATAGTGATAATACATGAAGTTGTGGATCCATATTATGAAAAGGATGCCTCTATTTATAGAATTCAAGAGTTGAAGAATGAGAGGATTTGATGAATGTGGGATAAATTGAGAGCCAATGAGAATGTACCAAGTGTCACAATTCTACTGGTTGAGAGTGAAGCATAGTTTGGGAAATGTGTGAGTGAAGAGGGATGGAAGAGAAGTAAATTATGTTGGTTGAGAATTTGAAATTTGTGTAAGAGGAATTGAATGAGATTTGAGAGGATGTAAGAGGATTTGAAAGGTTGTAAGATAATTAAATGCAAATGTGAAAGGTTTTCGAAAATCTTTGGAGGGAAATTGAATAAGAGGAAGTTGAGAGGAATATTCCTTGGTGAGAGAAAATAGATGAATTAAATAATTAATTGAAATTATTTTCATGTGCAACTTGGTTAGTTGACCATAGTTGATTTAACTCTTGAAGAGGTAAAAGCTAGAGGATTTGATAATGATGATTAGAAAGCTGATTTAGGATTAATTAATTTAGAATTAATTAATTGGAAGAGGTTAGGAGATATGACATTTGATTTGATTGCTTTTTAATAAAATGGGAGGATTAAGAGAGGATTTAATTCAATAAGATGAATAATTAGTTAGAAGAAGGGTGAATTAATCAAATAAATTTAATTATTCTATTAATAGTGGAATTTTTTGATTTTAATTAAATAATGTTGATTATTCAATTAATTAATCAATTTGACTAATTTTAGAAGAAACCGTGTTAGTTGATCAAAAATTAGATGCATAGTATCAATCAAGAATTTTTTCAGTGTCTACAATCTCCTATCCACATAATCCATTATCGTCCTATCCTCTTCCTAAGACTTGGTTCTCCCTTGTCATTGGACCCCATCCTATCCTCCATCCAATCTTATCTTATCCAATCCATCTATTCTGCCAATCCACCCATCCCCATCAAATCCTATCCAATGCAATCAATCCTAATCCATGTGATCCAACCTTGTAAGCTAATGCACCATCCTTAAGCAATCCATCATCTTAATCCAAATCAAGTCAAAATCCATTGATCCACTTTAATCCAACTATCATCATAGGGATGTATCCTTCCTAATCCATATTTTATTCTTATCATTAACAACATAATCCTTGGGGTACACATTGTTCTTATTGTTAACTTTGCTATCCTTATCATTATCATCACCAATCCATCAATCAATCCATTGGTTTTCAGCTTGACTTGGAGCTTAGTCCTTGCTTTCTTTTTGGTTTGCTATGCATATTTTCTTGTTTCTTATCATTTTTTTCATTTATCATGGTCTTTTGCACACTATTGCCATAGGGGAATCATGGTCTTCCATATCATGGTGTTATAAGAAATATGTTTGAACTTGACATTTTTTATCACATACTTGGCACATTTTCATCATGGTTCCTTATACCTTGGTGCATAATGTCAAGTAAAATATCAAATATAGGTTTCTCTTATCATTGCAACATGATGATCATTCATTCTCCCTCTCCATCCATATCTCCACCCCTCTTACCTATTTTTAAAAAATCCTCATGTATTTCATCTTTTCATCTTTTCATCCTTCTAGTTCTCTCACCCATTTCGAGAGCACACCCGTGTTCTCCTAACCCACATGTCCTCTCAAAGGGGCATACCACTACCTCCTCATCATCCTTCCTCACCTTTCCTAGTGACTGGGGCATCATGCCACTATTCCTTATTCCTTTCCTACCCACTATGTTTTATTCTTCTTTGAAATGATGTTACTTCTCTTAGTCACATCATCTCAAAGAGGGGAAAAATGTAGTCACCCAAAATAATATTTAATTAAATAATACTTGTTATTTATTTAATTTAACATATATCCCTTATCCTAATAATTAATTAAATAAATATTCATTATTTATTTAATTAATTTACCCATTACCTTTATCCACCATCCTTAATTAAATAAATCTATGTTTATTTAATTAATGCAACCTTTACCCGTATTACTCTAAATCCCCTAATCCCATTTAGGTTAATTAATCCTTGATTAATTAACCTTATCCACTTCCTAATCATTATTATCTCATTCTCCAACTTTTGACTCCACCCAAGATAATAAACCCTTGGTTTATTAACTCAAACCATTCTCATTAAATCAATTAATCCTTGATTATTTGATCTAACCCTCATCCCTAATCCTCATTACCATTATTTCCTAATCTTAAATTCTTATATCTCACCTACCCCACTAACCTCTTACATAAATTTAATGCCTCTCTTCCCAATGTGTGCTCACACATGTGAAAACACCTCCCCATTTCACCCCCTCTATCTTGTGACACTTGTCACAAGGCTAATCAATCCTCATCCTTGATCCAAACCTCACCTTCTCAATCAATCTCAACCCTCCATTTTCCAATTAATCCTAGCCCTTGACTCCTCTCACCAAAATCTTATATAATGAGGCCTTGACCCTCATTCTTTCAAAAACATCCATCCTATCCTTATGTTGTCAAAAAATCCCTCCAATCCATCTCCATCATACTATCATCATGCTAAAATCACGAGAAACCACATCCATCTCAAGCATTGGAGAAATTTTTTAAGAAATGGTAGCTTCTTGTGAGCTCAATCCATGAACATGAGAATAATATGAAGGTATAAACCTTGTTTATGTATTTCCTTTATGCATTTTTATCTATTTCCATTCATATGCATCTTCCCATCTTAAAAAAAATTGAGGAATTCCTAAATACAATGGTAAAAGGAAAGACTAATGAGTGCACTAGACTTGAACAAGAAGTGGTAAATCTGAGATCAAATTTGGAAAAATAAAGAAATCATGAAGATAAATTCAATACAAGTTCTAAAATTCTTGATGAGTTGATTGTTGGACAAAAAGCATCTAAAGATAAAGGAGGTTTGGGACTTGAAAGAGGAGAAAACTCTATAGAAAATCAGACATCTAATGCAAAGAAGATCAGTGAACCTGGTAAAGTTGAAGGCATGAGGAACTATGGCAAGTTCTGGAATTAGAGAAGCAATGTTAGAAGAACCCCCATCAGAAAAAACAAATGCTCAAAGGTATCAATATTTCAATGGTTTTTTTTTATTTTTATAATAAATTTGGATATAGAGTTTCGGAATGTAAAAGCATAATGAATAATAATGTTTCATCCTTTACTAGAAAATGATTTACATGAAAGAAATTTGGACATAGAGCAAATAATGCAGAAGTTAGATGATGAATAGATACAATAATGGTAGAATAATTCAATCTTTTAGTGGTTACTACTATACATGTTATGGATTTAGACACAAAGCTAATCAATACAGATTCAAAATAGATGGAAGGAACAATGATCAGAAAAATATCATATGCAACAATTGTAGAAAGCCTGGAAATATTGCTAAATTTTGCAAAAATAAGAACACAAGGAAGAATGATCCAATGAAGAGAGAAGAACCATTCAAGAAAATTGATCTAAATGAAGTGAAGAAGGAAATAGGAAAAATATGGAGAAAGAAAGAAGAGACTAAGGATAAGGGAGAATCTATACCAATCTCTGGTGTAGATGCTTCCTCTGGTAACTAGGCCCAAATAGGGGGAGCTTTATTGAAAATCATATAACCCCCTATCGATATGTTGTGTTATGGCCTAAAACAAAGATGTAAGATGGAAAAGAATAATATGAATCTTTTGGTGAAAACTGCAGAATAAATTATCTAATGTGGAAATTTGTAGAGCTTCTGAAAGTTGACTATGCATACAAGGTTTCAAAGTTCACCAATTTTTTTTTGAAGCATTTATTGTTGAAATCAAAGAGTTAAAAGTGTGCTTTAGAAGATAAATTAATTTCATTATACACATTCAAAGGGGAAGAGAATTGTAGAAGAAGAATTTGAAGGGTTCGACGCATCTCCCGATAGATGAACATCAAAACCCTAAATTTTCCAAGTTGTTTAAGAGGTATTTTGCATATTCAAATCCTCCAATTTTTTTCTTTAAAATAAATTCAAATACAATTGAAGGACCGAAGGTTGTATATGTCTCACAGAGACAACATCCTAAACTCAAAAGGTATACCGTCAATTTTTTATTAGATCTCGCAAGTGCACTCTCTAGCACTCCCTACAGAGTTTTGCCAATTGAGGAAATTAAAGCATATATTCATGGGGAAATAGAATAAATTTCCTCTAATAGATTATTTATTCTATGGGAAAATCAATTGGAAGGAAATGATGACAACGTAAAACTAGAATACAAAGCCCTAAGTGAGAAGAGGCTGGATGTGTGGTGGAAGTTTCCATCATTTGAAGGAAGAGAGAAGTACACCAGAATGGTGTTAAGAAGAATTCACAATGAATCCATATGGATTAATGACCCATACACAATAACCAAGGAAGCTATCAGATATATTTAACTGGTTTGTGGTCCTCTAAACCAATTCTAGACTAAAAACTCTATCAAATTCAAGGATATAATAGAGAAGACATGTGCTACCCTTGATGAAAAAGAACTCACTTGGAACATGATTAGAAATCTAGTTGTCCAGTATGCTGCAATGCTTATAGGTCACAAAATCTATCACCCAAATAGAGACAATGTATCCTCTGCCATCATTGTTCACATTGCACAAGATATGATTGAAAATGGTACTGACTATGACCCTTGTGAATTGCTCCAACAATATTTGTTGAAAAACCTAAAAGAAATCAAGATGAAAAAGAGCATACATTCAGGTCTAGAATGCTGATAATTTGTCTACTTTTCTACTTCATGAAGGAAGTACCTATGGTTGGAAAAGTAGATTAGACAAATGCAAAACCTGTTGCACATTAGATAGAAAATAATATGAGAATACTTGGAGGTTTGGATGCTTAATATGATGCTCTTGCAACATTCTTTAGAATGTTTCAAAGGAGAATGAATGAAAGAGTGAGAATTCCTAAGAGTGTGTTGGGAAGTTACTTAGGAGACATTAATTTTCTTGTCTCTAGTGACTTTTGCTTTATAAAAGAAATTGAGCCCAGAACTATTTGGATCTCTAAAATATACTATGAACTAACAGAAGAAGAAGTTGTTCACTATGCAAAAGTTATTTTAAAAATCCCCAAAGACCTCAGCAAATCAAGATTAGATGATAGGACTAGAGATTAATCCTTTGACAGCTCTAGGAGAATAGGTAAGAAAAGAAAGAGCACTATTAATCCTTTAGTTGTAGAAAAATTTAAACAAGAAGTTACAGAGCAAGAGGATACTAATGTTGAAGAAGAAAGAATTCACATAGAAGATGCTCAAAATGAGAATGTAACTAGAGTCACAACTATCAATGCACCAGATATGGATGAAGCCATAAAATAATTACAAGAGATAACCCTAATAAACAACATTGATACATAATTACCTACTATAGAAAATTTTAGATGCTTGGTTGATTCATTTAAGGTATATGTCTCTAGACTAAAAGGACAAGCTAGAAGTGAATCAAAGGAAAAGCCTGCAAAGAAGAATCTAGGGGATATCACAAGGAAATGTACAAATGCACATCATAGAGTCATGAAATGTTTGAAGGGTTCTCAAACTTGTGAAGAAGAAGCACATAACCTACTTTCATACTACTTGAAATGGCTAAATAACACATGAATCATAAAGGATGCCATGAGCTCAATTGACACACAAATAATCTGTGAAGCATATATTATGATCTAGCAAAAGACAGGGACAATCAAATCTAGACTAGCATTATGAAGCTACATGACAACTACTCTACCTTGTAGAATCATAGAGAAGAAACAATCAAACAATATGTGATACTAAGGGACTTTGTGAAGATAAAGCATATTCCTATCTCAAGTTCCCTTGCCAGTACTGATAAACTCTCAAGGATAAATCTCAACCCCAGTACCATGGAAGAAGGAGAAAAGACACTAATGGAGCTTGAATTATAATGCAAGACTCTAGCAGAAGAAAAAAGGATTCGGGAAGAAGGTAGATCTACTTGGAAAGACACTTTGAAAAAGTTCAAAGGGTCAAAATCTTTAGGTTGACAATTCTTACTTTTATGCATTTTCCTAAGTTTTCATAATCCCTTATTGCATTAAGTTCCTTTTTTTATTATTTCTCTAAAGAGGATTCAACATATATCTCTGAGGGAGTATACTAAGTTTTGGCACACCCTTTTCCATTGACATCAAAGGGAGAGAGATAGTGGAAAAACATTTTTGTCAAAACATTTGGGGGAGAGATAGCTACATTAAGGGGAGAGATAGTTGAAATTTTTTTTGGTCAAAATAATTGGATAGATATTGAAGAAATCCTTTTGGGAGAGATATTTGTAAGGGGGAGACAAGTTTTGAAACAAGCTTTCGATTTTTTTTTCCTAGTATGCATGTTACCATCAATGACAAAGGGGGAGATTGTTAGAAGTTGGAAGTCTGTCATTGATGATGTTGTTTGGAAACATGAGCATGAGGTGTATATATTGATTGATCCAGAGATTTTAATTGATGTCAACATTGTTATGATCATCCTAGCATAATCTAGAAGTATTGTTGGTGACTTATGTATAGTGCAAGTTGATCCAGAAAGTATGGTTTATCAGGAAATTGGCTAAGTATTTCCTTTGACAATTTTATGTTTAGTGAATCAATTTTTGGGTCCACACTTCACCATGAGTTGGTATAGTCTTCTAGGATTGTAACTACAATTTTGAGTTCATGAGATGCAACAATATTCAAGTTTTTGTGACATTCTATAAAGTTTCCATAAAGATATGAATGACAGTGTGCAACCTTGTATATAATAGTTATCCTTTGTATAGTGTACCATTGTGGGAGATTTCGCACTTCTTTGTGAATAATTATTTAATTTTGTGATGATGAAGATAAGTTAATAAATTTTGGTTGAATGGGAATTTTAAGGGAGATCGAGCTTTAAGGTCGCATGTTTGGTGAATTACATGTACACTTAAATATTTTGTGTTTAGGTCTATTTTGGGTGAACTTGATGCATAGCAGGGTGGATGTTATCAACAAAATATCAACTAAAAAAACTTTGCAACTTTGAAACCCTAACTTGGTTTTCTCAAAAAATCCTTAAATTACCCTATTAGTACTCCAAATAGGGGTTTTTCATCATAACTTTCAGAGAAGACTTCAAAACAAAAAAATGAACACCATTCAAGATACCCTCTATGCCCCTTAGAAACATATCAAATTTGTATATATGGTTGTTTTAGAACAAAACCCTCAAATTTTGACTACTACGTTGTAATTAGGCCTAATTAGGCTTGTTTTACAAGGCAACAATATGAAGTACTATCTGCAAACTACCAAAATTCACTCCAGGCCTTCCATCATGTCACATGGGGTCTATGTATGCAATTTTTATCCACTTGAACAATCTTCAAACCACCTTTCTACAAAACCCTAATGTCTACATATCTCCTAAGCCTAATACTTGGTGATATTAGGCTAGGGCTGCATCAAACTTGGCCCTAACTCCATCCCTTGCTTCTAAAAACACTAAAAACCTTTAAAAAAATCCTATCTACCTCCATTCCACCAATTATCAAACTTTTCCACTGGTGGAATGGGTCAAAAACTCATTTTTTCAATCAAACCCTCTCAACTTAGGGTTTCCTAGTAGTTTATAGTAAATTGACTCCAACTCACTTCAATCTCAATGAAAATAGATGAAATCAAGGAAAATGATAGTAGATTCAATCCTACATAAATTTCAATGCAACTTAAATCATTTGCAGGTCGTACAGGGCCACCCTATCTTCTGTAGCAATAAAAACATAATGGAAAACACAGAAAACAACGTATATTTTATTGTTTGATCTCCAAAAGAATCACCAACAAGTTTCCTTGACCATACAATGCAATATTCAAACCTTTACAAGCTAAAAAAAATAGTTCCAAACTATTTTTCAAATATCCAACCATTCAACTTCCACAAAAGTCCAAAAATGCAAAAGTTGCTTGAGCAACTTTGCAACTTTTTGTAAAACTTTACATCAAAACCCAAAAATGACCCCACATGACTCAAAACATGAAACATGGTCACAATATACCTTATTACAAACAAAAAGTGACTCAACATCACAAAATCTAACATTAAACTCCCTTGTAGATCATGAAGACTAGGTGCCCCTGCACCATACTCCTGGGGAAAACAAAATCTCAAGTTCCACTTGAGATTAGACCTTGAACTATTGCACCATGGATTTTGATGCCTTTCCACTTCACCAGGTATTCATAGTACACTTTGTGCCTTGTTCTTTTGGCTTCTTTGGTATCCAAGATGCACACTAGCTTCAATGGTTGACTTGGTGGCAAATCTCTAATCCAATCTTCATTTGGAACCTTTGATGTACCTGCATCTTTACCTGCAATCACAACCTGTTTATAAGGGTATAGGTCAAAAATATTAAAAATTGGAGAGATAACAACTCCATGAGGGAGTTCAATCTCATATGCATTTGCTCCAAATTTTTGGACCACCCTACATGGCCCTGTCTTCTTCATCTGCAACTTTGAATACTTCCCTTTAGGAATTCTTTCCTTCCTCAAATGAGCCAAGACCAAGTCCCCCACTTTGAAATGAACCTCTCTCTTTTTCAAGTCTGCATGTTGTTTATATTTATCAACACTCTTTTGAAGGTCTCTCTAACCTATTGATGTATTTCTCTCATGGCAATTGCAAACTCTTCTCTTTCAACACTCCTCTCCATGCCACTCAAATCTCTGAGTTCAAACACTCCCTTAGGCTACAATCCATACACAATCTCAAATAGGATTTTACCAACACTTTTATTCACAGAGTTTGTGATGTAGAAAAAAGGACCCTTTGCTTGACATGGGATTAATTCATGATAAAATGGACTTAATGAGGTCTTAATCTAGTTTTTTGAGACATTTTATGCATCCACACTAGGTCTTGGACCCTTACACAATGAATAAAATATGTTTATTGACGTCTTGTGAAGGTGTTGTGAAGTTTTGTAAGACATTTCTACATTCTTCTAGACTCTATTTATTACAATTCAGCTAAAAATCACCTTTTCATCACTAATCAAGTCCTATTTTGAAGTGTTGTAAAGTCTTGTAAGGGATTTTCACACTTTTCTAGATTTAATAAACCTATTTCTCCTTAATTCAATATTATAAAATGTGTTTAATAACATTATTACATCAATCTAGAAGGTTTATAAAATAAGCTTAATGTTAAACTAGTGTTGTAATGTGTTTCACACATTCACATTGGTTATTGTGCCTTCCTAGGCTATGCGGACCTCATTTTAGTGTTGTAAAGTGTATTTAATCACACTTTCACATTGAATTATGTGTCTCAAGCCTTATTTTAAATTTACATCATCATTAATAGGCCCCTATTAACCCATATTATTAACCCATATTGTGCATCCTGATGCTTTCATTGATCAAATACTCAACAAGATTGCATTTTAGACCTTATTTCCTTATCTCTTAGCATTTGAGCTGTCAAATTGGCCCCTGTGGGACCCATTCACCATGCATGGAGAATTAGTCCCATACAGATGGAACCCATTCACCATGTGTGGCGAATGAGTCCCATTTGGCTCAATTTTGACCTTTGAGCAGGAAAAAAGTGAAATTGTAGTTTATTATTTCATGCCATCCTATGATGAGGTATTAACAGGTAAATTAGGAGAATTTCAAATAAATACAAGTATTTTAACTCATTTTTTCATATCTCTTATCTCTTATCATTCATTAATCTTCCATCTCAAGTTAAGCAACTTAGGGTTTTATCATTTCAAGTCATCAGATCCTACATGTTCTATTGCAAAATTTCAAGATCAATCATCATGGAAAGGTAATAATCTCCATTATTGCATGTTTCATTACATCATTTCATCATTTTGGTTTAATTACCTAAAAGGGGTTTGACCAAAGCAAACCCCCACGCCCTAACATTCAACATTTCTTCTTATTTTCTTGTGTGTTTGTAGATTTAGGTCTCTTGGAAGCTTGGAAATCATTAAATATCAAGTTTCAAGGTTATTCAAGTCTTCTCCTCTTTGTTCAAGTCAAAATATCAACAAAAAGTGATTTTCAAACCCGAATATGACAACTTTATAAGTGGACACCTATAGAAGTCTGAAGTGCAGATAAGAAGCTTCAGAATCCACTCTTGAATATTCAAAAATTAAAAAGTGGACTCATTCTCCATGGGTGGAAAATGAGTCCCACTCCAGGATCAATTTTTAGTTTTCTGCATTTCTAAGTACACTTTTGTCAAAAACGGGTTCCGACACAGTTTGGCAGAACTAGACTGATTCACCCAGAATGGAAAATGAGTCCCTCCGGGCTTGAAAAACAACATCGAAAATATTTCAAAAACAATTTCCAGTCCTCATCAAAGTTCCAAGTGTGCACTTCTAGTCTGAGTCATTTCTGTTGCATTCTTCCATTCTTTTGTAGGTGATTTTGCAATACATAATGTGTTTTCAAACAATTTGTTTTCCTTTAGTTTCTATTCATTATTTAATTAATATTATTAGTTTCTTGCATTTAAATATTACATCTAGGAATTTTTCACCCTTTTCTACCCATCTTATATTGACTTTGAATGTGAACATAAGAATTTTCAACCCTATTCCTTCCCTTTAAGGTGAAAGATCCTAGAAGGGTAAGTGTCTAATAGGGTTCCAAAAATCTATGTTCCATTTTGGTGAACCTTATTTTTAGAATAATTTCTTGTCTAATTTGGAGTCCTTTTTCATAAATATAGCTTGCATTGATCTTGCATTAGGACTTGCATGAATTCATTTGCATGATAGATTTCAAATTTTGCATTCATAGACAAGTGCATTTAGGTTGCATTTTTGGCATCTAAATTCATTTAGATTTTTTTAAATTCTGCATTTTTCACTTAGGTCTGCATCATAGCACTTAGAAACCATAAAAAATCCTCAATTTTTTTCAAAAATTCTAAAAATAGTGGGTATGTGCAGGATCATGATGGGCCAAAAAGTGGCAATATTATGGGTATTTGTAGGGTATGTGGCTGATGAATTTTTTACCCAAAATTGATGAAATGAAAAGGGTTTTTAGAGGAGATTCTCATATTTCCACCAATATAAATTATGATTTAATTTGAATTTAATAAATAATTATTATTTATGTTCTATTAGAATTACGACTAAAGTCGATCGATAGGCTGATTGAAAAACATCTATAACTTTCAAATGGTATAATATTTTTTGAATCAAACATGCATCACATTCTATGCTTCACATACTATAGGATTAAGAAAATAAAAATTAAATTTCATGAATTTTTGACCAAGTTAAGGTGGTACATACGAGTTTTTATATTTTTAAGTTGTAATAAAAATTCATAATTAATTATTTACTTGGAAAAAATTACAAAAAAATATGAATCACATCGGACATGAGTCCTACTTATATATAAAATTTTATAAAA
This sequence comes from Sequoia sempervirens, assembly GCA_007258455.2. Taxonomy (NCBI): domain Eukaryota; kingdom Viridiplantae; phylum Streptophyta; class Pinopsida; order Cupressales; family Cupressaceae; genus Sequoia; species Sequoia sempervirens. The sequence goes on along the minus strand of VDFB02000015.1, from coordinate 320,781,506 downwards.
AAATATTATCATTTTATTATGGTTAGGGTGGTCAGACAAACACCTACTTCTTATTTTTTCCCTAAAATTTAAGTACTATTGCATTGAAATTTCAAATTTTACCAAATAGATTTTATTTATTTTTAAATAAACCTAGTAGTTTAGAAACTACATTCAATTTTCTACAGATTCTATTCTTACATATTTTTTAAATAATATAGATAACTTATTCAAATTTTTACGTCAAGTTGCCTAACACTGATTTTTTTTAATTTTTTGCCACTTAAGGGCCTGATTTTACCATGATGATCCTACACATACCCTAGTCTATACTAGGACTCATTCACCACCTTGGGTGAATCAGTCCCTTCTGACCCCTGAAACAACATTTTACAAAACTCAAAAAAAAATTCAATTGCATTTCTGTAGAATGCATTTTGTTAAATTTAGCTTCAATTAGCTCATTTCATGCATTATTTAGTTTCTCTTTTGCATTCACAACATTTCATTTTCAAATTGTTGCATTGTGTAAATAGTAAATTAGTTTAATTAAAAACTGAAAATTGCATTTCCTTTTAAGTCATTGCATTGTACTTTATTTCTCTTTTCATCCTAGTATGTTTTCTTTTAAAATATGTGGCTTTACTTTTGTTCATAGTGGATTGTATAAGTATAAAATTCCCTCTTATGAGTTCACTTTTGATTACAACAATAAGGACTTTAAGAACAATGATCAAAAAATTGATACAATCCTTAATCTTACATTGCCCATTGGTGTGAATGGTAATGTAGACAATCATAACAATCATACTTTTTCTTCTCCCAATACCTCTCCTATTAGTGACAAAGGTATCTTGGTGAAGGAAGTTACAAGCATCGTGATTATTGATTGTCCATTTTCTTATTCCCCTTTGGATGATGTTAGCAAACAAGATGATGAAAACATAGAAACATTCTTGAATACCACCTAACATAATCCCCATAACCATGGTAATCAAACTGTTCCATCTCCTAATATCCCTCCTCAATGTCAAGAGGATAGGTTGGTATTAGAAGACATCCCTATTAAGAGTCATGAGAATCTTAACACCCCCTTCCCTAATGCTTATCCCCTTTGCGATGATCTATTTGAAAATCATCGTGCTCCTTCTCTCAATGCCTCCCTCACTTGTGATGAAGCTACTTTACACACTTCAAACTTGGCTGAGCATATTACAAGCTCTCCTAGTCGATTAGATAACATAGCACACGAGACTATGACCTTAACAACATTAGACACTCAACCAACACCTTCTCATAACCATTCCCCTCTTCATAATCCCATCTTTGATCATTCACTTATTAGTGATGAAGTCATTTTGGATGAATATAGCCTTACTTTTCAAAAACTTGTGGCTTGTTGTTCTTCTAAATGCTCTCCTTCTAGGGAGAATATCATGGTGTTAGAAAATGACAACAATAATCATGTCTCTTGCTTAGATAAAATGGTGATTCTTGATTGTCCTTCCTTAGAGATACATCAAACCAAGACCGCTGAGGTTATGAATGCACAAGTTTCCATGTGATTCCCCTTCATTAATGAACTGCATACATATCCCATGGGACATCCAAAGAATTCCCTAATTCTTTACCCACCATCACACAAGCAACAAACTCAAAGAAAAAATCAACTCATCCTCTACCAACCTAATAATAATGTATCACAGCAACCGAGTTATAACACCATTGCTCATACATATAACACTCATAATAATCTGCAACTGCCACAACCAACCCCAACCCCTTTACCTTTACCCAATCCACCTAGTGCTCATCATTACATCCCACACAAAAAGGAGTATGATCTTGTTGAACAATTAAAGAATACTCTTGCAAAAATTTCCCTTTGGGATTTACTTCAGAACTCACCAAATTACCACACTATTCTTCAAACAACCTTACAACAAATTGTAGTTCCTCATAGTACAACTTTGAATGATGTGGTAGCTTTAATCCATAGAAAAAATCTTGACATTACTTTCCATCAAAGCGAGCTCCCTCCTTTAGAGTTGCAAAACAAAAGTGAAGCTTTCATGATCATTGCTCAATAAAAAAGAACAAGCATAAAGAGAACTCTTATAGACAATGGTTCTGTTCTTAATGTGTGTAGTGTGAGTCTTTTGGATAAGCTTGGCATTCATAGATCCACCATTCGACCTAATTCTCTATCTATTAAGGGATTTGACAATGTTTCAAAGAAACCACTTGAGGTAATCATTATGCCTCTTAAAGGTGGAGGGGCCACCTTAAATACACCAATCCATGTCATGCTTTGTGAACTTTATTGTAATCTTATCTTAGGTAGACAGTGGATTCATGCCATAAATGGTGTACCCTCCACTCTTCATCATAAAATGAAATACATTTACAACAAAAAATTTTACATGCTTGACACTGACCCTAAACCTTATAGTGTCTTACAACTTTCCAATACCAAAGAGAACCCCTTGAACACATTAACACCAACCATACAAGTGGAACCTACAAAAAAAAATGACAAACACATTGAAAATCACACTACATTATTGGAAGACGATTGGGGTTCCTTGGATTTTGAGCATGACTTCTTGGGTGAATACAACATCATCCAAAAAGATTCAAAAAAGGGAAAAGACACAACAATCATGTCAACACCAACTTCGAAAGACCTTTTGAAAGCATCCACCTCAACCACTTTAGACAAAGAGGAAAACTACACAACAACCTTCGACGAACAGAATAATGAACAACCACTCGATTCCAAAGAAATGAAACAACTTTATGGAAAAGGGTATGAGCTCATGAAATGACTTGGATATAGTCAAAAAGGATGTGGTGCTCAAGAACAACGTATCTGCAACCTTATCGACCCTATCACACAACAAACAACTCATAGTCTCGGTTATTGTCCTATAATAGAGATCGCCAACCCTCCACCCAACATCAACAATATCACACAACACCCTCCTAAATCATCCTTAACAACTAGTGGTCTTGAACATCATCCTTCATCAAATGTGCAACACATAATTACACCTTCACTTAATGTCAATGTCATCTCGCACAACAATCATGATTTGAATTCGTTAGATTTTGTATCCACCTATAATTGAGCAAACAAAATCTTGCAATCTAAACAGTCTTGTGTAAGTATGACATCCAATACTAAGCAAGATGTATCTTTGAAACAAATCACAAGACCGCCTTCTCATCTTGATCAAGAGGGTATTTTTTCGAGACTCCTCCAAGATCACTTGATCACCTTCCCTCCTAGAACTCACAATAAATGTTATTCCAAGACTTCATTTTGTGCATATCATAGAGTTCATGGTCACTCCACTAATGAATGTAATGCCTTGAGTCATAAAATACAACATTTTTAGTAGTTTGGTATGCTTCCCTATGTGGGGGCACCTCATTCCTCTAATTGATATTAATTTTCACTCTAGCATACATCTCATTAACAATTTCGGCTCACCTTTGTCCTGCACTAAGTGGGGGCAAGGGGTTTGATAGCCTTGTCCTCGTATGTCACTTGTCATTGCCTCCTTTAGCTAGTCATTAACTTTTCATGAATACATAAGAGCAAGCTTGGGATGTGGATGACATGCCTTAAGTTGGCTCACATATGGCATACTCCCCTTTTTCATGAAGTATCTTAATGGAAACATATGACTTGGCATAGGGATTTTTGCGTAAGCTCTCATGTCTTCTTCTCTCTTCTTCTACTTTAAAGCAATTGCTCACGGTACAGGTGCTCACAACTACTTTAAAGTGGGGGGCATACATCACCACTCACATTTCATTGCACGATTCCTTTCTTCTTGTGATGTGTTATTTTCCTGGTGGAGTCAATGGGATTGATTCCCTTCAAGAGCATGATACGTCTTTTGACACATCCGCTCTTGGAGATGTTAAGCACAATGTCCCCTAATATGAGACCTTGCACGAACAAAGAAAAATCCCTTTGAACATTCATTACACTATTCTGCATTAACAATGTCTATGAGTGTCAAGCATACGAAGTTTTTATTACCTCATAGAGCTCGAAAACCCCTTTTTATTTGTGATGCCTTATTAAAGTTATCAAGAGGTATAACTTTGGTATGGTTGAGCAGGAAGCCCACCTAGCGGCATGAATTTTCACCATCGACACCTTTGTGCTTGTAAGTGCATACCAACTAGTGTATGTATCTTACCTTTTGGGATTTCTCACCCTGTGGATGATCAAAAGTATCATGGCCCCAGAGTGAGTATGTTGAGGCCTTCTCACCCTACAAATGACTTGAAGTTCTATGGCCCCAGAGTAAGTACACATTTTCCACCTCATCTTTCTTTCCATCTTTCCTTTACATTATTTTGTATCTTGGGGGCTTGACCTACATGTGGATCTCCCTTGAATGTTTACTTTAGTGTGAGTTTGAAGCAAGTTCATCTTCTCACTAAAGTGGGGGCTAAATGTGAGGTAGAAAAAAGGACCCTTTGCTTGACATGGGATTAATTCATGATAAAATGGAATTAATGAGGTCTTAATCTAGTGTTTTGAGACATTTTATGAATCCACACTAGGTCTTGGACCCTTACACACTAAATAAAATGTGTTTATAAACATCTTGTGAAGGTGTTGTGAAGTGTTGTAATACATCTCTACATTCTTCTAGACTCTATTTATTACAATTCACCTAAAAATAACCTTTTCATTACTAATCAAGTCCTATTTTGAAGAGTTGTAAAGTCTTGTAAGATACTTTCACGCTTTTCTAGATTTAATAAACCTATTTATCCTTAATTCAACATTATAAACTGTGTTTAATAACATTATTACATCAATCTATAAGGTTTATAAAATAAATTTAATGTTAAACTAGTGTTGTAATGTGTTTCACACATTCACATTGGTTATTGTGCCTTCCTAGGCTGTGGACCTCATTTTAGTGTTGTAAAGTGTATTTAATCAGACTTTCACATTGAATTATGTGTCCCAATCCCTATTTGACATTTACATCATCATGAATAGGCCCCTATTAACCCACATTGTGCATCCCGAGGCTTTAATTGATCAAATACTTGACAAGATTGCATTTTAGACCTTATTTTCTTATCTCTTAGCATTTGAGCTATCAAATTGGCCCATGTGGGACCCATTCACCATGCATGGAAAATTAGTCACATCTAGGTGGGACCCATTTTCAATGTGTGGTGAATGAGTTCCATTTGGTTTGACCTTTGAGTAGGAAAAAAGTGAAATTTGAGTTTATTATTTCATCATCTCAGCCTGTGATGAGGTATTAACAGGTAAATTGGGAGAATTTCCTATAAATAAAAGTATTTTAACTCATTTTCACATATCTATTATCTCTTGTCATTCATTAATCTTCCATCTCAAGTAAAGTAACTTAGGTTTTTATCATTTCAATTCATTAAGACATCAATTTTTAGAGTTTCAAGGGTAGATCCTCCATGTTTTGCTACAAAATTTCAAGATCAATCATCATGGAAAGGTAATTATCTCCGTTATTACATGTTTGATTACATCATTTCATCATTTTGGTTTAATTACCTAAAAGGGGTTTGACCAAGGCAAACCCCATGCCCTAACATTCAACATTTCTTCTTCTCTTCTTGTGTGTTTGAAAATTTAGGTCTATTGGAAGCTTGGAAATAATTGAATATTAAGTTGCAAGGTTATTCAAGTCTTCTCCTCTTTGTTCAAGTCAAAATATCAACAAAAAGTGATTTTTAGACCCGAATCTGATAGTTTCAAAAGCAGACACCTGTAGAAGTATGAAGTGCAAATCAGAAGCTTCAGAATCCACCCTTGAATATTCATAAATTGAAAAGTGGTATCATTCACCATGGGTGGTGAATGAGTCCCACTCTAGGTTCAATTTTGATTTTTCTACATTTTTGAGTACCCTTTTGTCAGAAATGAGTTCCGACACAATTTGGAAAAATTGGGACTAATTCACCTAGAATGGCGAATGAGTCCCTCGAGGCTTGAAAAATACCATCAACAACATTTCAAAAGAAATTTCTAGTCCCCATCAAAGTTCTAAGTGCACACTTCCAGTCTGAGTCATTTTTGTTGCATTCTTCCATTCTTTTGTAGGTGATTTTGCAATACACAATTTGTTTTCCTTTAGTTTCTATTCATTAGTTAATTAATCTTATTAGTTTCTTGCATTTAAATACTACATATAGGAATTTTTCACCCTTTTCCAACCATCTTACATTGAATTTGAATGTGAACATAAGAATTTTTAACCCTATTCCTTCTCTTTTAGGTGAAAGATCCTAGAAGGGTAAGTGTCTAATAGGGTTCCAAAAATCTATGTTTCAAAGTCATCATATGCAAACTCTGCTTGGGGAAGGATCAGATCCCATTTTTTTGAGTGTTATTTTTTCAAGCATCTAAGGATATTTCCAAGGCTTCTATTGACTACTTTAGTCTTCCCATCTATTTGGGGATGATAGGCAGAGCTAAAGGTCAAATTTGTGCCTAGTTTCTTCCAAAGGGTTCTCCAAAAGTGAGCCACGAGTTTATTGTCCTTGTCTGAAACAATGGTTAATGGTAACCCATGGATCCTAACCACCTCCCTAAAAAAAAACCTTGCAATGTATGAGGCATCATTTGTACTTTTACATGGTATAAAATGTGCCATTTTGCTAAATCGGTCTACTACAACAAACACTAAATCAAAGTCTCTCTAAGTTTTGTGCAACCCCAACACAAAATCCATGATGATGGATTCCCATGGCCTATTTGGGATTGGAAATGGTTGATAAAGACTTTCATTTGTACTACAACCCTTGGCCCTTTGACAAACAACACACTTTTCTACAAATTTTCTAACATCACTTTGCATCTTTGGCCAATAATAATACCTTCTTACCTATTCCAAAGTACTTTCCACACCAAAGTGACCTGCTAGGCTACCACTGTGCTTCTCCTTAATAAAATTATCCCTCATAGATCATTTGGTAATACAAAGTTGAGCACCCTTAAACATTAAACCTTCATGAATCAAGAAATCAAAATTATCTTCATGAAAAGTGCCATTGAATTGACTACAAGAAGTATAAATTTATTTGAAATCATCATCCTCTACATACATACCTTTCAAAGCATCAATCCCTACACTTTGGAGTTGAACTTCTTGAACCAAAAATGTTCTTTTTTGCAAACCATCTGCCACCTTGTTTGACTGCCCCTTTTTTATGATTTATGGTGAACGTGAAACTTTGTAGGTACTCCACCCACTTCACATGTTTGTGGCTGAGTTTGTCTTGTCTTTTTAAAAACTACAAAGCATGATTGTTAGTAAAAACAATGAATTCTTTAGGAAAGACATAGTGTGTCCACTTCTTCAATGATTGCACCATAGCATATAACTCCAAGTCATAAGATGAATACTTTTTCTTTGCCTCATTGAGCTTCTCACTGAAGAAATAAATAGGCCTTCTCTCTTGGCTCAATATTACCCCAAGTGCATATACAATTGCATCACATTCAATTTTGAAAAATTTGTTAAATTCATGAAATGATAAGATAGGTTGTTGTGCTACCCTTTGTTTAAGATATTGGAACCTTTTTTTCCCTCATCAAACCATACAAACTTTTTCCTTTTATCCCCTTTGATCGTGTCAATGATTGGAGAGCATATATGACATAAATTCTTCACAAATTTTATGTAAAAACTAGCTAGGCCATGAAAACTTCTTACCTCACTTACTAATGTTGGAGTAGGCCAATTGAGAATTGCTTCCACCTTGCTAGGTTCCATATTCAAAGAGACCTTTGAGATCAAAAAGCCAATATAAACCAACTCTTCCTTCATGAATTCACACTTCAAATTGATCATTAGCTTTTCTGCATTCAACCTTTTCAAAACCAAGTCTAAATGTTGCAAGTGTTCCTCTTTAGTCTTACTAAAAAAAAGAATATCATCCAAATAGACAACCACAAAATTACCTATGAAGGGTTTTAGAACTTCATTCATTAATATAATAAAAGTGTTTGGAGCATTTGAAAGCCCAAATGGCATGAAAATCCATTCATACAACCCCTCATTTGTTTTGAATTTAGTTTTCCACTCATCCCCCTTGTCGGCCTCCTACAATGATTTCAATAACCAGGCTCTTCCAGCCATAATTCAAAGATTGGACATCTAACTTGAACGACCACCTTAATCATCATGAAGGTACATTTACTTTGTCAACCCAAGGACATGAACTTGAAATGGGCCAACACAGTATGTGTACTAGGAACTCCTAAGTAGCCATTTATGATCTATAGCTAAGAATCACAATACTAGAAGTAAATTGCAGAAAGGAAATAAAGTAAATGTTGAAAATTAATCAACAAATATGCCAAACCAAAATGTATAATAGGAATAAAAGATCTGAGCAACAAATAGGAACTACTTGGTCTGCTTTGGCTGCAAGAATAGACACAGAATGGACTTCTAGTGGCTACAGGAATAGTCGATGTAAGATTTCAACTAAGTAAAAAACATAAACTGATAATTAAACTAATTACTCTAAGAAAAGGATTACTCACCAAGTTGGCCTCCTTGGATGAGTATCCACTAAAACTAATACAAAATCAAATACTCAAATTCATACTATCATCTTATTCATCAAAAATCATGTAAACAAAGTAACATGGCTATATGGAAATTAGAAGATGCTCAATACATTATCAATGTCATTTGCCAACAATAATCAAAAACTATGAATCCTTAAGATTCAAATCCTTATTTATCCTACTAGCTAAACAAGGCGGTCAACTCCCACTAACTAAAAGGACACCATTTAGGGAAAGCAAGGAAAAGAATAAAATAGAGGTTACGTTTATAGGGAATCCAATCAGAAATCCATGCCCAATCGTGGACTCAATTCTGCAGTAATGCCCGCGAGTGCTCAATGCCATAAATGCAAGGTGGTTCCAATTAAATTTTGTGGGGAATCTATCATTGTCATCCTTCAGTCAACTCCTTTGAATGATTCCCCACATGATCATCTATCGGTTTCCTTTCCTAACTTAGCATCCACAAATTGTGTCCTATATGGCAATGTCAGTATGAGTAAAATTGCACATCTAAAATCACCTTAAAGAAAATTCATCAACCATGCACAAAATTAACATAGATAATCTACATAATATGTTAATGTCATTGAAAATTCAGAAGGATAGGGTCAAACCCAATGTCTATGGTTTGAGAGAAACATTATGTAAAATATTAACATTTGACAACTAAAGTTCATGATAATGCCAGCAAATGAACTATAAACTCCCTCCAAGATTTAACCAAAAACTAAGCTCATCATTTCCCCCCAACCTAATGTCTTGTTGGTCCTCTAGCAGAGGAAGGTTTGTTCTTTTTCTTGGTTAAGGCTCTAAATTTTGCAACAAGAAGCTGACCAACATCCATTGCTGTAGTACGTGAATCTAGATCCCAATAGAATCCTCCCAATCTATCAAATTTGTTCCACCTTGGCCTTTCTGTATCAGCATCATGCCGATAGAATCTGTAGTTTGGAATAGGCCACATAAGAATGGGTGGATGGAAGGTTAGAGAAAGCCAAAATATCCTCTTTTCTCTACCAATTTGGATGTACCTAACAATTCTCCTTAATGTTGTAGTGTAGTTATGAATAGAATGGGGCTCAACTTGCTTCAGCTCATCTGTTAAACTATTCCATCCCTGAGCTAGATATCCTCTCATAAGTTCCTCTTTTTTCGTCATCTTGACCTTATACTCAAAATAAACAACCTCAATCAAGGCATGATTCTATTGCCATAGCTCAATCTGAGTAGCATTCTAAGCCATTCTCTGTGGATATCCTTTGGGTTACTCAACTCAGTCCTAATGGATAAGGGGATTTTGGATTCCATTCTCCTATAAGCACTATTCTGTTCCCCCCAATTAATTTAATTTTGTGCCTAGGACATAAATTCTCTTAGTTGTACATCCCCAACATATAGTAATGGGTTCCACTCATGATCTTGTGTGACAGTATAATTGTGTAGATAAAATTCACATAATAGATTTTTCATTTCAGGGGAAGTGATTCTGTAAGCATTAAAGAATTCAGTAGGAGTTTCAATAGAGGGATTTAAGTCTGAAACAATTTTTGATAACTTGGAAGAGAGATATTTCTCTTTCAATTTCAGGGTGTAGACCCTCGAAGGAGCTCTACATGAATTTGTGGTACTAGGGTCATGATTTTATCTACTTTTTCCTTCAGAGCAACAATTTCCTCATTTTTCCCCTCAATAATCCCATCCCTCTCTTGTATTTCCTTTTTCAATTTCTTCTTTTCCTATTTCCATTCTCCTTGCCTCCTTTCTATTTATTTCCACAAATTTAAAATTACTGCATGCATTGTAAAATTAGGAGGGTTATGAATTCCTACCAATGTTTTGGTCGATGGACGATCCTCATACGACACTATTTACATGACCTCAGGCTATGCAATTATCTGTGGATGAAAGGGTACTACCTTTTTAGCCCCTCTTTGTTGCATAATCTCTTGTCTTTGTTCTCAACTTTGTGTTGGCTCTTGCTGTGTTTCTTGTTGTGGTTCTAGGAACCCCTGTCCCTACTCTTGGCTCTGCTACAGGAACTCCTCATCTTCAAATTCCTTTGCGATACTAGGAAGGTCTGCCAAAATCACTTTTGTTGCTTCCTCAAAGATATCTTCTTCCTTCTCTTCAACATACCCCTATGCTAGTGGAGCTTCAATGTCCTCATGTGATGTCTCATCATGCCTTGCGCTTTCCTGCGAAGGTGCACAAAAAGTTGGCCTAGCTAGCTTTGGCTTCCTAGAGGTGCTCGTACATTTTCCCTTGGCTACTAGATGAATAGGGCCAACCTTCCTTTTTCTAGCACTTGGTACCTCTTTTCCTACAGGTTGGGTTTGGCATTTTTCCTTTTCTTTCCTTGCTTTAGCTTCTTTCTTCCTTTCTCTAGTTCTATTTAGGGTTTGTAGGGGGACATCGTCATCAAAATCAGATGAAGAGATTACTTTTTTTTAATGTTCTAATTGAGAAGAACTAATATCTATGGATTTTCTGCTATAGGAGGATTTATAGTAGAGCTAACACCGAAAGTCAAAACACCAGGGGTGGCCTCAGCCATACTCAATCTTCTACTAGATCTACGAGATTGAGGTATAACCCTAGGTGGGAAATGCTCAACATTGAAAAATTCTTCTTGACTGTAATTTTGATTAACTTTAATAAATTTTTCTCAATCCATTCCAGAAGCATCATGCAAAGATTTCTTAACTAGCAATTTAATTAAGCAGTGGTGGGAGACAGAATTACCCCTACCTTTTTGTGTCTTAGTTACCATGATGGAGAGAAGATTGTACAAATTTTTTGGAACGTTCATCCTCCTTCTGTGCCTCATGTGGCTCAAGAGCTTAAAGTGTACTAAATGCAAGTTTGATAATAATCCCTCACAGGTGATATACTTGATAATGTGCATAGCTTCCTGCTTCCATTGTTCAGGCAGAGACATTCTTTTTGCGCCCTACTTGTCAATGCTAATTGGTGGATCACCATGTACTATGAATTCTGCTCTGGCTGACTTGGCATCCCTAGAGGCAAGGTTAGGTTTTCCCTCAGTAGGCAACCCTAAAATTTCTACAATTCTTTCTTCAGTTGCCGCCACTTCTAACCCCTCTACCATGGCTTTACCTTCTGAGAATGTTTGGGTGAATTCAAGTGCAATTCCCTTGTCAAAGCCATCTAGCTTCATGAAATAATCAAGCCATCCACAACATTGGAATTTTGGTAGGCATTGTACATCTTGTAGTAAAACGTCATGAACTAAGGGCTCATTTTGAACTAAACCACCCCCCATTACTCTCACTTAGTAAAATTTTCTTCTTCTGCAATTTTTGCTCTAAAACCACCACCTTACTGCTAAATTTTTACTTCCAGTGCCAACTAAATTTCCTTCTTTGTTTCTTCTTTTTACCATTTTCTACTTATATGACAAGGAAATTACTGCAAAAAGATGATGATAAATGCGAGTGATAATGGAAAAAATTGGAGGCTCAGTTAACATCATTTCACTGATGTGAGCTAGATTTTCAAATCGACTTGTTTAAATTTTTTGACGTTACCTAACTATGATTTGATACACAAGGATTTTATTCGCATTTTTTATTCCCTCCCCCCAGCCTAATTTTGGACATGTGTCAATATGTGTGGGAAGGAAGAGGTGGCTTGATAGGAAATAATGACATTACACAATTACCTATATTAATGTGTGATGATTAAATAAATGTGCTCAAAAGGTAATTAAGAGATGAGAATTAGCGTGTACATACCTGATCGTGCAAAGGATGCATTTGCAAAGATCGTGGAGAGAAAGTACTTTTTTGCCCTTTTTTTTGCAATGATTAAGCAATTAATCAAGACTGAAGTGAAGTGGAGTGAGGTGGAATGGAATGATGGAAGAGAGAGAGAAAGGTGGTATGGATGGACGGATGGGTGGATGGGTGAAGAAATGGATTTCCACTAAGGTGGAAATCTTTATTATGAAAAAGCACATACCTTAATTTAGCCAAAAGGTGGAACGCTAGGTCCAACAACTCTAGCTGTAGGAAGCTTGTGTACTGGACACTAGGTGAATTGTTGTAGGAGGTCTTCCTTGGAGGCTGGCTCAAGTAACTCAAACCCCGTCTGAAATGAGTCTGAAACTTGGTCACTGAAGGGTGAAGGAAAGTGATCCTGCTTGGTGGCATCATTAAATTTTTTGCAATCAACACAAACTCGCCATCTTCCTTTCTTCTTTAGCATGATTACTAGTGTATACATGCACTGGTTGTCTAAAACAAGATACATAAATTCAGTAGTTATCAATTTCTATAGCTCTATTTTGATAGTTTTTCTCCATGTAGGGTTGATTTCTTTTTGAGGCTGCCCTACTAGTTGATAATCGGCTCTGATATTGAACTTACGAATGCAAAACTTAGGATCTAGTCCCTTCATGTAATGATAGTCCCATGCAAATGCATGCTGATGATACTTCTAAAATTGTTTGAGTCCATATGGAAGCATGGTATGGAGTATGCTCATTGTTGTAGGAAATTTCTCTCTAGACAAAGTGGTTGTAGGAAGATTGGTTGTAGGAAAATCCTTTGCAAGGAGAGTAGGTAGAAGTATCCTAATGGATGATTCTTGCCCCCCTTCATAACGACTAGATATCATTTAATCTGTGTCTTGAAACTGCAAGAAGGGACTTCTACCTAGCAACATGAGCTATGCCAACGAGTTAACTTCCTTGGCTTCCTCATCAACATGTGGCCATAGAGAGAAGATCATGAGGGCTGTTGGATGCTCCTAATATTCCAAAAGATCTTCTACTACATCACCAAGCTTAATATTGGAACTATTAATAAGGTGCAGGATATTAGGTGCAGGCCTTATACATTCATCATTTAGTTGTTGTTGTAGGATATGCTTGGTCATCGTATTAATGGTTTCCTTCAAGTCACTCTTAGAATTCTTTATCTAAATCTCATGGATAATGACTGCTACTATAGAAGTATCTATATCATTGTACTTGGGAATGGTAAGTTGTCTCATCACATGGACTATAGTCAAGTGTTTCTTTACCCTTCCTAGCTTCTTGAGGCATGATTCCTTGACTATCCTATCAGGTATAGGAACATCCTTCATGGTCTAAAATAGGGATTTCTAGACACATGTATGATTTAGCTAACCCATGATGTCAAGAGTTGTACCTTCCTTGCTTCTCTTGTGCTTGGAAATTTCCCCTTCCTGAGGAAATAGTAGCTCTTGTTCTAGTACTGTTGACTAAATAGGATCATTCAAAGGTTTTTGTTCCTCTTCCATAGGTGGATCAATGATAATGGGTGTGGAAGGAATTGATACAGTAGTTTCTAAACACAAGTGAATATCACTTACACTCATAGCATGTGTAGGGAGTTGGTTTGGATTAGTAAGGCATATTGGTTGTAGCTGTGGTGTGTTATTTGGGTAGGGCATGGGCTGAGCTAGTAGCTGAGTAAGTTTGTGTGCATTATGGTAGGCTGCTAGGATTGAGAAAATGGTTGCATGAAATTGTCTGCCTAGTTTGGAAAGAAAAAAGATAATGGACTTGGTAGCATACCTTGCCTTAGAACCCAGGGCTTCCTTTGTGCATCATAGTGGACTTGTTCTTTTTCAATTTCGGGTGGAATCTTGTTGTCAATATTAGCTACCATCTTGCATTTGCAGTCCTCCTCCTTCTTTCTATGATAAGGGAAATATTCTACTAGTGTTGCCTCTGCCTCTTCTTGTTTTTCTTTGGCCTGAAGTGTATCTAGCTGAGTAGCTAGATTATTTGTAACATTGTGCATGGATTCAACCAAAAAAATAGTAATCTCCATTCTTGGAACTTCACTGGTAGGATATTGACAAGTTCTTTCTCCTTTTAAAGCTACTCTAGAATAGTCCTGGCATATTCTCCTGATATGCTCCCAAGAAACATGAGTGATATCTCCTCCTAGCATCAAATCCAAAGCATAATTGTAACTCTCGTTGATTCCCTTCAAGGAAAACAACTTCTTAGTGTCTTCATTGGGTGTATGGCATGAAGATTCTTGTGTGCAAGACAAAAACCATGAAACATAATCTTCTAAGCTCTCATCCTCCTTCTGTTGCATCCTAGAAATGTCACCTCCTTTTGTATCACTACCCCAGTAATATTCCTTGCATTTTTCAAGGAATTTTTCCTTTATGTCTTCCCAAGTTTTCATGGTATCTCTACTTAGACTCATAAACCATCCTAGTGTAGCTTCTTTCAAAGTGGTATGGTCATAATATTGGTAGAATTGGTCATCTTTAATCAAGAGGGAATCACCCATATCTTCTTGATTGATTCCAAAGTAAAAGGGCTATCAATTTGGTTTTGATCTTTAGTGGAGTCTTCAAAACTTAATCAAATCAAGGGATACACTAGAAAAAATGGAATCAGTTCTTCTTCTTCTTGCTTCTAGCAGATTTGGGATTTCAAATAGTTGTGGTATCAACTCAACATTAGCTAGCTCACACAAAAAATGGGCAAAAGAATAATAGATCATTACCTACCTAAGAAAAAGGGTGTTTTAAGAATACCCAAATAAATTCTACAATAGGGAAACTATGACTTTGAAGAACTTCCTAGCTTGACACCATCCCCGAAAATGGTGCCAAAAATGTTGGCCTCCTACAATGATTTCAATAACCAAGCCCTTCCAGTCATAATTCAGTGATTGGACATCTAACCCTCAAATTGCCACCTTAATCATCACGAAGGTACATTTACTTTGTCAACCTAGGGATGTGAACTTGAAATGGGCCAACACACTATGTGCACTAGGAAATCCTAAGTAGCCATTTTTGATCTATAGCTAATAATCAGAATACTGGAAGTAAATTACAAAAAGGAAATAAAGTAAATGCTGAAAATCAATCAACAACTATGCCCAACCGAAATGCATAACAAGAATAAAAGATCTGAGCAACAAATAGGAACTACTCTATCTGCTTTAGCTGGAGGAACATACATAGAATGGACTTCTAGTGGCTGTAGGAACAATCGATGCTAGATTTCAACTAAGTACAGAACAAAAAAATGATAATTAAACTAATTAATCTAAGGAAAGGATTACTCACCAAGTGGGACCCCTTGGATGAGTATCCACTAAAACTAATACAAACTCAAATACTCAAATTCAAACTATCATCTTATTCATCGAAAATCATGTAAATAGAGTAACATGGCTGTATGGAAAGTAGAGGATGCTGAATACATTATCAATGTCATTTTCCAACAACAATCAAGAACTATGAATCCTTAAGATTCAAATTCTTATTTATTCTACCAGCTAAACAAGCTGGTCAACTCCCACTAACTGAGAGGATGCCATTTAGGGAAAGCAAGGAAAAGAACAATAGAGTGGTTACATCTGCAGGGAATCTGGTTAGACATGTAAGCCCAACCGTGGACTCAACGTTGTCCAGTAATGCCCCGATTGCTAAATTCCATAAATGCAAGGAGGTTCCAATTAACTATTGTGGGTAATTTTCCATTTTCATCCTTCAGTTGACTCCTTTGAATGATTCCCCCACATGATCATCTATCGGTTTCCTTTCCTGACTTAGCATCCACCAATTGTGTCCTACATGGCAATGTCAGTATGCATAATAATTGTACATCTAAAATCACCTTAAATAACATTCATCAACCATGCATAAAATTAATATAGATAATCTGCATAATATGTTAATGTCATTGAAACTTCATAAGGATAGGGTCAAACCTAATGTCTATGGTTTTAGAGAAACTTTATGTAAAATATTAACATTTGACAACTAAAGTTCATGATAATGCCAACAAATGAACTATAAAATCCCCCCAAGATTTAACCAAAAACTAAGCTCATCACCCCTCTCTAATTCTGATTTGGTTGTAGCCACTTTTGAGGTCAATCTTAGAAAAATAACAAGCCCCTCCTAAAGAATCCATCAAATCTTCCATTCTTGGTATGGGAACCTATACCTTATGGTAATCTTGTTAATGGCCCTTGAGTCGATGCACATTCTCCAAACTCTCCCCTTCTTTGGCACCAAAATGGTGGGGAAACACATGGGCTAAGAATCTCTCTTATTAGGCCTTTGTCAAGTAGCTCTTGAATTTGTTTCCTAATCTCTTCATTTTGTTTTGGAGTCATTTTATATGCGACTTTGTTAGGTATTTTTTCCCCTGGTATGAAATCTATATGGTGGATCACATCTCTTATTGGTGGTAAAGAGCTAGGAAGTTCATCTACCACAATATCCTTATACTTATTCAACAAGGCTTGGACCTCTCTAAGCACATCATCAACTTTTGTTTCTATCATGAAAAATTTTGGTTTGATTACAATGGTATAATATTCTCCACACTCTTCTTTCATGGTTTTAATAAACTCCTTTTCTCCTACCAGCATTACACTAGACCCAACTTGTGTATCTAGACCTTCATCTTGCAATGGAGTAAGGGTGAATGGGATCCCATACTTTTCTATCACATAAGTGTTCTTTTTCCTATCATGTTTAGCCTTCCTATCATACTACTAGGGTCTCCCTAAAAGTAGATGACAAACATTCATTGGGATGATGTCACACAATATTTTGTCTTTGTACCTACCTATGTTAAATTCCACCAAAGTTTTCTCATTAACTAGGAAATATTGTCCCTTGTTCAAGTAGGAGACCTTGTAAGGAGTGGGATGTGGGATTCCTTTCATTTTCAACTTTTCTACCATCTCAAGAGAAACTAAGTTATCTGTGGAACTCGAATCAAGAACAACTTGACAAACCTTACCTTGAGATTTCCAGGTGGTTCTAAAGAGGGATTTTATTTTTGGAGGCTCTTTCACCATAGGAACTTTGATCAGCATTCTTCTTACCATCAAAGATTCACCAATTTCAGGAGTAGCATACTATGATGGAGAGTTTACACTCTCATTTTCTTCTTCTTGCACCAATTGAGTTCTCCTTCCTCCACCATGTGATGTTGAAGGTTGCTTATCCGTACATTGCCAAGCTTGATGGCCAACCATGTTACACTAATAGCACCTTACTAAGAATGTATTTGATCCTCTTCCTTGACTTCCAAATCTACCTCTACTATTTGATCTCCTACCTTTGAAATTGCCTCTTGATTCTAAGCTTTGTTCTTGATGACCACTTGTCTCTCCTTGTGGTTTTTGAGATTGTCCTCTTCCTCCAAATGTTCTTCTACCCCTAAAGGTTTTTCCTTTTCCTCTACCTTGTTTTTCCTTCCCTCTCTTCAACTTTTTTTCTTCCCTAACTACCAATTGAAAGCATTCTTCCACCGTTCTAGGGGTGGAAAGACTTAACTCATCTTGTATTTTGAACCTCAACCCATTTATGTATATTGCTACTTTCTCCACCTGATCCTCAACATGACCTAATCTTATGCTTAGCTTGTGAAACTTCTCAGTATAAGCCATGACATTCATCTCATTTTGTTTGAGGTTTTGTAGACTTCTAAATGTTTGAATTGCATAATCACTGGGTAGAAATTAACTCTTGATTCTAGACACCATTTTGTCCCAAGAATTGATTTTTGACTTTCCCTTCTTCAACCTCTCTTTGTGCACATTATTCCACCAAGTTAAGGCAAGGCCTTTCAATTTTTTTTGGAAAATTTTACCTTTTGGTCTTTTGCTACCTCTTCATACTCAAAATAATTATCAAGTGCATCAATCCAACCTAGCACCTCTTCACTATCCAACTTTCCACCATATATGGGTAATTCCATCTTCACCTTAGGAGTATATCCTTTGACAACCTTCAACAACTTAGCCATTCTCAATTCATTAGGGTCCAACTCTTCTTCATCTTGGAATCCTCTTCGAGGATTTTCATTCTCACCCTCTTCTCATCCTCTTGATCACTCTAGTCTCTGGTGACCATACCTCTCCTTTGGTTTGATTCAAGTGCTACAATTCTAGATAGGACAACTTCTTGAGACTCCTTTACCTATCTCAATGCCTTGGCATATTTTTCCTTCATCTCTCTCATTTCTCTAGCAGTTGGATTTCCTTTAGGAGGCATCTTTGCTTCTTTCAAACTTCAATATTTTCCACTTACTGACCAAAGCCTATGATCTGATACCAATTTCATGTAGAGTAGGGTGGAGGTTATCAGCACAATCTCAACTAAACAAACTTTGCAACTTTGAAACCCTAACTTGGTGGTTTTCTCACAAAATCCTTCAATTCTCCTATTAATACTCCAAATAGGGGTTTTTCATCATAACTTTCAGAGAAGACTTCAAACTTAGAAATTGAACACCATTCAAGTTGCCTTTTATGCCCCTTAGAAACATATCAAATTTGTAGATATGGTTGTTTTGAATTAGAACCCTCAAATTTTGACTGCTACACTACAATTAGGCCTAATTAGGCTTGTTTTACAAAGCAAGAATATGAAGTACAATTCCAAACTACCAAAATTCACTCCAGGGCTTCCATCATGTAACATGGGGTCTGTGTATGCAATTTTTATCCACTAGAACAATCTTCAAACCACCTTTCTACAAAACCCTAATGTATACATATCTACTAAGCCTAATACATGGTGATATTAGGCTAGGGCTACATCAAACTTGGCCCTAAATCCATTCCCTACTTTTCCAAACACCAAAAACCTTAAAAACATCCTATCTACCTCCATTCCACTGATTATTAGACTTTTCCACTTGTGGAATGGGTCAAAAACTCATTTTTTCAATCAAACCCTCTTAACTTAGGGTTTCATGGTAGTTTACCGTAAATTGACTCTAACTCACTTCAATTTCAATCAAAAAAGATGAAATAAAAGTAAAATTATAGTAGATTCAACCCTACATCAATTCCAATGCAACTTAAAAATCATTTGCAGGCCGTACGGGGCCATACTATCTTTTGTAGTAGCAAAAGCACAATGGAAAACGTAGAAAACAGAGTATATTTTATTTTTTGATCTCCAAAAGTGTCACTAGTAAGTTTCCTTGACCACACAAGGAAAAATTTAAACCTTTACAAGCCAAAACCAATGGTTCCAAACTTTTTTTCAAATATCCAACCGTTTAACTTCCACAAAAGACCAAAAATGCAAAAGTTGCTTGAGCAACTTTGCAACTTTTTGCAAAACTTAACATCTAAACCTAAAACTGACCCATCATAACTCAAAACATGAAACATGGTCACAATAGACCTTATTACAAAAAAAAAGTGACTTAACATCACAAAAACTCACATTAAACTCCCTTTACATCATGAAGACTAGGTTCCCTTACACCACAACCTAACACATTTGATGTTTTGTGGAGGATAATCAAGTAACTCTATCTTATATGGGATTTATATTAGGTCCATGTTGACCTATCTTGATGTAAATTGAATTTTGAATTTAGGTGCTAAGTGTGGATAAAATTCTTTGAGGACAACATACTTAATTTTGTGTGTTACTTCTAATTAGGCCGGCCTAATTGAAGTTACACCTAATGTGGATATATATATGAGATCAACACTAAAGGTTAGAGAGAAGAAGCAGAGTGTGTGGAAAAGAGTGTGATATGTGAATGTGGTGAATGATGTAGCAAAATATATCATATGCGATATATGACATGTATGGTGACTCACCTACATGTGTGTGATGCAGTATTGAGCAAATTGTGACTAGAGAAAAGTATTGAGTCAGATGAGTGTGAAGATCATTTTTTACTTCAATGGAATTTTAATCTAGCATATGATATTAGATGCTATTATATCAATTCAAATTGGCAGTGTTTCCAACCCCTCTTTTTTCTTTCTTAGTGGGCTGTGAGCCTTTTTCTAGACAGTGTGTCCTAGAAATGATCCTTTCTATAATATCTTATATCCAGATATAACATATTGTGAGCTAATCCTCATCATGGTTTTCCCTTCTCATATTTTCCACATAAAAATATTGGTGTTCATGTGTCATGTGATTATGTGTTTGTATTCATGCACTCTTACGTTATTGTAGTTATTTCTACTATGTTAATTGGATGGGTTATGTTTAATTGGTTTAAAGAAATATTGATTCATTCCACCTCTCAATATTCTAGGTGTTCAACAAACTCTTACAGTATGACAAGAATCTTCAATAGATTTTCCATTCAAAAATTCATATCCATTACAAAATAACAAAAAGCTAACAATTAACTAGCAACTTGGTAATAATAATTATCTAGCAATGTATCATCACTAATAAATTTTATCCTCAACCACCAATCCAAATATATATGCTCAAAGGAGATTTATTCATACTAGGACTGAAAACAAAGCATAACTACACACGTCCACTCTCCCTCAAGAATAGGGATAGGACTAGTATTTATAATTGAAAGCATTGATTGAGAAAGACAAAAGAAGAAAAATAAAACTAGAAATCTGCCCTAGTGGTTTGATAGGGACTTGCTCTGTTGGAAAATGTCATGTTAATAGTTGTCCTTATCAAGGTAGACTTCTTCCTTCTGCCATCTTATTCAGTGACCTAGCAACACTTGGTTGATTATTTCAATAGTTGCCTTCATTGATTCATGGGACTGTCACATTTTCATCATTTTGGATCTTCCCTTGTATCCACCTCTAATCCCTTTGTTGTGGGATAGGAATCTAGTTGTAGGTTACAATTCTTCTGGCTGCAAAATGGTTAGTTCCATCTAAATCACACATATCATTAATAACCATTAATTAAGCATAGAACCATACTAAATTCCATGAATATCCATACATTCATTCATGCAAGTATGATCATACCATAATCTTATTTCCACATACTTAAAGTCTAGTTTAGGATGTATAAAAGACATAAAAGATGTATAAGGTTCAAGATTGTTTGTAATCTTAACAACTTGAAATGCTAAAATACATAAACTAAATGGAAGAAGAATAGCTATTTCCTAGGCCAATCATTCCCCCCAACTAGAGTATTTTATTGTCCTCAAGCAACTTTTACGGTTGGAGGTTGTATTGGAGATTCATATACCTGAAATCTGCTACAACATCAACTCCCTTTATTTGTCTCAAATAATAACATTGGTAACATGAAAGATTTCCTAATATTTTATGTTGCTTCCTCTTCCCTGTGCTTCCTTTCTATCCAATGAAATACTAGAAAGGGGAGAATAGGTGGATGGAAGGTAATTGGAAACCATCTGTGTCCATTATCTTTGACAATGTCTATATATTTATGAGATCTTCTAACAATGGCTATAAAATTATATAGGTATTGTGGCTCCTTTTTCTTCAACTTGGGTGTTAAATCCTTTGATCTCTTATGCACAAATGTGAAATATTCATTAATAGGTCTTTTAGCTAGTTTTTGATTAGTTGAAAAATGGATGCTCTATGGTTTAGGACATAGAATGCCACGTTTCCCCTAATATCATTCAAGGAAACCCTAGAGATCTCACTCCCAAGATAAAATGAAAGGAGATCTTGCAATAGGGTGTCCTAGGGTTTGATTTATGATTACAAGAGGGTTACTACCAAGATAGGGCTTGGAAAAAAATGAAATGTAAGATCTAATTATGAAACTTAATGATATGAAAGACCTAGTTGAATGACCTAGAAATGCAAGTAAATCAAAATAGAAAACTGCAAAATCAAAAGTGTGCACCTAGAAACTTGAAGAGGCATAGATGGAGCTCTGAAATGCTGAAAAGACTAATTTTAATGCCTATCAATACTCATACGTCAGTCTAGGCAATTTATTCCCACATTAGGGTTTCTAGGCAGAAAATGAAATTTGGCAAAAGGGTATCTAGAATTGCAAAAATTTGGAAATTGACCTATACTAGGACTCATATGCCAGAACTGGCATATTAGTCTAGTTAGGGTTTTCTAGAAATTCAAAGTTTGATTCTACTCTTCTAGGTCTACTCTATCCTTCCCAATTGATTTCTAGATCCGAATCTCTGATTTGCAATTTGTAGGTATTCTCTAATGATCTTCAATGCAAGGTGCCAACTTTGACAACTTTGAACACTTGAAATTTTTTTCCAAACTTTCTCTCCAATATTTCTTCAACCTAGATCTACACATCACACACTAAAGAGAGGGAAACTGTTGTTTTGTTAGTAGAAAGGGGTTTGCCTTGGCCAAACCCCATTTTGGTAATCAAACCTTGGAATAGAATGAAATAGGAAAGGAAAATGATGAATGAACAAAATACAATGTTGTAACTCACCAAACCCTAGCAACAAAGTGTTGCAAACATGTATGAAGTGGCTCCAATGGATGTAGATCTTAACTCTTGCTTGAATGTGGTAGATCTTGGCTTGAATGCTAGCTTGAATCACAAAACCCTACATCACAAATGTTAGCTCAAAAAGAAACATGATGCATGATGAATTTGACATGATGCTTGATGCTTAAATAATACTATAAAATGTTTGATAATCAGATCTTGAATGCTCTTGAATGTTTCCTTGATTAACAATTTGCTATAATGCATGAATACTCAAGTTACTAGATAAAAAATGAGTGAAAGAACCTTGTATTTATACTTAATTATGTCAAATTTCTTGAAATTACAACACTTCAAGATGACATCAGATCTAGGACAATAAAATCCTGCCAAAAATTTGAATTAATTTTAATTTTGGGCCACACAAGACTCAAACACTAGAAGTGGCGTATGAGTCCCATTAGACATTACTTATGGGACCATTTTCAAAAATGCTCAGAAAGGTGTAAAATCCAGATTAGGACCAAAAACCCTAGGTGGGACTCATATTCCCAAGGTGGCATATGAGTCCCAGATCACTATCTGGGCCACACAACCTAAAAACACCTGAATTATGATTGGATGTTGATTTATGTCAATATTATCCTCAAAAATATGCATTAATTAAGGCTTGTGTATGAAAACTACAGCCAATTAAAGCATAAAGAATCCCAATTATTAAATGAAAACCCTAGATTAGTGTGAAAGTGTGTTACAACACTTTACAACACCCTATACAAGGCATATTTTAAGCATATTCTGGTTAAAAAGAGGTTCATTAGGATCAATTAATTAATAAAACCTTAGAAAAGTGTGAAAGTGTGCTACAACACTTTACAACACCTTAGAAAGGTACAATTCAATTGTAATTAGTTTAGAAGGGCCCAAGACCTAATGTAAATATGCTAGACATATTACAACACTAAATCAAGACCATGTTAAGAAGTACTTTTTTCATCATTACATCTAGCCCCTAGTTTAGTGAGAGGAGGAACTTGCTTCCAACTCACACTAAAGTATACCAATGTGCATCAAGAGGGGTCCAAATGTACCAAGGCTAGTAAGAGAGGATGGCCATGATCAAGAGGGTTGCACAAGCCCCCAAGACCAAGGTCCTATGGCAAACCAACATGGGCACAAAAGAACACACATGAAAATGATATAAAGAGTAGTAACAAGACACAAGCATACACTTCCAAAGACAAAGAGAGAGGAAAAATAAAACAAAAGAGGGGTGGATCAAGCTTTGATCATTTTTCCATTGTGATGTGGATACTATATCTAGGTTGTTTGTCTGAAAGATGTACATCACTATGAGGCAACGAATCTTTAGGCTATCTGTTGGGTGAGTAATCCAAGAGAGTGACACAGATACACACACAAGCGGTATGTTCTCACACACATGTGAGTGGCTAAGGAAAATTCATGCCTTTATTCGGATTCTCGTCAAACCGTACTAAAGCTATACCTCCCGATAACTTTGATAAGGCACCACACAATAATGAACTTCAAGCTTCATGAGGCAATTAAAGCTTCGTATGCTTGGAAATCATGAACAAACAAGATGGCTCCACAGGCATGCAAGGTGTGTTATGCAAGGTGGCCATATAATAGATAATGCAAATGCAATAATAGGGAATGTTCAAAGGATTTTTTCTTAGTTCATATAAGTTCTTTAACTTAGGGGACATCATGCCTAATGTCTCCTAGAGAGGACCAATCAAAGAATAGAAGATTCACAACTTATGGGATACACTATGTCACATCAAGCCACTAAGAGGAATATAATATGATAAGAAAGATCACACTCTTGAGTGAAATCACACCCAATGTCACCAAAAAGCAAAAAATGTATCACATAAAGCAAGAAGACTACACCATGGAAATGAAAAATGTGAAAGAATGATGCCAATGTATTCCCCCATTTTAAAGAAATTGCTAAACACCATGCTGTGAGAAATTACTTTAAAGTAGAAAATGATAAATGCTAACAAGATAGGAGAGCTAACTTGGAAATCCCTATACCAAGTCATATGTTTCCAAGTAAATCTATGTCATGAAAAAGGAAGGGGGTGCCCCCAAAATGAAAAATACTAATAGAACTAGAAGAATGACACAAAGAGAGAAAAAATAAAGAAAAAAATTTCGGGTCAACATGGAAGAGACATGAATGTATCGACACCTTAAATCATCCCCAAAAGGAAAAAAAAAGACATAAAATATAAAGGAAAAAGCTTTTGGGTCAAAATGGAAGAGACATGGATGTCTCAATGCCTTGTGTCATCCCCAAAAGGAAAAAAAGACAGAAAATATAAAGGAAAATATTTTAAAGATTTATGACATAGAGAAGAATGGAGATACATATAGAGGAATGTCACAAAGAGAGATACATAAAAAAAAACATCACATGGAATCACATTATCCACATGCAATCACATAAAGAAACATACAAAATAAAATGAACCAAATACTAGTAAGGCACATGCGAATCAACCTAAAGCAAGTCATCCATATCCCAATCTCAATCAGTATAAATGGAAGGCAGACAACTAGCCAAAGGGATAGTGACAAGTGTTGAACTAGGGTCATCAACAAGTTCAACACTATTCCTAGGAGAATCATCATTTAGGCTTATAGAAGAGTAAAATAATGTATTCAATTCATTATGCACTTTCTCATCAATTTTAGAAATTTCGTCATCATCGTCCAAGTTTATCACAATAGGAGGTCAAAGGATAATGTCCATTAAAGGTTCTTGTCTATGTTGTGGCAAGGGTATAGAGTCATCGTGTATTTCTTTAGTCAAGTTTGGATTTTTATTTTCTTTTTTTATTTCTTCATTTAACTTTCGAGCAAAGGCATGATGTCTACACCTACACTCTCTCGCACCTCTGTTTATTTTAGTTTGGTTTTCAAGTTGCATCTGTATAGGAGTGGGTTGAGCAACCGTAGGTTTATTTTCTTCCCTAAGGGGAGGAATGGAAGGAACCATAGGAGGTTGTTCAACCACTTTATCTTTGATTTTATAAAATTGGTTTACTCTAGGAGGTGCATAAGGATTAGTTTCATTGTCTCTTGTTCTTTTGTAAGATATCATGGGAGGAGATGTTATAGATTGATCTTGAGTTTATGTTGTGTATTTAGGTTCAATCATGGTTTTTTCAAGGATGGTAGGCTCAATTGTAGGTTGAGGCATGTTTTGAAGGGATAATTCTACTATTTTCTTTGCCTTGAACTTTTGATAAGTTATGAAAAATAAGTCCTCACGAGGTTTAATAGGTTCCATAAGCTCGAGCCAAAAGTAATCTAATGAAAAAATTTCCATGGTTAGACAAGGGGTTAAATCCACTCCAGATTAGAAGTTTGTGTGTTTGATTCACACCAGGTTCACCAAAATGACTAGTTGAAAAATGGATGCTCTATGGTTTAGAACATAAAACACCACTTTTCCCCTAATATCATTCAAGGAAACCCTTAGAGATCTCACTCCCAAGATGGAATGAAAGAAGGAGATCTTGAAATAGGGTGTCCTAGGGTATAATTTATTATTACAAGAGGGTTCACCACCAAGCTAGGGCTTGGAAAAATGTATGAAATGCAAGATCTTTAGTTATTAAACTTAATGATATGCAAGACCTAGTTGAATGACCTAGAAATGCAAGTAAATCAACATGGAAAACTACAAAATTAGAAGTGTGCACCTGGAAACTTGAAGAGGCCTAAATGGAGCTCTAAAATGTTGAAAACAATGATTTTAATGCCTATTGGGACTCATACACTATTTTGGGCGATTTAGTCCCATATCAATGTTTCTAGGTAGAAACTAAAATCTAGAAAAATGGTATCTAGAACTACAAAAATAGAGAAATTGACTTATACTAGGACTCATATGCCAGAACTAGTGTATCAGTCCAATTAGGGTTTTCTAGAAATTCAAAGTTTGATTCTTCTCTTCTAGGTTTGCTCTGTCCTTCCCAATTGATTTCTGGATCTGAATCTTTGATTTGCAATCTGTAGGTATTCTCCAATGATCTTCAATGCAAGGTGACAACTTTGAACACTTGAAATTTTTTCCAAACTTTCTCTCCAATATGTCTTCAACCTAAATCTGCAAATCACACACTAAGGAGAGGGAAAAATGTTGTTTTGTTGGTAGAAAGGTGTTTTCTTGCTCAAACCATGTTTTGGTAATCCAACCTTAAAATAGAATGAAATAGGAAAGTAAAATGATGAATGAACAAAATACAATGTTTCAACTCACCAAAACCTAGAAATAAAGTGATGCAAACATGTATGAAGTGGCTAGACAATGGATGTAGATCTTGGCTTGAATGCTAGCTTGAATCATGAAACCCTACATCACAAAGTTTAGCTAAAAAAAAACATGATGCATGATGACTTTGACATGATGTTTGATGCTTGAATAATACTCTAAAATGTTTGATAATGAACGAAATATTTTTGTGTGGGGCTCTCTTACACTTTTAGGGTTTTGAACCTAAAAGGAGAGAGATACAAAAACCTTAATGGCTCACTCAAGAACAAACCCTTGAGATTCCACTGAAAAGGAGATTAAAATATGTCAAAGGGGATTGTATTAAAGGCTAAAAAATGGGAAAGAAAGGTTAACCACCAATTGTAAACTTGGAAAATGCAAGATGTTTGAAAACACACTATGATATGCAAAAAGACCTAGAAATACAAGTAAAATGTAACAAAAATTATAAGATTGAAAGTGTGCACCTAGAAACTAGAGAAAGATGGAATGGAGCTCTAGAATCCTGAAATTTCTACTTTTTAGGCCATCTGGGATTCATACGCCAAGCTAGGTGACTTAGTCCTGCTTTGGGCGAATAGTGTTGGAACAAGTTTTAGACAAATGGGTACCCAGATCTGCAAAAAACTCTATCAAACTCCTACAGTGGGACTCATTCATCACTAATGGTGAATCAATCCACTTCTATATTTTTGGAAACTCAAGAGTAGAGTTTGTAGACTTTGACAACTTTGAATGAATTTTAAAACTTGATGACAACTTTTCCAATCTTTCTCTTTGACAAATATGCAACCTAGACCTACAAATCACATGCCAAGAGAGGGGGAAATGGTTGTGGGGTTAGTGAATAGGGGTTTTCCTTGGTCAAACCCCGTGTTGGTAATTAAAACCTTGAAATGAAATGAGATATGAAAAGAGAATGATGAATGAACAAACACAATGCTACAACTTACCAAACCCTTGAAGTAGAATGTTGCAAACATGCAAGTGATAGCTCTAATGGATGCATACTTAAAAATGCTTGGAATTCTTAAATTTCTTGAATGATTGATTGGGGGTGAAAATGAGCAGAAAAAACTTATATTTATAATTAATTATTCAATAATTCCCAAAAATACATCATCACAGGGCGACCCTAGTGTTAGAATTGTGAAACAAGCACAAAAACATGAGCCACTGGATCAAACAGTAAACAAAGACACCTTCCAAGCAAGAGATCTGCAAACATGAATTGTTATATTCATCAACAAGGAAAAGCTATAGAAGAGACTTTCAACACGATATGAAAGCTCTAGATAATATCCGAGAGAAAATACAATAACAGTTGAATGCTTATAAGAGAAAATCCCTAAATGAGAAAGGGATCAAATCATGACAAGTGTCAACATCACATGAGATGTGACATAATGATTTAATATAAGCTCAACTAATAAAGCATTCCTAAGTTTAGCTAAAGTGTGTGAGAATAAATTAGACTAATAATCAATTAAAGATTAATTAATTATTAGCTAATGTATGATAACTCTAATAGCCCCCCTTAAGATGAACTTAGGGAGTAGAAAAGACCCTAAAAAAGAATGCAAGATGGGTCCTAAAAAATAAGACCAAATAAGGTACCCATGTACAAATTGAAGATCTCTATAATGCAAAGAAATAGAGAAAAATTCATGGGAAAAACTCCACTCTGAAAAGAGATGAAGCCAAGTCAAGGATTGAAGAAGCCTCCAAACAAGACAATATTTTCCCAATAGATAGGAACAAAGGATTAACAAAATAACACCACTGAAGCATGAAGAAGTTGCAAAAGCTATCAAAGAATGACTACTTAAATGTTAAAAATAGGAATGCAAGAGTGTCCATATGGTAAGTACTCCATCTCATCAAAATGCATGGGTAACTAGCCGCCGCATCCACCTAGTACATAGGAAAAAATACTGTATACATAGCTCACTCCAACATGAAACAAAAGAAGTATTAACACCAATAATAGAAACCCCCCATAATGTTGAAAAGGGAGAGGCGTGACAAGTACACTAAAACTGAATGCCAAAAAGAAGCGCATGAAGAAGAATCAGGAACATTTGTACGTGCAGACATGAAAGTAACCACATATAAAGGGTTTGAAAACAAAAGTCACACATGCATGAGGCTGTCATCGTGGAAGGAACACTCACTTGAAAAAGTTATGATGGCAAACAAAGGAAAAAAATCAAACACCCTCATAGAAATTTATAACATAGTGTGAGAACAATAAGGCACAAATTGATGTGCATGATCCCATAAAAGATACACCTGCTATGGTACTTTATTTCAGTGTGTTTACATAATGAAAAATTCATACAATGGGATCCCATAATGTCCAAAAGGACTACATGCTGAAAATACAATTATCTAATAGAAAAGGAGGAACTAGTAGCACCATGACGAAGTACGTGAAAAAAAATGCACTTTCAAAAAAAATAGCACCCAAAAATGTGTCTGGATGCAAAAGATATGGATTGTCAAATTCTCCAAAATGAGAACTAAACAACTATAACATTGAGGAAACATAATTATAGGAAAAAATAAGAAGTCAAAATTGGAAAATAGCCAGACCACTGTGAAGAGCATGAAATTCTAGCTCATTTCAAAAAAAATTGCACTTGAAAATACCACCGTATGGCCGAGATATGGCCTCTGGAAGTTGAGGTGGAAAAATGAAAAATCCCAATGGAGAGGGGTTGAGTGGGGAAAAAGAAGATCTCTGCCAAAACACCTCCAGGAATAGAGGCCCGCCAAGTTTAGAGGTGTGAGAAAAAATGTCCTCCATGTAACCAGCATGATTATTATTTTACAAAAAAAAAAAATTACAAAAAATATTTCCTTTTTATTTTTTAAAAGAAAAAAATACATAAAAAATATTCATAATTTTTTTTTTGTAAAAAAAATATAAAAAAAACTGATTGTAACAAAAAATTAAATTAATTTTTTTGGGGGAGAGTAATAGGTTGTTTACTTGATTAATTTAATCATATTGATTAATTAATTAAGTCACCTTTACTTTATATCACTTAAGATAAACTTGGGAATCTTTATTTTTTGCATTATTAAATTAGTCATGTTGTCTCATTCATTATGATCTTGACACTTGTCACATGCTAATTTAATCCTCTTCCTAGGGTTCTCACTTTAGGATTTTGATCTCCATTCTTAAGGATTGATCTCTTTGTAATTATTTACAACTTCTCAGGTAATGCATCTTTTGCTTCATGTTTGTAGAGCACCATTCTTGTGTCTCTTGATCTCCTTTGGTGGCAGATTATTTGCTTGCAGGTGCTCATTGGGATATGTGAGGTTGGATTATCAACTTCTACACTTAGATCTTAAAACATAAAAACCCACTAGAAATTTGAATTAACCTTGAATTTTGAGCCAAGGGGGACTCATTCACCCAAAATGGTCAATGGGTCCCACCTTAGGCATTTAAGGTGGGTTTCAGGATTTAGATGTTTTAAATGATATTTGTCAGGTTTATTTTCAAAAATACTTATAAGTAAGGCCTGTGGATGTAAAATGGGGCCAATTATAGCATAAGAAAGTCCAATTATTAATGACAAGCCTAGATAAGTGTGAAATTTTGTTACCACACTTTACAACACTTTGAAATAAGGCTTGGTAAATGATAAGAAGAGGTTATTTAGGTAAAATATATTAATAATACCCTAGAAAAATATGAAAGTGTGTTATAGCACTTCACAACACTTTTGCAACACATCATAAAATTCTTATTAGTTCACAAGGGCCCAAGACATAATGTGAATGTGTTAACCACATTACAACACTAAATTAAGGAAAAATTAAGCCAAAATCCACAAGAAGGACCCAAATGAGCATGAAAATGTCCATAGATCCATTTTTCTAAGCTATACATAATCAGCTCTTGAATGCTCTTGAATGCTTCCTTGATCACCAATTTGCTATAATGCATGAATACTCAAGTTTCTAGATAAACAATGAGTGGAAGAACATTGTCTTTATATTTAAATATGCCAAATTTCCTAAAATTACAACACTAAAAGCCACCATTTAATATAGGAGAATAAAATCCCGCCAAGAATTTGAATTAATTTTAATTTTGGGCCACACGAGACTCATACGCCATAAGTGGCATATGAGTCCCATTAGGCATTAATTATGGGACAATTTTCAAAAATGCTTAGAAAGGTGTAAAATATAGATTGGGACCCAAAACTGTAGGTGGGAATCATATGCCCAAGGTGGCGTATGAGTCCTAGATCACTAAATCTGGGCCACACAACCTAAAAACACCTAAATTATGATTTGATGTTGATTTATGTCATGATTATCCTAAAAAATATGCATTAATTAAGACTTGTGAATGTAAAATAAGGCCAATTAAAGCATAAAGAAGCCCAATTATTAAATGAAAACCCTAGATTAGTGTGAAAGTGTGTTACAACACTTTACAACACCCTAGAAAAGGCATAATTTAAGCATATTCTAGTTAAAAAGAGGTTCATTAGGCTCAATTAACTAATTAAACCTTAGAAAAGTGTGAAAGTGTGTTACAACACTTTACAACACCTTAGCAAGGTACAATTTAAGTGTATTTAGTTTACAAGGGCCCAAGACTTAATGTGAATATGCTAGACATATTACAACACTAAATCAAGGCCATGTTAAGGAGAACTTTTCCATGATTACAATTTATTTATTCTTATATAATCATGTTCCCTAATAATCATTATCATTCTTCCTACACCTCTATAATTCAAGAGTTATGACCACTATTCCATAACTACATTGGGATTCACTAATTCATTTCTAAGTTGCAGAGCAATAGATTTTTCCTTCTCATTATATTCTTGTAGAATTTCACCTCTATGTTTTGTATTTCTAATGTAGGAGGCTAAAGATGTGATTTGTAAGTCTCCCACAAACATCAACTAATTCCATTCAGCTTCATCTGAGAGGACAAAGTTATGCAACTAAAACTCACATAGCTGATCTTGCATATTTGGTGTATAATCAAAGAAAGTATCCAAAAAAACAAATTTATTGTTCATGGAAATTGGTAATTCACTAATCAATTTACTAAATTAAAAAAAAAACTTTTCCTACAAAAAATAATGCATACACTCTAGTAGGTGGCCTACACTTGAGTATATGTGCAACTTTATTTGCTATTTCTCTAATTCTCACTTTAATCTTTTCACTTTTGTCTCTTATTGTTCAAGTGCCATGGTGTGTTTGGAAATCATTTCAACTTTTTCTCTCTCCCATTATTTCTTTTGCTGAGAGAATTCTTGTGTTCTCTTCCAAATTTCCACACTCGAGGACACTATAGTTAGTCCTGTCAGGGTTCTGGCTTAAGCAATTGGGCCTTGGGATACTAGTTTCTCTCTTTCTAATTCTACTCTAGAAAGTTATGCCAATGTCTCCTACTTGGACCCCTACTCAAACTTACTAATATTTTCCTCCAATTCTTTAATTTTGGAATCCCTCTCACTATCCTTGGATTGATAGGTCTTTACCAATTCTTCCAATTGCCTTAATCTTTCAATTTCATCTTGCAATTCCTTTTAAAAATTTATTTCTTCTATATAAAGTTCTTTATATTTTTCCAAAAATTATCCATCCCCTTCATTAGTGTATTTATGACCCTCTTATTTAGGGCTTCTAGTCACCTTCTTCTCATTTTCATTGCTACAAAAACATCCTCTAAATTATATTCAAAGGTACTTGTATAGTACCAAGTCTGTGTAATAGGTGTATTACATTACCAGGGGAATTCCCCTTTGATTATGAGTCTTCATCTCTTTCTATCAACACAACACTCTCTCTACTTTTCCTCTAATCCTTTCATAGGCCACTTCTTCCTTAGGTGATAGGATCACCTCTTGGGTTGTGTAGGTCCCTTCTGCCCTTTTACAGGTGTAGAAGAAGCTCCACCTTTTCTTTTCTTAGCTCTTTGTATTTCTCTAGAAATGGGGATTTCTTGTGTATTCCTTGTTGTGGGTTGCTTAGCAGATGCTACAAGCTGAGTGTCCTACAGGTTCTGCTCATTTGGCTCTCCTATACTACAGGTAGGTGCCATAGTAAGGGAGTCGGTGGGTATTTTCCTTTCTAAAACAATAGGTTCTTCCATGTTTTGTTCATGGCCTCTATTCTCCTCATTAGCTGCCTGAAGGATATCATTAATATTGTGATAATCAAGAAAATTTTACCAAATAGAAATGAGACAATGATGTATTATTCCTCTTCCTCTTATACTGAAATCACATTCTCTTTAATGGATTATATAGGAAATCAGGAATGCTAACATTTCTACCATGATGAAGATGACTCAACAACTTAAAATGGATTGTATATAATAAAGATTTTCTACCATCATATGTCAAATACTTAACTACATAGCAAGGAATTGAATCCTAGAGCTAGGGTAAGGATAATCATTTAGTACCTTGGGAAGATGAGTCTAGGTTTTCTCTTCGTTTGTAGAATTTGTTTCTTGTAGCAATGGCATTTTTCCTAATTGGAAATTCTCCCCCTATCTGTGCCAATCTAGATACTTCAATAATAGTAGCTTTTGAGGCATCAATGAGTGGGTGCATGAAGATGGGTAGCCAATTTGTGGACAACATTTTTAAAAAGTTATGAAAACTCATACTGTGAGCACATTATAACACAAGCACATTATAATGCACTTGTGTTATGGCTTGGTGTGTCGAGCTTGAGGCTAGGTCACAACAAGCCCATAATGTGAGGGTTTCATAATGCGAGCGCATTATAACACACTCGCGTTATGACCTATTCAAACCAAAAAAATAGTAAAACGAATTCATTCTTGCATTTCAACTGTGTTTTTTCCTTTTCCTGTGGCCAAAACCCCCATTTTTCATGTTCGCATTCAAGGAGGAGGTATTGTGCAAAAATATTCATCAACGGTTACTATTTCATCATGAGGATGTCACCACATCAATGAGGAGGTGTGAGAGGTAAGGATTTTTTTCTTTTTGTTTTGAATTTGTTAGTTTTAGGTTGTATTTGATATTTATTTTTTTGAATTTGTAGGAGATGCATGCAAATCAACCTACAAATCCTCAAAATCCTCAACAAAAAAATCAACCACAACAACAACCTCCTCCACCAATCCCTCAACACCCTCCTGGCACTCAACAAAATTTAATAAGTGAAATTGAGAACAAAAAAAACTTGAGGATTTAATCAGTAGGTTGAGTGATCCAAATGGTTCAACCGCAAAAAGAATGACCCTGGAAACTTCATGAAAGATATGTTAAAAAATGTAGATTCAATTATCAAATAAACAACTGGATGGCAAGATAGGAGGCAGGCGTATAGGTCTTATTACATTGATGAGTTATCATATAAGATGTAAAGGATTTAAAATTTACAAAAGGTGATTTGTCCTCCTTATTCAATGACCCACGCACACATCAAAATCTTACCCTCAATGCAAAGAGGTTTCCTATTCATTGGTACCACCACCAACATATTAGAAATTTTTTTTTTGATAAGTAGTACATGTATTTTGATTACCCACCATGCAACAATTGTGAAGTCTCACAGTATTTCCTTAGGAAACTATACTATGAGTTCATATTGAACAAAATCCCAAATTATTTTGATATGAGGGAATTCTAGGGGAGAGGTGGGGGTTCAGCTCAGGATAGACCCAGTGCACAACTAGATCCTACACGACAAGGGAGATGACCTCTCACTAGGCCACCTCATGAGCATGTTGTTATACCTTTTGTTGTGAAGGAGACTGTCAACATAGAGGCATTGCGAGTGATCAACACTTTGACCCATAGTGTGATCGAGCATGCTAGCCCTATTATACAACGCCATCCAGAGGAGTCTTCAAGTGGTGGCCTTCAAACCCATGTGTGTCAATCTTGCAGGGAGAGTTGTTCATTTTACCCCACTGAAACTCAGGAGGATGCTACACATGATCCGTTTGCAGCTATGGAGATGGAGAGGGCAGCTAACATTTTGCATGAGGCATATGAAATTGATACTCAAGTAAAAGTTAGCATGTTCATTGAATTTAATTTATTAAATTTTGATTTTGAAATGCAAGATTAACTAATTTAGTTTTATGGTTTTAATAAAATTGCAGGGTCACAGTGTTGAAGCTAGATACACTGGCCTTCCACCTACTTTTTTCTACAATACACCTATTGGTGGGGTATGTAACTAGTAAAAAATTATAAATTTATTACATGTTAATAGCATTGTTTTACGAATGGTATTTTAATATGTGATTTTGGATGTTGAACAGGCTAATATTGGAGGTTTTGAGGGAACACCTCCCATTGCTAGTGGATTTGCTCAAACCTACATGCAGGTAATAGAATAAAGAGTTTAACTAATTAATTTCTTTTAATAGATTTGTGTTGTTTATATTTATATCATTGATTACGTTGCATTACTCATCATTCAACCTCAAAGCATTATTTCACATTCCATAACTAATAACTAGATGTTGATAGATGACAAAATTTTAACTAAAATATAGTTGTTTAGAAAGTCAACATAAGCAGTGATGCAATTACTTCACATAATTAATAAGTATAGGAGTAGCTTCCAATTTCATTTGCTTGTCATGGCATTCCATGAGACCACTTTTTACTACTCAGAATCTTTTCAAACAGTTCACTGCCTTGTCTATGTTATGGATGCTTGGAAGGAATATATGAAAGAATAATAGTAAGCAATAACATAGACAAGGCAATGAGTTTTTTGAAAAAATTCCTAAATGCGGTCTCATGGTGATGTCCATCACCATGAGACCTAATTTCTTTGAGGTACTTTTTCAAATAGCTCACCGCCTCTTCTATGCTACCACATTTTCCATACATGTCTACCAAAGCATTTTATCAAATAGTTCATTTCCTCACTACTATGGCTAAAATCTTAAAGAAGGTGCTTTCCAGTGAACTATGGATGCTTGGAAAAAATCTATCAAAGCATAATAGTAAGCAATAACATAGACATGGCAGTTAGTAATTTGAAAAAATGCCTCAAAGAAATGTGGTCTCGTGGTGATGGAATGCCATTCCATCACCATGAGACCACATTTCTTTGAGGCATTTATTCAAATAGCTCACCACATTTTCTATGATACCACATTTTCCATACATGTGTACCAAAGCATTTTATCAAACTACTCACTTCCTTGTTGCTATGGCTAAAAGCCTAAAATAGGTGCTTTCCAACAAACTATGGATGCTTGGAAAATTTTCTATCAAAGCATAATAGTAAGCAATAATACCATAGAGAAGGCAATGAATTATCTGAAAAAATGCCTAAAAGAAATGCAATCTTATGGTGATCGAATTCCATGACGTGCATTTGTTTGTAATGGAATTCCATCACCAAGAGACCCCATTTCTTTGAGGTATTTTTTCAAATAGTCCACTACCTTCTCTATGCCACCACACTTATCGTACATGTCTATGAAAGCATTTTATCAAATGGTTCACTGGCTTGCTACTATGGGTAAAAGCATAAAAGCATGTGCTTTCGAACAAGATATGAATAGGGAAAATAGTAAGTATGATAGTCAGAAATATATAGTCTAATAAGTACTCAAAAATTTGTTCATTGTCTCATACATTATAAGTCATGACATGGATCACTATTGTAGTTTTTGTGATTGAATAATTTGTTGTTTTATTTTCAGATGTTGCAAGCTGAAACACCTCTGAATGTGATGAGGGCAATGGGGATCAGGGTTTCATCTGCTATAGAATTCTCGATGGCTCTGATAGGGAAGGTATAAGGAAAATTACTAATTTTAATTTAAATTCGTTGTTATAGATGTTAGTGAAAAATCAAATCATTATTGATTTGTAGTTTAATTTCTATTTGGATGGTTTATATAGGGCTTGAGCACACCTCAGCATGGGCGTGTGAATATTTTCCTCATGGAGAGTGATCATGAGATGGCAGTAAGTGATTATTTTGTTAAATATATCATTTTTTATAATGTAATTTCTATATATTAATGTCTTTACTTCTTATTGTAATAGTTAAAACTTCACCAAGAACTAAATGTAATGCCCATAATTTTATGCTAGAAAAATCCAACAATTTTTTGTTGTTGAAAGTTTAGAATATAACCACTATTGCTATGTCAACCTAGCCCAACATGAGATCTTCCTATAAGCTTCTGATGTTATAGATAACCTTGACAACATAGTGCACACGCTCACACACATGGATGTCACTATCATAAATGATAGTTTTAACAATGGAATTATTATACTTTCGTTCTCGCTAAATGTTATTATATATGCATTATAAATTTTTTTTTTTTGTGGTGATTATTCATGTTCACATGACATAAAGAGGAGCTACTGTGTCTCAATTGATCATATACCATACTTGTGAGTATACATGCTCCTAATAACATGAATGTTAGAGCCCCATTAATGGTATAAAATCATCATTTTGCTAATAACCAAAGACATAGTAATGCTAACCTACATTGATGTGAAATGCTAATATGATTTAACATTAGTGGATTTAATATTGAATCATGACGATGTCAATATTAATAATATTATTCAAGGATATGTTAAGGTTAGATTTTCTTTAATATTAATACCCTAGTGATTATCGTGAGAGGGGTCATGCCCCAAGATGTTAGATAGAAAAACTAACGATATATATAAATAATTTTAATCATGTATGAATACTATTACTTCACAATCATTTGTTGCTTGCAACACTTTTATTACCACTGTCACAAAAACAATATTTATTATCATTGTCAAAACAAATTACAACATGCATATTTATTTATATTAAACTAATATATAAATGATAATTATCCTAAAATTAATTAATTTACTTCTCCGTAGTATTACTGACTATCTAATTTATTTAATCTTTTTTTTAAAAAAAAAAATTTAAAAGATACTTTTCCACACCAAGGAAAAGTGGTTTCTTCATTGAAAGATTATTATGGAAACTATATATTTTAAAAGGAAACTACATAAGGGAGATAAACGTGGAGCCTCCTATTCACTCCATTTTTGGGGTTACTAAAAGAAAGGTCATTGTTCATAATATAGATGCCAATACTAAAATTAAGCACCATACGTTTTGATATTAGTTTCATATAATAATGAGAGTTAAAGTGTTTTGCTGGAAAGTGAATTCAGCCCATCATTAAAGCCTTTTGTATTTAATTTAAAGTCCAATTGAAACCATAAGCCAATGGCTATGGAAAGTAAACTTGTAACTGTAATTTTAATACTGCAATGTCCATTTTTTAAAATAAAAACTTTCCAAAGGCAATTCTAAATTTATTGTGCTGCAAATTTCAACAAACACATTTCCTGTTGATTTCTAATGCAAGTTTGAAATGGAGAGTTATATCTTCAATTTATTTGATAAAGTAGTGACAAGATTTGGGGAGAGAGGTTGGTGAATTAATCAAAACTGTTGCCAATGATTTGACCAGCTCATACAACAAATTTATATATTGTGTTAATTTGCAGCTTGTCATACAACAATTTTATTAACTATGATGATGTGCAGTGTTACCATTAAGAGATAATTAATGTAAGAAAGTTTCTTTTTCTATTTATTTATTTTTACTTTAAAAAAATAGTATTATAGTTGCCCATTCTTTGGCACCAATTTCAAGCACATATAAATATTTAAATTAGCTAAGCTCACAGAGGTGGATCATGCTCAAGGACAACAAATAACTTTATGAGGAAGATTGCACAGCTATTGAAAATGAAACGTATAAGAAGCCAGCAATGAACGACTATCTAAAACAATAGTCATCTTTCAATTAAAGGAGAGACTACATTACTTATATTCACAATTATTAATAATATTACTATGCACTGCAATCTTGAGGATCTCTAAAAATGGGGTGATTAGAGTTAAAATTAAAAGATAGCATATCAACAAAGGTGGTGGCAGATTTTCATAATGTTGTCATCACATCTCCTACAACTTCTCTTGGACAGCACGTTAATTGCTGAAGAATATTGTCAGATAATTTTGTACTGCAGGCTTTTCCATGTACTTTATCCTAGTCCCCACTTATAAATAATTTGAATGTATTTCCTATGTTGAATTTTGTAGCCACTTCAAAGCTACCTTCAAAAAAGATTGCCTCTAGAGTTCAACCCTCATTGCTATATTAACTTTACTACAACTACACTAACTGTTGCTATAGATTAAAATCCATACTATGCACCCCCTGTCCGTACGACCATACTGTAGGGGAAGGCATCCAAACTGATATGTGATGCTATTTTCACTATCTGGTTTACAATGTAGAAAATAACTTTCTACACTCATGCAGCAAGGGAAAAAAAAAAAAAAAACAATGATTGTCAAAGACTTCTCGACATTGATGCTGCCCAAATTCGAACTGGGGCCTTCAAGGAGTAAATCTATCGTGATATCTGTTTAACGACCTATGTATTAAATGTGACCAATAACTAAATCTTCGTACCAGTGCTTCAGACTGGGTCACAAAGTCCAAGGTATTCAATGCAGTCATAAAGTAATTAGTGTGATAGTAGCTTAGGCACCCAAGAAAAGCAACTGCTTGATAACTTATAGGTCAACAACTATGAGGTCTCACGCCCAAGAGTGAAGGTCACGTAAAAGAAAAACTAAGGGCTGACCTGCATTTTAACCTTCCCCTACCCTTCACACAAATCCTCCATCTCATTGGACGTGACTGCACACTGAACTATTATGCATTCAATTTTGCTTTGTTCTCTGTGCTTTCAATCTAGAAAAGGCTGATTTTTTTATTTGTTTATTCAACTATTATTATTTCTTCCTCTCTTTTTTTCTGAATGTCAGAGCTTTCACCCCCTCACCTACGCCTGACCACTAATCCTATCCTACATTTAATATCCTTGGGGAAAGGATGGCGATTAACATAACTTGTAAACAAGAATCGAATTTCAAGCGATCAATTACAATGATGGTCATATTGAATATAACGAATGAAGAAAAGCGCTCGCCTAATACTGGGTTGCAAGTTCTATAACGTTTAGGTCCTCATTCTATGGTTTTGCAAGGACTCACGTTGAGCATTTGACTTTTCTTTTTCTTTTTAACCATTGGAAATGCTTTATTTTATTCAGCTAATACTTAGTGAATCTTTCTTCTTTGCACAATGTTTATAATGTTTCTATTTTCTTTTCCTCATGGAGAGCTTAACACTATGCTTACTGAACCAATGGAAAGCTTATGCAGCAAGAAGGTTGTTTTTATATGACCAAAGCTTAATATGGTGGCAACGAATCATTGTTATTTTCAAAATATGAGACCCAAGGAGTTTAGTTTACATGGGAGATTCATGTTTCATAAATATCCTTAGATTTTATTGTTAATGTATGAAGTGATATTTATTATATTAACTCCTACAACTGTTGCACAGCTATACTTCTGGGTGTACAAAATCCTCAGGTAAGTTACTTGCCACAGTAAGGTCAATGACACCATAATCAGATGTGAGATCATAGATAACTTCACCATATTTGTACTGAAGATTGTGTATTGCATAGGTCAGGGCGGTTCGAAACTTTGAAGATTTTTATTCTTATTTTCTTTTAAAATAACATATGTTATAGTGGTAAGATTAACCATAGTAAGGTTTGCAAGCATAGTCACGGAAAGGAATGGAACACACACATAACCCATTTTCATTACTCTTACCCGTGCTATAATATAAAGTACTGGAAGCCTTCTAAATATATATACTTTCTAACTTTTTTTTTTCATTTACTGATAAGTAGAAAATAGTGTTTTGTATATGCTAGAGTAGCCCGTAAGTACTTCAAAGAGGTTATTCAGAATTATATATTTTAGAAGCTATACAAACTCAGAATTTTTACCATGTGCCTATACACGTTGTTTTACTCAAGGGCTAGAGAATACAAGTGTTATGTACAGATAATTAAAAACAAGCATATTTTCTCTTGCAACAAATACTAATCCCCAATATTTCAATAACATTTAGGAAACGATGAATACCACACACAGGGATGATGCTTACTCTTTTCCCAATTTCTTTCATGTTACAACAAAGCAGTAATTCTCCACATTACATTTCATCATAAGAAATACATTAATTGACAACAAACTGAAAAGGGTTTTCTCTCCACCCTACCATAATGGCATCATGGAGCCTCGTGGGCTCTAGCCATACCCCCGAGCAAGAAATACATTATACACCATTGTAATTCAATGGTGAGAGCTTAATGCTATAACAAGATTGCTCATTACACAACACATTACTTCTAATATATCCCTTAAACAATCTTACTTATGATTCAATGCATAGATCAAGCTATCTCTACCAATACTAAGAATAAAAAATGAAAAAAAACTTATCTCTCTACAAGCTGCTCTCCTTTGAACTCCTATTCTTCCATCCTTGACTCTCTCCTTCTTTTTTTCACTTCACAAGTTCTCCAAAAGGAGAAGTGGGCAATGCCCAAATCTTCCATCTTCTTGAGATATATAGGAATCCTCCAAACCTACACTCTTTCCCACAAGTGCTCACACATGTGTGAGTCTTGTGCCAATTCCAAGAACTCTTGGGGAGTAGAAGGTTGAGAGTGACAAGTCACTCTTCCCAAGCCCCAACACTTTTTGAATTCGCCACATTCATGAATGTGGACTTTTGAGGGGTCTTTTCACACTCTAAGGACAAGTTCACATGTCAAAAAGGTTCCAAACCCATAGGTATAGGTCCTAGGGGTCTATTCTTGATCAAAAACCAAGGAAATTGACTCAATAATCCCTTTTAAAACCTACACAAGAATCCATACGAATTTTGATCCTAACCAAAGGTTCCAACCCCAACCAAACTCACATCACATGTCCTATAATTGGATTCTACTCAAACATAATCACCCAATCAAAAATATAACCTCAAACCCTTCTAAGTCAAATAGGCTACACTTAGAACTTCCCAAAGATATATTTGATTTGATTCCAATATTTATTTGTCCTCCTATTTTCATATTTGATTCCTTAGCCCTCCAATACATTTACTCTACTTGCTTTTAGGTCTCGGATGGAGTTAAATTTATATCCTCAACAAGAATTTTTTTGATTTGCACTTGATAGTTATCCCTTCTCATGCTAGCACTGTTATCTTCCTGCACATTACCAATACGATCATAAGTAATAATCATTTATCACTTTAATCTATTAGCTGAATATTCTAAACTTTAAAATAATCCATTTAAATTTCAATTTGTATTCCACAATATACAAGTACATTCCACCTTCATGATAGTGACCATAAAACATAATGTCATAATAAAATGCAAGGATATTTCCCATAGATAACCTTATTTATCATCCAACATATGTATAATTATTACTTCAAGAAAAACATATAAAAAATTAGGTTGATATTATGTACATACAAGGCGGGGTCTTACACTAAACACTAGGAGGAGAATTAGGAGCACTCCTCAAGTGAAGCACAAATGAGTGACTAACTTATCGCCATCCAATCGACAAGAAAAGAGAAAGAATTTATTTCCAGAGCATGGAGAGTAATGACTTTTGATTCCAGAGCCCTTTGTTGTATGCCTACATGGCAATTTTGTACATATTTTGTATTGGATATATTTGACATTATATGCCTATATGGATTTCTCGTAAGCCTATATGGCTATTTTGTACCTATATTTTATACTTATATCAACATATATTGATGTATGCATACATGGCTATTTCATTAATACAAATACTTTTTATTAATGGTGTCCATATTTGCATTATAATTTCTTGGTTCAATAGATATGAGTTATGTGTATTCAAGTGTATACTTTGTCACTTACGTGTGTTCCAATGTATACTTTGTGACTTACGTGTTTTCATGCGTATACCTTCTTTTCGTGCATATAATTTGTATTAATTTGTGTATACTTCAAGGCTTGCATTTTTTTGAGTACTTGTGCTTCCCTTATTCACATGTACATGCTTGACTTATTCACGTGTATACTTATTAATTGGTTAGTCCTAGCATTGATCATTGTTGTCTTTCATGGTTTGTCTTGAATATTAATTGATTGATGCTAAACAAATTTATGTAAAAGCAAAAAAAAAATTCAATTGGTATTCCATGAAATGATTCATAAAAAGATTCCAATATATTTAATCCTTTGATTGGAACAACTCAATTAAGGAAAGGATACATAATATTCACAACACTTGCAAAACATAATATTCAAAGTAGATGAAGTAGCTAACTTCTTAACACATTATTATACAAAAAATTATCTTGATTACTCTTTAAACATTTTCACAGCATAATCTTGATAGTGCAAAATGAATTGTTATGTTCTTGATCTGTCACCATATAAACACATCAAAAGATTTATATGTCAACTTTTTGCAATATTATTTCTTGTATAGGAAATGGACTCGAGAGAAAGCAAGTTATAATTTATAGTACAAATAAGAAATGGACTCAACACTATCCTAGACCCCCAAATAGGTCTATTTAGCAAAGCAACACCCTCTCAATCACTATTCCATTTGAAAAACACCATTGAGAAGCATTTACCAGTTTCCAAATCCACAAAATCCACAATTTTTAGGGCGTGATTGGCCCTCTAACCCCACTATCCTCTAAACCCTCACTTTTCTCAAATTTCACTATGGTTTATTTAAAACCCCATATTCAAACCTCATACAACCTCAAAACCTCTTCCAACACTCTTTATTTTTCCTGCATAAATTTAATTGACCACCAAATTATGCTTCCCGCTAACTTTACTAACTTTTACTCCCTCAAACCTCTCTTTTTCATTCAAAAACCTTCTTTTCCCAGCTAGGGCATCATGCCATAACATACTTTTGACCTCCCTTATCCTTATAGACCTTTTGAACACATCAAACTCCACAACCTCACCCTATTTCCAACCTATTATAACTTATTCTCAACTAATTTCTTCTTTTCACCTTGTCTATCCTTGCTTTTAAGGCCTAAATTCTAAATTTTCAAGAGGGGAAGTGTTAGTAATCTCTTCCAATTCCTTTACCAATGTTATTTTCTTATTTGTACTCCCTATCGTACTTACATAATTAACCCAAATGACCCCACACTAGAACTCAAAACTAAAAGAAAGATTACAAAATGCCCTATCATGGCCTTATTTGACATTATCATGACTAAAACCACTGAACTAGACCTTCTTCATCAAATGGAGGAACAAGGTTCTT
This sequence comes from Sequoia sempervirens, assembly GCA_007258455.2. Taxonomy (NCBI): domain Eukaryota; kingdom Viridiplantae; phylum Streptophyta; class Pinopsida; order Cupressales; family Cupressaceae; genus Sequoia; species Sequoia sempervirens. Next base: position 320,737,155 of record VDFB02000015.1, on the reverse strand, counting down.
TGCACCAATGATCATACACTTTTTTTGTGGAAAAATCAGACTTCTCAACTGTCGTGTGTATGTTTCTCTTTTTGATTGTTTTTCATGCCATCATAAGGGATCAAGTTGGTTGAACGTGGCTCAGAGAAATTTCGGGTGTTTGGGTGTAAAAGAGGACCATTCCTAGCATAAAACTACCTATCAAGACATGTTGGAATAGTTTTTTTGGTCACACAAATTGCAAAACGAAAGTTGCACCACTTTGCAACTTTACACTGGTTGCATTTGACACTTTTTCCATCAAGTGAAAATTGGACACCACTAGAAAATGACTCTAAGATAGCAAAAAATGAGAGAGGTTATTGTAGAGGGGCCTAAAAAATTTCTATAGGATTAGATAGAGAGTTCGTAAGCATCACAGTTTCTGATTAATAGCCCATCAAAGTTTGCTTTTGTTTTGCACTTTGAACCCTTAAGAAATCAAGCTAGTTGAACATAGCTTAGAGTGATTCCACATGTTTGGGAGCAAAAGAAGACCATTCCTAGCATAAATGTACCTATCCAGATGCGTTTGAATAATCTGTTTGGTCACATGTGTTGCAAAGTGAAAGTTGCACCACTTTGCAACTTTCAACTACTTGCATTTGACAATGTTTTCCCCAAGTGAAAATTCACCACCACTAGAAAATGCCTCTGAGATAGTGAAGACTAAGAGAGGTTATTTCATAAGAACCCAATATGATCCTATAGGACTAGATGATAAGTTTCTAAGTGTCGCAGTATCTAATTAATAGCATGCTGAAGTTTGCAGCCATTTTTCACTTTGGACTTTTAAGGGATCGATCTGGTTAAACGTAGCTCCAAGTGATTATGCATGTTTGGGTATGAACGAGGACCATTCCTAGCATAAAAATACCTATTTGAACATGTTGGAACAATCTGTGTGGTCACACAAGTTGGAGAACAAAAGTTGCACCACTTTGTGACTTTGTACTGCTTGCATTTGACACTTTTTCCATCAAGTAAAAATTTTCCACCACGGGAAAACCACTCCGAGATAAAAAAAAACTGAGATAGGTTATTATAGAGGGGCCCAAAAAAATCCCATAGGATCAAACGAGAAGTTTCTAAGCATTACGGTATCCAAGTAACAACATGTTGAAGTTTGCAGCCATTTTGCACTTTAGACTCTTAAGGGATCGATCTAATTGAACGTAGCTCGGAGTGATTCCATGTGTTTGGGTGTGAAAGAGGACCATTCCTAGCATAAAAATACATATTTGGATGCATTGGAACAGTCTGTGTGGTCACACAAGTTGCATAACAAAAGTTACACCACTTTGCAACTTTGCATTGCTTGCATTTGACACTTTTTCCATCAGGTGAAAATCTGCTACCATGGGAAAACCACTCTGAGATAGCAAAAAATGAGAGAGGTTTTTGTAGAGGGGCCCAACATGATCCCATAAGATCATATGGAAAGTTTCTAAGTGTTACGGTATCTGAGTAACAACATGTTGAAGTTTGCAGCCATTTTGCACTTTGGACTCTTAAGGGATCGATCTGGTTGAATGTAGCTCAGAGTGATTCCACGTGTTTGGGTGTGAAAGAGGACCATTCCTAGCATAATCATACCTATTGAGATGTTTTTGAATAGTTTGTGTGGTCACACGAGTTGCAAAATGAAAGTTGCACCACTTTGCAACTTTGCACTACTTACATTTGACACTTTTTCCATCAAGTGAAAATCCACCACCACATTAAAACCACTCCAAGATAATGAAAAATGAGACAATTTTTTGTAGAGGGGTGCAACACAATCCCATCAGATCAGAAAAGAAGTTTTTAAGCATCACAGAATCCGAGTAACATGTTGAATTTTGCACCATTTTGCACTTTGGACTCTTAAGGGATCGATTCGGTTGAACGTAGCTCGAAGTGATTCCATGTGTTTGGGTGCAAAAGAGTACCATGACTAGCGTAAACATACCTATTTATATGCATTGGAATAGTCTATGTGGTCACACTAGTTGCAGAACAAAAGTTGCACCACTTTGCAACTTTGCACTGCTTGCATTTGACACTTTTTCCATCAAGTGAAAATCCGCCACCACGGGAAAACCACTCTGAGATAGCAAAAACTGAGAGAGGTTATTGTAGAGGGGCCCAATACATTCCTATAGGATTAGACGAGAAGTTTCTAAGCATCATGGTAGCTGAGTAACAACATGCTAAAGTTTGTAGTCATTTTGCACTTTGGACTCTTAAGGGATCGATCTGGTTGAACATAGCTCGAAGTGATTTCGAGTGTTTTGGTGAAAAAGAGGACCATTCCTAGTGTAAAAATACCTATTCGGATGTGTTGGAATAGTCTGTGTGGTTACATGAGTTGTTGAACAAAAATTGCACCACTTTGCAACTTTGCACTGCTTGCATTTAACACTTTTTTCCATCAAGTGAAAATTCACCACCACGAGGAAACCACTCTAAGATAACAAAAACTAAGAGATTTTATTGTAGAGGGGCCCAATGAGATTATATAGGATCAAATGAGAAGTTTCTAAGCATCATGGTATTCGAGTAACATTATGTTGAAATTTGTAGCCATTTTGCACTTTAGACTCTTAAGGGATCGATATGAATGAACGTAGCTCAGAGCGATTCTATGTGTTTGGGTGCAAAAGAGGACCATTCCTACCATAAACATACCTATTTAAATATGTCGGAACAATCTGTGTGGTCACATGAGTTGTAGAACTAAAGTTGCACCTCTTTGCAACTTTGCACTGCTTTCATTTGACACTTTTTCCATCAACTGAAAATCTGCCACCATGGGAAAAGCACTCTGAGATAGTGAAAATTGAGAGAGGTTTTTGTAGAGGGGACCAACATGATCCCATAGGATTAAACAGGAACTTTCTATGCATTATGGTATCAGAGTTGCTTCCCTAGTATATTTTGATGGAAAAGGGTATGAAAAATGAGGTTTCACCCTAGGGTTTGATAAAATATTGCATGTAGAGGTTGGGTGATTGTCTTTTGAATATGTGCAGGTGATTTTAAGAAGGTCTAAGATGGTGGCATGCTCTGGTAAGGTGTGGAACCATTCCTTTTAATAAACTTTCATCATACTAGCATAAAATAAGGGTCTTATGGTTTGGCATGGTGGAGTGAGTTTCTCCTGAGACAAATTATGGATTTGAGGGTTTGGATACATGAGAATTGCTGCCCCAACAAGTTTAGGTTGTTGAATGTTTAAAGGAATGTTCCTTTGTAAATTAGGCCTAGTTATCCTAATTAAGATAGTGAAGAAGCTCATTTTTTATGCACATGTTCCAATATAGTCACCATTGATTTTAAAGTATGTGTTGTAACTCAATAATGGGTATCTAGATCAGTCATTTGAGAAGTTATGAAAAAATTGTTCTTATTTCCTCAAATTTGAGTTAAAAGACTTCAAAATACTTTCAAAAGTTACCTAACTCCTTGCTCTGAAGAAAACTAATCAACAATAAAAGTATAAGGTGTTGTACAATCCACACAAAATTGAAACAAAAAAGGAAAAGTGTTGCAAATACAGAAAACATCATCCTTTATTTACTAATTTTGTAATTGTGTAAGTAATGCAAGTTTTGCATTTTTACACCAAATGACAACTTTTGTGCAATATCACTTCTCTAATCACCTAATGACCTATTTGACACTTCAAATACATTACATATGACCTTCACATGACCTTTTTCACTTTTTTTACATTTGAAAATTCGAATTTTGCAAATTTTCCTATTGAAGGCATTTAGAGAACAAGGTGCTACTGCACCAAACATGAACTCCAAAATTTCAATATTTGAGTAAATATCATTACAATGCCTTAGGTACTCCATTCTCATAGATATTTTACAATATCAATCATACATTTGAGATTCTCTTTAAATGTCTACATCATAGGTGCTCATGAGCACATTAACTTCAATTGAGTAACTTGAGATTCCCTCGCTAAGCTTCACACACTAGTCTATAATGGCTTCAAATTAGAATTGAGATTTGTCAAGATCATCAAAATAAGGCTGTTGCATTGCATTTTTGGCTGAGATTCTCTTTAATGGCTCATAAATTAGCATTTTCTGCAACGAGAGACCAATCAATTTTTAGTAGTTTACTTACAAATACGCAAAGTAAAAGAAGAAAAATGAAGAGCATCCAAAATGGAAATGAAATGAAAATAGATGGAAGGAACTTACAAATAGGCATTCCATTCTCTCAACTTAGTCACTCCTGGTCATACATCTTTGCTGGGAGTTCTAAGATACCTATTGCACACAACACCTCTCATGAATAGAATAACTTGAAATTTGAGATGCTCTTATAATGTCTACATCAGAGGTGCTCATGATAAGGTTAACTTCAAATGAATAACTTGAAATTCCCTCACCAAGCTTCGCACACACTTTTTTAATGGCTTAAAATCATAATTGAGATTTGCCAAGATCATCAAAATAAGGATGTTGCATTTCTTTTCTGGATGAGATTCTCTTCGATGGCTCATAAATCTGCATTTTCTGCAAGGGGGCACCAATCATTTTTTAGTAGGTTACTTGCAAATAGGAAAATTAAAAGAAGATGTTCTTTGGCATCAAACAAATTAATGTGCATACAAGTATAAATTAATAAGAACCGATGTGCATACTTAAAAATTAATCCAACAAAGCATCCAAGTCTACTCTATTCTTTATTGTTTCAAGTATTGCTTCATGGTCAGACTCACGGACCTTCCACAAGGTCTTGTTCGAAGGTCTACCCCCATATTTGGTCAAATGAACATTGGATGCCATGACAAGGTTCGAGTAATGAAGAATTTTACAATGCGTGTGAAATTCATAAAATAGCCAATGTTTAACACTCTTATGTGGGTACCTTCTAAGCCATGTTCCAGTAACAACAACTGATCCTGTAGGGTATTCAATGTTTTCTCCATCTATAAATGAGGCCTCCAATTTCTTTTTGGCCTCAACACAATGACACAAGTAATAGTTTATTCCCTATTCATTTTCTTCATCTGCAATAACTGGATAAACATGCCCTGCATTGATATGTGCAACAAATCTCTTGAAATTAATCAACATTACAAATACAATACAAAGTAAGATAACAATATGGAATTTCAAAAACTAAGCAGATATATTACCTAGTTGAACTAGATCTGATATGTGGTCAAAGTCGGCCAATGATTCCATTTGTGTTAGTTCCAATTCCATCAAAGGGTGATATGTGTGAAGTGGGCTAAGATAACTTGTCAACCATTTTTCAACCCACTCCAGTGACTCACAATCATTCTAGGCTTGCATTGTACATGAAGAACAAAAGCATGCCATCTTTCGTGTATCGATACTCCATGAACCTGCATTTGAGTGAAGAAAAGAGTGTACCTCACTCAATTCTATTAGTGTACAACAATCCTCATATGGTGCAATGTTAGTATCATCCATCAACCAAAAATATTTATGAGCTAAAGACGTACCTTCATTACCTAGACCATTCAAAGCATTACACCACTTAACGATTGATCTTGCATCTGTCAACTCTACACTATCTTTATACTTTAACTCTTCTCATGCTAATGCTATTTTCATGCATGCTCCTGCACTATCATGCTCCCCCTTTCCATGCCCGGCCTCACAAAAGTTCCACATATGTTGTACACCTATAATGACATGCATCTTTCTCAACCAGTAGAACATGCATGAGTTCTTGAACTGTGCTACATAGTTATCTAACCATATTATATTACAACCATATGCTATGCCCCTCTGAGCCAAATCACTATAGAACATCTGGAAGCAACCTTGCAAAAACTCTAGAGAATGTGTGCGATCATCACTAATATAAACGTTGTTAGCTCTCAAAAATGTAGACAAAAATACCTCAAGAGGCTACCAATCTCTTGATACGTTTTAGGGTAACATAACAAGGTTTGAAATAATTAAACCTTCTACTCTTCAGGTGCTGCTAGATCTAGGCGGGTGTACCTAAAATGGATGAGGCAGACTTAACCTATGATTTTCTCTCTTGCAGTGATTTATCCACTATGGTAGATGGAAGTGGACAAAATGGATCAAATTTGGTATAAATTGTATACTAAAATGAAGATTACATTCTAATATGCTCAGTTAATAGATGTAAAAAATATATGAATGAGACTGAATGATGTAAACAGTGAGACCAGTGCCTTATAGGGTATGCGGAGTCAAGAGAAATCTAAGACAAGTACTATGTTCTGGCACGAATTCAAGCTATTCAGCATATGATTTGGTTTATAATTTATATAAACATGCAAGATTATGATTACCAAGTTCTTCTTAGTGATCCAATTGATATCTTCTAATTACTATGATCAATTTAGAGGGTTTAATCTTTACTCGAAAGAATCAATTAACTGATCATATAGCTATAGCAAATGTGCACTGATAAATTGGAGGTAAACTTGTTACACCAATTTAAACAATCAGAGAACATCACATTAGAGACAACTTCAGTAATACTTTCAATGATCTCAATAAACAACTGATACCAGAAATAACTGCACCATATCAAAAGGTTTCCATTGATAACTCCATGATTTTATACATGCGACATAGTCTCATTTTGGTGAAAACATGATTTTGAACTGTATCTATTCTATCTACTATATTCTACTTATCCCTCCATTGTATATTGGAATAGATATTTATACATTGTGTACATGAAAGGACACGTCCTTTCGGTAACCATATGTTTACATAACAAAATATTTTTTGAATATAATTAGGCTCTATTTAGCCACAAGTGAGTTTTAGTGAGATGATCCAAATAATCCCGATGCTCATATGTGTCAGGATCTCCAACTGCATTCCAGATTGTGACTTCCATCTTGACCATCTCCTCATCCTGCTCACTCACTTCCTCCAAAGTTGTATCCTCTGCATAAGCTATCTTCAAGATTTCATTCAACAGTGATTCACACTCATTCTTCCATTTGGTGGCCTCCTTCAATTCCCCATTGTCATCAGAGAATTTAATCACTGTCTTCTTAGCAGCATCCATCAACCCTTGGTCAACTCCATGCAACTCAACATAGAAGTTCAGATGACGATTGATTATATGATTCACAGCTTCAAGTGTTGCACTGCTAGAATCATCACTTTCAGCTAGTTCATGAAAATTCTCCATAATTCACCCATCCATCCTCGTATGATCCTTTAATGCAGTAAGAGTATGAGATTACCTTGCTCATAGATTATTTAACCAAGATGTTACATTATCCAGCCTCCTTTTGACAATTGCTGAAATTGCATCATGCTTTCCCTGAGAATAAGCACTTGATCCTACCCAGTGATATTTTTCTTGAGAACCTTCTCCTTGAGTGAGCATTTTGATTGGCCTCATTGAAATACCAACAAAGTCCTTCAATCTATCATTTTCTCTCATCATCCTTTCATTATTTTCCTTGTACATCTCTCTTTCTTTTATCAACATTTGGATCTGCACCTTGTTCAGCTTTGCAATATTCACTCCAATCTCTGCAGTAGCTACCGGATTAGCCTCTCCAACCTTCAAATTCATAAGATGGCTAAATGCCTTCTCTATATCAATTACCGTTGACTTCCTGTGGGGTGGATATAAGGCCCAAATCATTAATGACCCTTCATCAGTATTATATTTTGATCCAGCATACACCTCCGTTACAATTTCTTTGTCAAGCTTATCTGTAGCATTGCTATCCCTTAAGAAACTATCAAAAAATAATGCAGAATTCAAATCAAGTCCAAGAAAGATCATGAAACCAGTATTTTCTAACATTTTCCTTGCTTTTTTAGGGTTCATATTTGTCATTTCATAATCCACACATTTCCTTAGTTGAACTAGTAATTGCTCTTCATTCCCTGAAGTAACATCATCAACATTTTCTCTTATTTCCTTCCCCTTTTGTTTGTACAAGAATTCCTTGAACTTTGGGGAATTTATGAATTCATCATCTAAAAAAAATGACCTATATTCCATGTGCCTTGCATCTACATCACCACTTTCAATACTTTGCTCTCTGTTTGAGCAAATATAGTGTGGAGTTCTCACCCTAGACACTTTTTCTGTTCTGCCCTGAGGCACATTATCCCTTGGTGTTTCCTCATCTCCAGAAGACAATAGCTCTACATCCTATAACCCTTGGTTATACCTTTCCACTACCATCTCAGCTTCATCTTCATCCAAATTCCTTATCATGTCATCAAAAGGATAGGGTACATGCTGATACCCTCCAAATTTTATCTTCATCTTAGCAAAATTTATATATCCTTTTGGATCAAAATCCTTTCTAAGTGGCCCTGTCCTCATATTATAATGCAACAATCTATCAAGAATTGAATTGTATCCTTCCTTGGCCAACACGATGAAGTCACCAAAACACAATGTACTAGGCATAAAAGCACACTTCCCAAAAGAACTAAAATGAATTACACTACAATAATCCATTTGCTTGACAATCTCTAAATATGCAACTCTGTTTGGAACTGTCCTTGGCAGAATGAAAGGGGCATCTTCGAACCCATAAACTCTGATCATTGTAGCTCCCTCCAAACAATACCAGTCTCCCCAATTATGATCAATTGGCCCATTGAAGTCTTTTGGCCGAAGGAATCTCTTAATCTCATCAGTTAATGAATAATTACATGGATACTAATACAATTTTTACAAAGTTTCTACAAAATGTTCCTCAAAATGAATATAACTTGCATTAGCAAACCTGCTATCCCAAATAGCAGTCCAAAATTTAATAGGCAATGCTACACCCTCCTTACCAACTTGAGAAATCCTCATCTCTGAAGGCCACACACCCAACTCCTATCCAAAATATAATACCAAGTGCATCAATAACAAATAGTTCCTAAGATGAATAATAGAAGCTCCACCTTTGATAGCCATCAATCCTTAATCAAGTCCCCTAGAAATATATGAAGCATAATCAAATGGCCTAGAGTTGTGATACTGGATATCTATTGTAATGATCCTTGGCACAATTTACATGAACTCTGTGGCATCCATTCCCAACACCTGACACACTGAAAAGTATGTGTACTTCATAGAGGGCTCAAACAAGTCCACATGATAAGGAGGCCCTTCACTATCCTATAGAGGATCTGGATTGCTACCCTGTTTAACCCTGTGAATTGGCAACCTCCAGCCCTTATAAATTGTATCCACTCTTGAGAATTCCTTGACCAATTCTTCAAGAATGATCTCTTCACTACCGAATCCTTCTAGCTTGAAAGCCTCACCTATTGCTTCTTTACACAAATATATATGTGGCTTTCCAAATGGGTCACAAACAGCTTTGAGCTTTGGTTCATAGTGATTAGCAAGTAACTTTACTAATTTTGTATTCACAAATACATTAGGGCATACCAGTTTTCCTACATTTAGCTTCCATGGATTACAAACTGGTTCAAAATGGTTTCTCCTATGATAATGAAAATTGAATAGTTCATACCCCCTTACGGTAGTCCAAACATCACCTATGAACTTGAATTTATCATCTAGTTTATCAAATTTTACCCTATTCTGTGTAGACCTTCTAGCTTTAGGCCTTGAACCAGGTAGTTGATCAATAAGGTCTTGGTTTAGTCTTCGTTTAATGGCTTCTTGTTCTATATCAACTTTTTGTTTCTTTCCCTTTCGCTGACTACACTCACCAAGTTTTCTACCCTTAGCTTTTCCGAAACCAGAAGACTCCATTCTTTAAGATCACATAAATTAGAATTGGAAGGCTAAAAATGCAACTTACAGTATTCTGCTCGAGCTCCTCAAGCTGAAAATGTCCTGGTTCTCCATTTCATGCTAATGATTCTTCTGTAATCAATTCAACACTGATGCATTGATTAAAAATTCACTATTATATCCCATCGTGCCATTAATGAAGCACGAACAAAACTCATTTGATGTTGGAATTGTCACATCAGATGTCTTATCGGTGAGAGATTTTCAAATCTAGGGTGAAGTCCTTTTTTGCAACGTTTATTAAGCCCTTTCGCCAAGACATTCTGCAGTCACACTGACACCTAGAATGGCTATCACTTATGTTATTTATGTCACTGTAACAACCTCAAGTTAGGGAGATATCTCATAAATTTCATTGCGTCTCACCAATTTGCATTCTTTAATGTATTCTCCAGTCGCCAAGACATAATCACCCCTTTCGCTGATGAAATAAGTCTTACCGATGAAGCCATTCATCGGCAAGACAATGATCTTTTGAAAAGACTTATATCGATGCCAAACATTATACCAAACCCATTCCTCCATTTCATTCGCTAAGACTTACCCTAATATACTGTATCAGTGAAACACCTTAGTTTCGTTGAAACTCATGTCGAAGACCACCTTTCCTACCGATGAGTCCTTTCATCGGCATAACTTTTGAATCGACAAGACTCCATAGCTTCTCCCCGATAGCCTTTTGATGAAACCCCTTTACCTCTTATCGACAAAACTAGTTGCCTTCGGTAAGACACTACTCTGATGTATTTTAGCTTTACAGATATGCATGTTCTCATCGCCAATCGGTAAGACAATTCACACTCGCCAAAACCTTCTGCCGAAAACCTTTAGCTTGGCTGAAACACTTCCACATGCGTCATTCAAAGAGACATAATGTATTTTCTATGACTTTATGCCGATACCCACCAGTTTGGTTGAAATGAGAACCCTCTACGTGTTAGTCAGTAAAGCATGTTGAGCTCGCCATGACATTATATCAATGCCTCAATCCTTTGCCGATAGAGCCTTTCATATGCCTTTCAACAAGACATTTATATCTCGCTATGACCTTCACCTGAATATGATTCTTATGCCAATATGTGTCTTTTTTGTCACCGAAACAAAAAATATGTCCTACCGATAGCCTGTAACAAGAATTAGTGAAAAATACATAGGTCAGGGAGACATTCACTCTATCTTGCTGAAATGGAAAATATAATGAAATATCACAAACTAGATAGATTCAAATGGATCATATGATAGAACATAAGCAAGGCAACACTAGGAAGGGATTTTATGCTTATGATGAGGGCTCATTTTCGAAACTCATGAATGAAATTGACTGTGAAAATTTCAAAATTTTACAGTTCTAACAGTGGCTCCATCTAGGGATGAATGATTGTAAGATCATTGCAAGGATCTAGATTTCTGGGTGAGCAAACCAAACATGAGGGGATGGACAATGTGAGCAAAGTGGAATGAAAGGGATTTGAACATGACCTACACTACTGTACATGGAAAAATTATTTTGAAAGAAGGAGAATCAAGATTGTCCATGTACTGGCAAGTCCTGCTCCTTTTATTTCCTATACTACTATGCATGGAAGATAAAATTTTAAGAGGATTGTTAAGGATTGTCCATGCACTGGAAACCCTAAATACTGTATATTACTCAAGAGAAAAAATGCTTTAGAAATTGCCCATGTACAGGCAATTCTTGTTCTTCACCAGCCATATTCTACAAATAATATGAATCCTCTCCTTTCTTTCCAATCACCACAAAAGGTCCCAGCCACAAGGCTTCAAAATTTCCATGTTTTCCTTTCTCCTGGCACCTTGCATTCCACATCAATACCAAATCACTTTCTGCAAATTTTTTGTCCTTTGCCTTTTTGTCAAATAAATATTTCATCGATGTTTGTAATTTGATGTTTTGATTTTGGGCAACTCTCCTTATCTCATCAAGTTCAACTAGTTGCTCCATCCTTTCCTCCATAGGTTCAAAAATATCCAAATCTTCCTATAGGACAAACTTGTAGACTAGTAACAAATTTTGCAAAGGCATCCTGGCCTGTGTTCCATACACCAGTTCAAATGGGGATTTCCCAATTGCCTTTTTTATTGTAATCCTATCATCCCAAATTGCCAATTTTAGTTTTGAATCCCAAGCTTTCTTGTTCTGACCCAACATTCTCCTTATAATCTTCAGAAGACTCTTATTATTAGATTCTACTTATCCATTATCCTGTGGATGATAAGGGACTGCATAAGAAATAGTGATACCATATGTGCTACATAAAGTTCTGAATTCATCTGATCTGAAACACATCCCATTATCAGTGATCAATCTTATTGGTGTTCCAAATCTAGTAATGATGTTGTCCAATAAAAAATTTGTCACAACTTTACTTGTAGCTTGTTTAGTTGGGATTGCTTCTACCCATTTTGTAAAATAATCAGTGGCCACCAGTATCCACCTATGTCCACCACTTGATTTTTCTTGTATCTCTCCAATGAAATCAATTCCCCATTGATGGAAAGGGGCATCAGCTTGCAAGGGCCGAAGTGGAAAAGCTCCTTGATACTTCAATTTTCTAGAAAACTTCTAGCAGGCTTCACATTTTTTGACATATGCAAAAGAGCCATTAAAAACCTTTGGCTAGTAATAGCCTACCCTGAGAATTTTATGCACAGTTGTCTTTGCTGAATAATGTCCTCCACAAACTCCTTCATGCATTTCACTCAAGACATGCTTGGCTTGTGATTCATCTAGACACAACAATAGTATACCATCCTTGTTTTTCCAAAACAGATCTCCATCCATGAAAACATACTTAGATGCCTACAACTTCAAAAGCTCTTTTCTAGCTGTCACTCATTCCCTCTGGACACTTCATATATTTTAAATAATGTATAATATCAGTATACCATGGAGTATGCTCAATGCTTGCAATTACAATGTCTTCTTCCACATTGCAAATTTGATTTGCTTCAATGTTTGCTTTTGCCATCAGTCTATCCAAGCCTCGACCTCTTACTAGCTTAGTAATTTGTATCTCCATTTCAAATTCTTAGATTTTTTAATCCATCTACATTTTTTTCCTGTCACTTCCGATTGTGTCAGAATATCCTTGAAAACTGCATGAGGGACATAAGCAACCACTTTTGCTCCCACAAGATATGGCCTAAAAGCTTTTATAGCTTTTACCAATGCAAATGCTTGTTTCTCCATTATGTCATACTTTAATTCTGACCCTTGTAATGATTTACTAAAGAAAGACGCAGGCTATTCATGACCACCCTTATTCTTTTGCAACATAACAACAGCAACAGTGTGCATTGAAGCAAATGAAAATATCTAAAAAGGTTTTGAAAAATGTAGCGATTTAAGGACAGGAGCTTCCTTGATGGCCCTTTTGATGGATATAAAAGCTTCCAGAGCCTCTGCAATCCATTCTACCTTCTGTCCTTTTCTCAACATTTTTGCTATGGGTTTAATTATCTCAGCAAATTTAGATACAAACCTCCTAACGAAGTTAATTTTCCCAAAGAATGACTGTATGGCCTTAATAGTTTTACGGACGGGAATTTTATCAATAGCCTCAACTCTTTCAGGATCTATCTTAATCCCTTCTTTTGAAACAATATGCCCTAAAAGCTTACCCTCTATAACTGCAAAATGACATTTCTTAGGGTTTAAGCTAATACCATATTCTAGGGCTTTTATAAATACCTTTTCAAGATGTTGAACATGATCTTCAGCATTCTTTGAGTAAGCAGTCAAGTCATCCTGATACACCACCATGATAATATTGATCAAATCTACAAATGCCACATCCATAGCTCTTTGGAAAGTTTCTCCTGCATTGGTGAGACCAAATGCCATTCTCAAATAAACATGTGTTCCCCAAGGAGTTGTGAATGTTGTCTTGTATTGTTCAGATTCCTTGACCTTAACCTGGTTATATCCCGAAATCCCGTCCATCATAGACAACAATTCACAGCCTGTCACCTTATGCAATATAGCCACCATATTGGGTAGAGGATAATTGTCTTTGAGGGATGCTATGTTCAGATTTCTAAAATCTATGCATAGCCTTATGTCTCCATTCTTCTTTCTCACAGGGACCAAATTTGAAACCCATGTTGAGTGCCTGATTGGTTTAATGATTCCACCATCTCTGAGCTTGGCCAATTCTTCTTGCATTTTAGGCTCCAGGGTTGGATTTATAGGTCTTTGCTTTTGTCTAAATGGTTTAGCATCTAGCTTCAATGGTATCTCATGCTGAAACAAATCCTCCCTATATGCCTTCAGATCCTCATAAGACTAGGCAAACACATGTTTATATTTTCTCAATAATCCTATCAACATTCTTCTAATTGTAGGGCTTATCCTTTTCCCAATGTAAACCTTTTTTGGTGCCATCTCAGTTCCCAAATTAATTTCTTGATATCCTCTCTCTTGACTGGTGTCTGCTTCATAAGGGACCGATCACCTTCATATACCCTCTCAAGTGCCACTAATCCTTTGGGAAGTTTATTCATTTTAAGCTGCAAGATCTCTTTCAAAAACACTGTTTTCTTTCCATCCACCTCTTTAACAAAGGCATTAAAGTCGATCTCTTGGGCTTCATACTGATCAATACAATGGAGAAATTTTAAAAGGTCAGTATCATCATTAAAAAGCTGCCAACTATATATGTTATCAGGCACAACAGGCCTTGTCTTGAATTCAATTTGTGATACTATAGCCAATGTAATATCATCCTTTTTCAACGCTACATTTGCAAGGAAATATGCCATTATATTCTTCGACCTATCAATCTAGTCAATTGAGAATGCATCAAATAACTTAATTGTGTCCCATACGACATTTCTATATTGTCTCAATCTTTTATGCTTTGCTATGTACTTTGACTTGATTTGTGAAACAACCAACTCAGAGTCCCCTCGAATAGTCAGTAACTTGATTTTGTGTTTCACAACAATATTTAAACCTATTAGTAGAGCCTCATATTCTGCCACATTGTTTGTACATTCAAATGCTAACAAAAATGAATACTTAAATGTAACACCCTCAGGTGAAACAAACACTATCCCTGCTCCATTACCTTCTTGACTGCAGGCTCCATCAAAGTACATCTTCCACACATCGATGCAATCTTATGCAGCATGTTTATCAATGGGGTCAGTATTGACCAACTCTAGCTGGGCTGGTTCTATTTTGAAACTCCCAAGATCAACATCACAAAAATAGTTGATCTAATCTTGTGGTACATAATCAACAAGCTGGTTCATCCTTGGCTCTCTATACAGCTTCACTTCTTGTCCATTCACTGGAATTGTTGCATAAGATAGATAAAACTGGACATTTCCACCAACAGTCGTTGTCCATTGTCTTGATAAAAGCATTCCAAATTGAGGAGGGGTGTCTATTACTGTTATATCAATATTATAAGCCACTTGAGGATAAACAACCAACTTGACTTCAACATCTTTTATGATACCTACCATAGGAACTGGTCGATTATCCATTGCATAACATTTCCCTTCATATGTATCCACCCACATGCCCAATTGTTTCATCACTCCTACTAGAATAATATTCATGGCGGCACCAGAATCTATCATGCAGTTCCTCAACAACTTATTATTTAGTAGTAATGTAGTGAAAAAAGGATCAACTTGTGGGGGGCTTGTCAATACATTACTTAGACAGATTTTTGGGATATTTACTTTCTCTTGTTTACCAACTATTTTAGTAACTATCTTGCTATCAGAATTCACATCCACTTCATTCTCATTTGTTATCAATTAGACAACACTGTCTCTATATTCCTTAATCTTCATCATCTCAAGTAATGGAATAGACATTTTTACCTAAGATAGGGCCTGATTGAAATCAAAAGATGGTCCCTCCATTTTGGCCACTTTCTTTTGTTATGATATTTCTCCTTTGTTCTCTTCTTTTTCTCTTTTGTTTGGTTGATCAAGATTTGGCACTTCTTTGTATAATTTCTTTGCTTCCTCCTAGTGAGCAAATTTCTGTTCACTTTTATCATGCTGTTTGTTTTCAATTTTCTTCGAAACCCCTTGTGTAGCCTTTTGATCTTTCATAAAGATACCCCTAGGGACACCCTCTTTCTCATTTACTATCTTGTTCCTCAACCAATACTTACTCTTTGCTTCTTCTACTACAACAACAGTTAATCTTTCCATCTCTTCCTCGGTAATTCTCCTCATATTACATTGAGTGGGCACCTCAATAGGTTGTGGTTCTACATATTCATCCTTAGAGCCAGAAAAGTCATGTTGTTCAACCATATGGACATTGTACCTTTGTTTTGAAACATCATACTCGTAACCTCCCTCCTCTGACGACGAGTACTTCTCCTCAACACGGTGAAAAGCATTTGAAGTTAAATAAATCGTGTGATCTTCTCCACCATCTCCCATTAGCACTCCTTCTTGCATCCTCTGGGCTACAACACAATAATCAGGGGAGTGAGGCTTATCACAAGCCTCACAAAAATAATTGTTATTCACCATATATGTTCCCTTCTTTTTCATTGGATCAAGAGTCTCCTTGTTTCTAGGCCTCTCTGTTATAGGTTTTCCATCTTTCCAGTTTGTGTTATAAGGCATGTCATGCAACTTAGGCCTTTCATTCCTATATGTGTTCTCCTACTTATATTGATAGTTATTGTTTTGTTGAGGAGCCCTGGGGTTGTCTCTTTTATTCATTATCCTAACAGCCTTTCTATTGTTCTCAATTGTTAATGCTATTTTTTGTGCTTCAACCAAGTCCCTTGGGAACCTATTTCTCCATTCATACCTAGTTTTAGGATCAAAGGCATTCAGATAAACACTTAGTGCTATAGGGTCTGGCAGTTTTGATCCAGGAGGTATTTTGTTCTATAGTTTATTGAATCTTCTATTGAAATTAAAGATTGATTCATTCTAACCTTTCTGGATTTGCATTAGTTCATGGAGAGTAGCATCTGGTGCACTTAGATTCCTGAATTTCTCAAGGAATTAGTCCTGAAATATTTGAAGAGAATCAATAGAGGCTGTTGCTAGGCTATTGAACCAATCCCTAGCTTCTTCAATAAGAGACATCATGAATAATCTCATGTGTAGATCTTCATAAGGTACATCCAGATCTTGAATGAAAGCATTAAAAATCCTTAAATGATCTTCAGTTGTGATTGCATTACTCCCTATAAATTTAGGCACTAAACCTCTCCAACTACCATCCATGGGGTAGGGGTATAATTGAAACCCTGCCAAATCAAATTGTCTGATCATGGTTGTATACTGATGAGGAGGAGGATTAGGTGGGTACTGATATTGGTACATAGGGTTATTGTATTATGTGTTATGCTGAGGGATAAAGTGCTAACCATGGGGTGGCTACATATTTGTATGCTATGTGGGAATGTAATGAGGGTGATTTGGCTGTCTGTATTGGTTCCCTATATGGTTGTGAGGAAACCTTGGTGGATCAGAGGGCCTTACACCATGATTACATTGTTTATGAGGTGGCACATACTTTGGGGGGCAATCAGCAGTTTGATCAATGTTTTGGGTTTTCTGCAGGTTGAATTCTCTCAGTGTTTGTATCATCTGGGCTTTCTCTTGCTCTTCCCTTTCCTTTTTTTGAGATTCAAACAGTGCCCTGACCTCCTCATAACATAAAGATTCATATTCCTCTTGAGGATATTCATGATCAATATGTTCATCCTGATTTCCCTGCATAGCTTCAAGCTCGGCCTATTTTCTAGCTTCAAACTTGGCCTGTTTATGTAGATCTTGAAAAGAAAAAGGATTTCTCTGATCCTCTGGGGTATGAGGTTCTGTGCTTGAGTTATCTCTCCAAGTATCATAACTGTTATATGTTGCAACATGTGGTATTGATGATTTGTCTTTATTTCTCAAGCACATGTCCTCACTTATCCCTTTACCTTTATTAACTCTATCATATTTGTGTGTCCATTTACTATTGCCAGCAAGGGCTCCAGTATGACCTCCTCTAAATTGAGATCTTATTCCATTCATGTTGAGATGTTTTTATCAGAGTCGCCACTCACTTTCTTAAAAGTGAGAAAATGTCTGATATTTCCCAGCGGAGTCTTGTAAAAGGTTTCTGACTCTAAAATTAAGGCCTTGATTCTGAATTGATGTTGTCCCCAGTAGAGTCGCCAATTTTTTAGCTCTCAAAAATGTAGGCAAAAATACCTCAAGAGGCTGCCAATCTCTTGATACGTTTTAGGGTAATAGAACAAGGTTTGAAATAATTAAACCTTCTACTCTTCAGGTGCTGCTAGACCTAGGTGGGTGTACCTAAAATGGATGAGGCAGACTTAACCTATGATTTTCTCTCTTGCAGTGATTTATCCACTATGGCAGATGGAAGTGGACAAAATGGATCAAATTGGGTATAAATTGTATACTAAAATGAAGATTAAATCCTAATATGCTCAATTAACAGATGTAAAAAAGATATGAATGAGACTAAATGATGTAAACAGTGAGACCAGTGCCTTATAGGGTATGCAAAGTCAAGAGAAATCTAAGACAAGTACTATGTTCTGGCATGAATTCAAGTTGTTTAGCATATGATTTGGTTTATAATTTATATAAACATGCAAGGTTATGATTACCAAGTTCTTCTTAGTGATCCAATTGATATCTTCTAATTACTATGATCAATTTAGAGGGTTTAATCTTTATTGGAAAGAACCAATTAACTGATCATATAGATACAACAAATGTGCACTAATAAACAGGAGGTAAACTTGTTACACCAATTTAAACAATCAGAGAACATCACATTTGAGACAAATTCAGTAATACTTTCAATGATCTCAATAAACAAATGATACCAGAAATAACTGCACCATATCAAAAGGTTTCCATTGATAACTCCATGATTTTATACATGCGACATAGTCTCATTTTCATGAAAACATGATTCTGAACTGTATCTATTCTATCTACTATATTCTACTTCTACCTTCATTGTATATTGGAATAGATATTTATACATTGTGTACACGAAAGGACGCGTCCTTTCGGTAACCATATGTTTACATAACAAAATATTTTTTGAATATAATTAGGCTCTATTTAGCCACAAGTGAGTTTTAGCAAGATGATCCAAATAATTCTGGTGCTCGTATGTGTCAGAATCTCCAACTGCGTTCCAGATTTTGACTTCCATCTTGACCATCTCCTCATTTCGCTCACTCACTTCCTCCAAAGTTGTATCCTCTGCAGAAGCTATCTTCAAGATTTCATTCAATAGTGATTCACACTCATTCTTCCATTTGGTGGCCTCCTTCAATTCCCCATTGTCATCAGAGAATTTAATCACTATCTTCTTAGCAGCATCCATCAACCCTTGGTCAACTCCATGCAACTCAACATAGAAGTTCAGATGATGATTGATTATATGATTCACAGCTTCAAGTGTTGCACTACTAGAATCATCACTTTCAGCTAGTTCATGAAAATTCTCCATAATTCACCCATCCATCCTCGTATGCTCCTTTAATGCAGTAAGAGTATGAGATTACCTTGCCCATAGTTTATTTAACCAAGATGTTACATTATCCAACCTCCTTTTGACAATTGCTGAAATTGCATCATGCTTTCCCTGAGAATAAGCACTTGATCCTACCCAGTGATCTTTTGCCTGAGAACCTTCTCCTTGAGTGAGCATTTTGATTGGCCTCATTGAAATACCAACCAAGTCCTTCAATATGTCATTTTCTCTCATCATCCTTTCATTATTTGCCTTGTACATCTCTCTTTCTTTTATCAACATTTGGATCTGCGCCTTGTTTAGCTTTGCAATATTCACTCCAATCTCTGTAGTAGCTACACGATGAGCCTCTCCAACCTTCAAATTCAACACATGGCCAAATGCCTTCTCTGTATCGATTACCACTAACTTCCTGTGGGGTGGATATAAGGCCCAAATCATTAATGACCCTTCATCATTATTATATTTTTATCCAGCATACACCTCTGTTACACTTTCTTTGTCAAGCTTATGTGTAGCATTGCTATCCCTTAAGAAACTATCAAAAAATAATGCAAAATTAAAATCAAGACTAGGAAAGATCATGACACCAGCATTTTATAACATTTTCCTTCCTTTTTCAAGGGTCATATTTTTCATTTCATCATCCACACATTTCCTCAATTGACCCATTAATTGGTCTTCATTTCCTGAAGTAACATCATCAACATTTTCTCTTATTTCCTTCCCCTTCTATTTGTACAAGAATGCCTTGAACTCCGGGGAATTTATGAATTCATCATCTAAGACAAATGACCTATATTTCATGTGCCTTGCATCTACATCACCACTTTCAATACTTTGCTCTCTGTTCGGGCAAATATAGTGTTGAGTTCTCACCCTAGACACTTTTTCTGTTCTTCCCTGAGGCACATTATCCCTTGGTGTTTCCTCATCTCCAAAAGATAATAGCTTACATTCGGTAACTTTTGGTTATACCTTTCCACTACCATCTCAGCTTCATCTTCATCCAAATTCCTTATCATGTCATCAAAAGGATAGGGTACATGCTGATACCCTCCAAATTTTATCTTCATCTTAGCAGAATTTATATATCCTTTTGGATCAAAATACTTTCTCAGTGGCTCTCTCCTCATATTATAATGCAACAATCTATCAAGAATTGAATTGTATCCTTCCTTGGCCAACACGGTGAAGTCACCAAAACATAGTGTACTAGGAATAAAAGCCTGCTTCCCAAAAGAACTGAAATGCATTACACTACAATAATCCATCTGCCTACCAATCTCTAAATATGCAACTCTGTTTCGAACTGTCCTTGGCAGAATGAAAGGGGCATCCTTGAACCCATAAACTCTGATCATTGTAGCTCCCTCCAAACAATATCAATCTCCCCAATTATGATCAATTGGCCCATTAAAGTCTTTTGGCCGAAGGAATCTCTTAATCTCATCAGTTAATGAATAATTACATGGATACTGATACAGTTTTTACAAAGTTTTTACAAAATGTTCCTCAAAATGAATATAACTTGCATTAGCAAACCTGTTGTCCCAAATAGTAGTCCACAATTGAATAGGCAATAATTCACCCTCCTTACCAACTTGATAAATCCTCATCTCTGAAGGCCACACACCCAACTCCTATCCAAAATATAATACCAAGTACATCAATAATGAATAGTGCCTAAGATGAACAATAGAAGCACCACCTTTGATAGCCATCAATCCTGAATCAAGCCCCCTAGAAATGTATGAAGCATAATCAAATGGCCTGGAGTTGTGATATTGGATATCTACTGTAATGATCATTGGCACAATTGACATGAATTCTAGGGCATCCATTACCAACACCTGACACACTGAAAAGTATGTGTACTTCATAGAGGGCTCAAACAAGTCCACATGATAAGGAGGCCCTTCACTATCTTGCAGAGGATTTGGCTTGCTGCCCTATTTAACCCTGTGAATTGGCAACCTCCAACCCTTATAAATTGTATCCATTCTTGAGAATTCCTTGACTAATTCTTCAGGAATGATCTCTTCACTACCGAATCCTTCTAGCTTTAAAGCCTCACCTATTACTTCTTTAGACAAACATATCTGTGGCTTTCCAAATGGGTCACAAACAGCTTTGAGCTTTGGTTCATAGTGATCAGCAAGTAACTTTACTAATTCTATATTCACAAATACATTAGGGCATACCAGTTTTCCTACATTGAGCTTCCATGGATTACAAACTGGTTCAAAATGGTTTCTCCTATGATAATGAAAATTGAATAGTTCATACCCCCTTATGGAAGTCCAGACATCACCTATGAACTTGCATTTATCATCTAGTTTATCAACTTCTACCCTAATTTGTGCAGACCTTCTGGCTTTAGGCCCTGAACTAGGTAGCTGATCAATAAGGTCTTGGTTTAGTCTTCGTTCAGTGCCTTCTTGTTCTGTATCAACTTTTTGTTTCTTTTCCTTTGGCTGACTACTCTCACCAAGTTTTCTACCCTTAGCTTTTCCAAAACCAAAAGACTCCATTCTTGAAGATCATAGCAATTAGAATTGGAAGGCTAAAAATGCAACTTACAGTATTTTGCTCGAGCTCCTCAGGCTGAAAAAGTCTTGGTTCTCCGTTTCACGCTAATGATTCTTCTATAATCAATTCAATACTGATGCATTGATTAAATATTCACTGTTATATCCCATCGTACCATTAATGAAGCATGAAAAAAACTCATTTGATGCTGGCACTATCGCATCAGACGTCTTATTGGTGAGAGATTTTTAAATCTGGGGCGAAGTCCTTTTTTGCAACATTTATTAAACCCTTTTTCCAAGACATTTTGTAGTTACACCGACACCTGGAATGGATATCACTTATGTTTTTTATGTCACTGTAACAACCTCAAGTCAAGGAGATATCTCATAGATTTCATTGCATCACACCAATTTGCATTCTTTAATGTATTCTCCAGTTGCCAAGACATAATCACCCCTTTCGCTGATGGAATAAGTCTTACCGATGAAGCCATTCATTGGAAAGATAATGATCTTTTGAAAAGACTTATATCAATTCCAAATGTTATACTGAACCCATTCCTCCATTTCATTCATTGAGACTTACCCCGATATACTCTATTAGTGAAACACCTTAGTTTCATTGAAACTCATGCCAAAGACCACCTTTCCTGCCGATAAGTCCTTTCATCGATGTAACTTTTGAATCAGCAAGACTCCATAGCTTCTCCCCGATAGCCTTTTGATGAAACCCCTTTACCTCTTATTGGTAAAACTAGTTGCCTTTGGCAAGATGCTACTCTGATGTATTTTAGCTTTACCGATATGCATGTTCTCATCGCCAATTGGTAAGACAATTCACACTAGTCAAGACCTTCTGCCGAAAACCTTTAGCTTGGCCGAAACACTTCCACATGTGTCAGTCAAAGAGACATAATGTATTCACTATGGCTTTACGTCGATACCCACCAGTTTGGCTGAAATGACCCCTCTACGTGTTAGTCGGTAAAGCATGCTGAGCTCACCATGACATTATATCGATGCCTCAATCCTTTTCTGATAGAGCCTTTCATATGCCTTTTGACAAGACATTTATATCTCACTATGACCTTCACCCAAATATGATTCTTATGTTGATATGTGTCTTTTTTGTCACTGAAACAAAAAATATGTCCTGCTGATAGCCTGCAACAAGATTTAGTGAAAAATATATAGGTCGGGGAGACATTCACTCTGTCTTTCCGAAATGGAAAATATAATGAAATATCACAGACTAGATAGATTCAAACGGGACATATGATAGAACATAAGCAAGGCAACACTAGGAAGGGATTTTATGCTTATGATGAGGGCTCATTTTGGAAACTCATGAATGCAATTGACTGTGAAAATTTCAAAATTTTACAGTTCTAACAAACATGATACTCCCTCAATACCTTCATTTGGTCCTCTGTACAATTAGCTACATGAATGAATGCTATGTGCACAAATATCAAAACCAATGTGGAGTTGTGATGAAGGAGGAAAACACACTACCCCCTTTTTCATACAACTACTCTCAACAAAATAAAATGCATTGAAAATGCAATAGATTAGATTTAAAAATATGCAACATATATTAAGTTCAATTGAAAATGAATTACACAATCATGGAGCTCATATGGTCACATACAACATACGCTTCACACATACAAAAATCTGCAACTTAATTTTCCAACATCATTCCAGCAGCATTTGGATATGCAACCACGAACTCTCCAAAGCTCCCCCTTCTCTCCTCTTTCACCAAATGAGCGGCATTAATATAAAATTGTGTGAGAAGAAACCACTGTTGGTTTCTCAAAAACAACCTCCACTAAAACCACCAAGAAAAACCCGTCACTTTCTGCCTATTAATGCCCTGTCATTTGTCAAAATTTCCTCAAACAGTTTTTGAGTTTGGTGCGCCTCCTTTCTAGCTTTCTAGATCATTTTGAAATTTGTAATTTCATTACTGTATGAGAAATTTTTGGCTGTTTTACTGAGACTGGGTTACACAGTTACAACCCAGACAGTCTCTTATCTTTTTCCAAAAATAATAAAGTGCCAGTCAAAACTCCAAAATTCTCATTAATCCTTCTTGACATGGATTTCCTTTTCTTAGCATTTGCATTCAATTTTCAATTCAATATTTTATTCCCTTTCTCCAACCCACTATTTCCACTCTCTCAACACCCTGCATTCCAATCTTGCAATAAAATACAAGTGCAGTTACAAAACATATTAAATGTCCATTCCAAGCTTGAGTGAGATTTTCCTTTTTGGAAAATTAACATCTCTTAAAACAATTTAAAAATGAAATAATTAATAATCTGATTTTCTCACACTCCATCACCAAATTCTGCTATGCTGGAAGAGTTGAAAATTTCAACAATTTGTATCGTATCTACAGCCAAAAAATAAAAATAAAACACAAACATAAAACTTAAAATATTTTTGGTGATGAAGATTGCTTGGAACCCCTAGATGCTCCTGCATCAGACACCTGAGGTAGAAATTTTGTGAGCATAAACTCACAAAAGTGGAGTTGAATAGTAGAACCATTCTTTTGGATTGCAAGCAATCTGCAGTGAACTCCATCGCTATCCAAAGTGCACATGAAGTCTTTTCTTCTTACTCTTCTTCCAACATTTTGGTGGTAATAACTTTGCTCTCCTCCAAAAGAATTGCTTATCATTCTTCTTTTCTCTCATGGATTTGTATCCACCATGTGTCATCCTCCTCTGCCAAATTATCTCTCCTCTCCTCTCCTTCGTGAGATTCAACCCACCACAAACTGACCACCTCCACCAAGTTTCACCTGCACCATCTTTTACAACCTCTATGCACAAACATGCAACCTTCACATACCCATTTTCAACTACAACTTTATCTTCTACTACTGCAACCTCTTCCTTAAAAGGAAAATAATAATCATCATATTCAAAATCAAAATTTACCTCATCCTTCTTCATTGTTCCAACATCATCCTCTTTGTCATTTGCTGCATTCATCTTCTTTCTTGCATCAACAAGCTTGTCAAACCTCTCTTTTTCCACTGCCAAAATCTGTGATAATAAATCATCTTTATCATCTTCATCTACTACAACATCCTCAAGCCTTATCCCTGCCATTTCAATCTCCATAGCTTCTTCATTGCTCATATCTTCTTCCCTTTTAAACATTGCAACTCCTCTTTTTCCTTCTTGTTTCATATCTTCAACAAGAGACACTACTGCAATCACTGTCTTTTTCTTTTCATCCTCTTGCATGAGGATATCGTTCTCACACACTGTCGCATCTTCTTGTTCATCCATCATTTTTCATTAAAATAATTTCTATCATTTTCATCTCCTCTTTCAACAAGAGATTTTCTTCATCTTCACCAAATTCTTCATCAAATATAGGACCTTCAAAGTCCGTCATCTCAGCTTCTATTGCAACCTTCAACATTTCTTTTTCTTTGAAGTTTCCTCAAATCGGCGATTCTACTTCCACTTTCAAATCCACTATCTCAACGTACAAATTGCCTCATTGTTCAGTGATCTGTTTGTCCACAAGTCCTAGTGTAAATTGCCTCACATTCGGCGATCTGTTTACAAAAATATTCACTCTTACATTCTGGTGCATACTTTGCACTCTCAAGATCTTCTCTCAAGATCTTCCTGCTTTGAACCACACTCACAAGTCCTGCTGCAACTGCCTCACATTTGGTGCTCTACTATAGACTCAGGAACTCCTGCTCTGATACCACTGATGAAGGAGGAAAACACACATACCCCCTTTTTCATACAACTACTCTCAACAAAATAAAATGCATTGAAAATGGAATAGATTAGATTTAAAAATCTACAACATATATTAAGTTCAATTGAAAATGAATTACACAATCATGGAGCTCATATTCTCACATACAACATAGGCTTCACACATACAAAAATCTAAAACTTAATTTTCCAACATCATTCTAGCAGCATCTGGATATGCAACCACCAACTCTCCAAAGCTCC
The DNA here is from genome assembly GCA_007258455.2 of Sequoia sempervirens. NCBI lineage: Eukaryota > Viridiplantae > Streptophyta > Pinopsida > Cupressales > Cupressaceae > Sequoia > Sequoia sempervirens. The sequence goes on along the minus strand of VDFB02000015.1, from coordinate 320,711,302 downwards.
TCCTTCTCTCCTCTTTCACCAAATGAGCAGCATTAATATAAAATTGTGTGAGAAGAAACCACTGTTGGTTTCTCAAAAACAACCTCCACTAAAACCACCAAGAAAAACCCATCACTTTCTGCCTATTAATGCCCTACATTTTTTAGAATTTCCTCAAACGGTTTCTGGGTTTGGTGCACCTCCTTTCCAGCTTTCCAGATTATTTTGAAATTTGTAATTTCATTATTGTATGAGAAATTTATGGATGTTTTACTGAGACTGGGTTACATAATTACGGCCCAGACAGTCTCTTGTCTTTTTCCAAAAATAATAAAGTGCCAGTCAAACCTCCAAAATGCTCATTAATCCTTCCTAACATGGATTTCCTTTTCTTAGCATTTGCATTCAATTTTCAATTCAATATTTTATTCCCTTTCTCCAACCCACTATTTCCACTCTCTCAACACCCTGCATTCCAATCTTGCAATAAAATACAAGTGCAGTTACAAAACATATTAAATGTCCATTTCAAGCTTGAGTAAGATTTTCCTTTTTGGAAAATTAACATCTCTTAAAACAATTTAAAAATGAAACAATTAATAATCTGATTTTCTCACACTCCATCACCAAATTCTACTATGCTGGAAGAGTTGAAAATTTCAACAATTTGTATTGTATCTGCAGCCAAAAATTAAAAATAAAACACAAACATAAAACTTAAAATAATTTTGGTGATGAGGATTGCTTGGAACCCCTGGATGCTCCTGCATCAAGTTGTAATATTGTGACTACACCTCACGTTGTAGCTATAGAGTGTAGTTCTCTACAAAGTCAGCTACTTGGTATAACTGTTTGACAAAATACTTTGATGAAAGCTTCGAAGAGTGGTATGTGCATCCATAATAAAGGATTGAGAAATGATGTTTTATTTTACTTTCTTAAAATGTATGTCATATATATGTGTGTACAAAATGTGGAAGCATACACAAGGTAAGTCAATTGTTAAATAACAAAATGTCTCAAAGAGATGTGGTTTAAAAATTCAATTGGCAAGTGTATAGAATTGTGTAATTTAAAATGTGCATTGACAACCTAAGGTTATAAGGAAAAACAAACAATGATCAACATGGAATATACAAAATAAAAAAAATGAAAGCAAGCCATAATAGAATGAAATAAAATGTGTAAAGACTTCACATACCTAAAAAATTAGAGTTTCAAATGAAGGAGTTCAACCCAATTATGTAGCCTTAGCTTCTTGTTTCTTCAAACTCCTCAACAATTTGACTTTTTTAAAAGCTTGTTCCTCTCCAAACTTCAATTGTATATTAGTTTTCACTAGAATTCAAACTTGAATTGATATTATATGCCTTTTAACATGAAAACTCTGCTATTTGATGCAAAAGTGGTGGAAAGATCATGAAAAAGGTGGTGGAATGTGAAAAACATGCATGCACACTTCACATCATCAAAAAGCTACTTTTTGTCGGAGCACGCGTAGAACTAGGAGAATACTTAAAATGTGGGCCTTGAGAATACCAATTTTAGAGTAGGAAAAAATGTGCTCGCATTATAAAGAGCTCACGTTATAAAGCGCTCACATTATAACACGAGCACGTTATTTCTTGCTAAAAATAGCCATATCTCTACTTGAAAACACGCTCAAGTTATGAGAACGTTGGTTTTTTAATAGATTTTTTTCTCTCTTTGTCTATACCCTATCTACCCTAATTCTATCTCTCTCCCCTCTATCATTATACCCTAATTCTATCTCTCTCCCCTCTACCTGCTACCTTTAACCCTTATACCCTCACTCACTTCTTCTATCTCTCTCCCCTCTACCCTATACCCTTAACCCTTATACCCTCAACCCTTAAACCCTAATTCTATCTTTCTCCCCTCTACCCTTAACCCTTAACCCTTATACACTCTATCCTCTACCCTCTATATCTCTCCCACTCCCTCCCTCTCTCTCTCTCTCAAGTCTCTCCCTCCTACCACCTCTCCCTCTCTCAACTACCTCTCTTTCACTCACTCACTCCTATCTCTCTCCCCTCTACCCTCTAACCTTAACCCTTATACCCTTATACTCTCACTCACTCACTCCTATCTCTCTCCCCTCTACCCACTACCCTTAACCCCTATACCCTCTCTCTCTCACTTGAGTCTCTCCCCCCTCTCCCTCTCTCAACTCCCTCTCTCTCACTTACTCCTTATATCTCTCTCCCCTCTACGACTACTGAATTTGGCTCCATTTTCTGACAAACATTCGTTAGTCATTCAACAAACATTTGTCAGAAAATTGACTAATTAACAAAAAAAATTGGTCGCTATTTTTTATCGAAATTACAACAACAAATTAAACGTTGAAATAATGACACAGATTCATCGGTCATTGGCATCATAAAATGACTCAGATGTTCATCGGAATATCGATGAAAAATTTGTTTATCCACTAATGAATTACAACCAAAATGCAATTGCAATGGATCTTTCGAAGAGTCGAAACAACACCAGAAGTTCGTCGCCATTTTGATGAAATGAGTAAGGAGTTATGACGAAGCCTTCATTGCAGCTAAGAAAATTTGTCGGACCTTTTCTATGATTCCTCGGTGGCCTTCATCAAAATTGTGATGAAATGGGCAAGCAGTTACGATGAAGCCTTTGTTGTAGCTATAGCAACTTCGTTGGACCTTTTGAGTGGTTTGTCAATGGTTTTCATCAAAATTGCGATGAAACAATGCAATTTTTTTGTAAAAAATATTCATTGAAATGTACCATTGTAGAGACTCTTGGTGATGACCATCAAAGCCAACCCATCGATGAGATATCAATCATTAGCATAGGATAGAAAACTCACTCTAATAGTCCATGTCTTGCCGATGACTTCCATTGGAAAGAAAGATCCAATGTCACACCGATCTAACCTCTTCAGGAGTTTTGAACACTGTTGGTTATTAGAAAGACATTCTGAGGGTCTCGCTGATTAAATAAGTGTCTAAGAGAAAGTAAACAAATGAAACCTATTAATTTTCTTATTTTGGGGTTCTTTAAATCATAGAATAGATACCATCTTCTTGTGTATAATATACTTATATTCAGATTTGAATTTGAGACCAATTGTCACTGCGCATTCCATTTTACTTGCACAGAGTATTCTATAAGCAATATATTGATAATGCCAAATGATTTATGGTGTTGTACAACTCTACCTATCATCACAGTTTTACTGTTCCCCTTGAGAGAATCCTACAAAGACAAGTTTACAATGCCAAGTCAAATAATATGAAAAAGACTTACTTCCATACAAATTAAATGATTATTCTCATAATGGCAATTATCTAATTACAACAACAATTCCATGAAAGCTTATCCATGCTTCATAAGAGATGACTTATCATACATACAGATTGCAAGATGCATAGAAAAAGCATTAAACTTGAGAACAACCAAGGGCTAACAAGGGAAGGAGTTGAGAAACGTCTAGATTGAAGAGAAAATGTGTAGGGAAAATGTTGAGCAGTGTCAAGAGAATAGAGCTTGTAGAACATATTCTTGACCTAATCAAGCTCTTGAACAACTTAAAAAAATTAAAATACTAACACATACATGAGACATGTAATGAACTTCCAATATCTGCTATCTTTTTCATTAATGTAGAGGTAGGTAATGAGAAATAATTATAATTGTAACACTATTCATAGTCCAGTAAATTATGTTCGTAATTTGTGTTCAATGGACCTCAGTTTCATCATTATGCTACCATCTAATACCATATTTTAATCTGAGGTTCAACTATCTCAGATCTAAAGAAGCACCTTCAATTAACCATTTAAAGTACTATAAAATAAGGTAAAACTTTTACTTGAGAAAGATTGGGTACACTTGTAGGATTAAAGTTCTCACAATCATCAAGATTTATTGGCACACAGACACAACCCGCAACATATGAAGTAATGGATGACTACAAGTTAGTGAAATGGTCCTTAATATGTGACTAGTTTGCAAATTTATTGGTACAAAATAAGGTTACAAATAGATCTACATGAAAAATTATGAGGACAATCTAATGTAATCATCAAAATAGATGAAAAGTGCAAAGGAAAGAGCCGAGCTACATCTCTAGAGCCTAAAAAAAACACATGCAAGAAACATAAAAAAAAGAACAAACTAGTTTTTGGATGAATACAAAATGGTGCCTTCAGCAAGTGATTCATATGCTTTCACACCTAGCATGGGACATTAAGAAGATTTTAGTCTTCCTCTATGAAATTAACTACTTACGGAATAAACCCAGAAACTAATATTATATACCTCCATGTCTAGCCGAGGGTAGGTATAATAAGAGAATAAAATTCCTCAATGCAATGCTAAAAAATATCAATGTGTGTGTAGGTTTGTATTACTCAAAATATCATTTCACTACCAAAGGAGAAATGCCAAAGTGATGTTTTAATTTCAATCTTCACATAGGCTCCCTTATTGCTACACATGCATATACAAGCATTATTTGAGCTCTAAACTATTCAAATATTAAGGATTTAATTAGCTATAAGATGGAAAGTTGTTGTTTAGAACTAATCCATCATCTTTTACATATCTTTATTCACTCCTAGCACTTCAGATAAATTTGTGTAAATGAGATAAAAATGTGAATCGTTATGACAAAGAAAATTCTTAAAAGGAGGGGGGAGAGAGAAAAGGGTAGCGGGCAAGAGAATGCTTGAATGTATAGCAAAGTATAACATTTTGATCATTATAAAAATGAAACAAATCTTAAGTTTGAAGCATTAATATCATTTACAACATTTATGATCAAGAATGAATGTAAGTAGAGAAACTTTTGCATACCTGCAAATGGTACAAAATTTCATGGTTAAGTGGAAGCCTCCCATCAACAACAAGATCCAAATATCCATGTATCTATCTCAATTGAGCCTCTAAACCCTTCAGAGCTATCAATTTTTCCACTAACCTATTATGCACAAAAGTCAAATTTTAGAGTTATGTCACCACTAAAAATAGAAGAAACGGAGCTTTGAAACTAAATCCACACACAACACAATGTGGTATTCATACAAAGCCATACAAACAAACTAAACTCAGAACATTGGAATGGAAACAACTTCAAATTATGATGTAGAGCATGGATTCAGGGTATAAAGAATCATTTTTCTGCCACCATAATGAAAAGTTAGCACTTTCTTTCATCTTTGCATATTGGTTTGATGCTTCAAATGATGCATTTCTTATATTGAAAAGTGCATTACCTTATTGAGCTTCTCTTTGTTTCGAGAATAGTTTAATATTCTCTACTTAACAGGGCCAACCACCTGACGGTGGAAGCTCATTTGGCCCCTCCCCCCCCTCACATCACTCTCAATTCCCCATAACCAATCATATAACATTAATCATGCATTCATCCATTAATAACATATAACATTCATTCATTAACATATAAAATTCATTAATTAACATATTCACATTCATTCATTAACATATAATATTCATTCTTTTAGTTTTTACATATTATCAAAAATATGGTTGTCATGATATGATTACAATCACTTTTTTTTTGTTTTTTTTTTAAATCTAAAAAAATTTGAAGTGGAGTATCATTTTCTAAATCATTTGTTCCCTTCTTCCCTTTGCTCATGATCTTAATGTATGCCTAGTCATCTGCTCATGACGTGGATGCCGCTACAAGGGGGGTCTACTACAATAACAAAGAAATGTTAAACTGATATGTTTTATTATTATTGTTACAAGAATTTCATTAATTAAAAGAATATTAGAGTGGTTCTCTTTACCTGGTGGGTCCACATCATGTTCCTAAACTTCTGTTATAGACTCATGCTCAATATGTTGAACACTCTCTAAATCCTTATCTATAATTGAAACATGAAAGGTTACATTAATTAATACACCAATTGAAATTAAATATGTTTAAGAGAACATGAGAGTGGTCCTCTTTACCTTATGGGGCCACATCATATTCCTGATCTTCTCTAGCTTGATCATGTTCAACACGTTGATCACACTCTACATGCTCTAAAGTTGAAACACAAAAGGTTACATTAATTAATACACCAATTGCAATTAAATATGTTTAAAAGAACTTTAGAGTGGTCCTCTTTACCTGATGGGGGCACATCATGTTCCTGATCTTCTCTAGCTTGATCATGCTCAACATGTTGATCATGCTCTACATGCTCTAAAGTATCAGCATGCACACCATGACCTTCATCTGTAGGTTGTACTCCACCCTCACCAGGCTACATTCCAATGTCATATGCAGTATTATCATTGCTTGAATGTTTAAAACAAATATGCATGTAATTACTTTATGGTGGAAATTAATATTGAATAGATTGCACAAGTATTCAATTTTAAATAAACTTTATTGATTTTATTTACCTATGTGTTGGATGCAGTGGAAGGTTGTGTTTTCCCAGTCAAGACTCTTAGGCATTCAACCATGGCTCAATCTTCAGGTCATCTTCTATGGGAACTCTATTGAATTCTGAGCCCTACATTTTTGCATAAGATCATGAATTTTGCTTCTATGGTGTGATAAAACCAAAATTGTTTTCAACTTATTATTTGGATACAATATTTCATTTATTGATACTTACAATTCGTGTGCCTAATTTCATATAACCACCAGAGCCAAGTTTGTGATGCCCGTGTTTTTCTAGTCTTTCCTTTGTTGCCTTCGATGTGTCGAAAAACCTATGAAAATTTTGAAATATGTTAGATTATGTAAAAAGAAAGAGTAATCAGTATATAATTACATTTTTGATAGTATCACATACCTTCCTTGGCCCTGTGGTTTCTTTCCTTTTTTCTTTTTAGCCTTCTCCTTTCCATTCGACACCAAGTCCTTCCACTCCCTCTCCAGAATCATGGGGGGATGCTCGTACTTTTTTTTCTTCTCTAAATGTGACCTATATTGGTCCCTCACATACTTTAGATAGGTACCAGATTTATTAAGGACCTTGGTTCGGTTGAATGTTTTATCACCGAAGAGCACAATTAAACGGTTAATGAGCTCATCTTTTAAATCTTGATTTTGGGCATTCCACCGTGTACGTATAGTGGGACCAAAGATCTCCAATGTAATATCACTTAAATGTTTATAAAAAATATCATTTCCTACAAAATGATCATGGGATAAATAGTCTAAAAAGAGTGATCAATAAGTAAATTTCAATTGGATTATATATAATAATAATTAAAAAATTTTAAAGTACATGGGACCTTCTCTATATTTATGGGAACAAAATCCTTGGTCACCACAAATGCGACCAGAAATGTTCTTGTACTAGTAATATGAGAATATCCAAGAAATGCTACTAAAATATCACCAGTACTAGTGGCCTTTGCATCCCCAGGTACATGTCCTGACGCATGTTCTAGCATGTGTTCGCTACCAGAGGGTGCACTAATAGATGCCTGCATGGTATGTGTTGCTGACATTTCAAATGACAATACAGGCACAGATGATGGGGTTAGATGATGTGATGTATGCACAGGAAGATCGGGATGGACACTTGTACCAACCCCTACTCCTCGAGCAGCACTTGCAGTACCCTGATCATGGCCAGGAGCATCATTATCACACAAAAAAATCCTATAAAAACAACACAAATTTTAGTTCATGACATAAAAGAGTACAAAATATAAAACTATGAATGAACTTATGTTATAATTAAAGACCTCATGACAGCTTACTTACAAGTTTTGTGATCTCTCAGTCAATATTTTAACCCTCTCTCTTGTCTCATCTATTTTAGGCACTATGAATAACAACTTAAGGGTTTCTTCATTGCATTTTTTTGGGGTCTTCCTTATCATATCGAGAGGGTTTGTTGAATAATCGATGTCATCATCACATAATATTAACTGCACCTCCCTATGGATGCTCTTGTCTACTGCTGGTTCCTTTCCCCAATCAATCGACTGCAACAAGAATATTAAAAACATTATCGAAATTAACCCAATAAACTTATCAAAACAACATAATAATAAAATATTTTGCTTGTATCTAATTTGTACAATTACAATGAGGTAAACCTGTCGGGTAGAAGTGCCTAAAGATAAATCACAATCTGTGCTCTAGGCTAGAGCCTTCTCCGTACGATCAATGTCCCGTTGTGACAAAAATTAAATATAAAAAAACATTACCAAAATGAAACCAATAGACTTACGAAAAAAAGAAGAAGAATAAAATGGTATATTGGAGTCATTAATTGGAGGTTGGGTAAAATGGTACATAGTACATACCACCCCCATAGTGCCTATTTTGTAACTAAGCAATTCAAATTGTAATCGATTAACAACTCTTCCCCTGCAGTTATTGATTTTCACACATACAAATACGTGGTTTCCCTCATGTGCCTCGAATATGCAATTGGGTTGCTTATTTTTTGACCCAGGCCATGTACTGTTTATAAACCCTACAATATTCCCTTATGCTTTTGGCCTTTTGTCAATGTACATAGCCACTCCTTTATTTTGATCCTTATCTTTTAGTTGTATATAATTTGTTGACAGTGCATACCTAATCATACTTCGTGTATATCAAACCAGTTGCATCCAATCTTTGTAACTGTAATAGGGTCCGACATACTCCATCAATTCAATAACTTTTTTGTAACAAACCTTTATGCCATCCATGCAAAATAGGCCCAAACCATGTAATGATGATGGTGCTATACAATATATCTTCTCGTTGACACAAAAAAATAGTGTTTATTGGAGGAAGTTCCTTAGGTACCCATTGTTTCCATATATGTTTGTACCTCAAGGGCACCTCGATGTCGCCTATGCTCTCATCATCATAAGAACATGACCCCCCTTCAGCAAGAAAAAATTCCATGTCTTTACAGAATTTTATTCTAATCTTTTAACCTCTAGTTGATCTCCCTCTTTTAGACATACTACATGTCTCGCTTTCCTCTTCTCTTCCTGAATTTCCCTCGCTTGAGGAAGATAGATCTAACAAATACCTATTTGGTGGTACCTGCACTCATAAAGATGTTGGATGAAGTTCTTTCATGGTGATGTGATCCTAAGGTTACATTATGATTAATCTATCATTTCATCACTAGAATTTCACAGGTTATAAGGTAATCAAGTCTTGATAGATTGCAAGTTATTGTTACTACCATCCAAATGTGTCCATCACAAATCAAATCTACTTAACATTTTAACTCCCAAACTTTCTAACAACTATTAAATGTGACTATGGTTCACCAGTTACACAACCAAGGCCTCAAATGTATTCTCTAATTGTAATAAAAGGACTTTTACTCTTCATTCAAGTAAATAAACTTGAAGGGAAACACCACCAAGTGGTTTATTGGACACCTACATGACTAAAAATAGCAGCAAATTTACATTTATTTTCCATATGTCTAAGTGGTTAACGGGGAGGGAGTGTGTACTAGGCCTGGTTAAGTCATCATAATTTTATGCTTTGGCAAGAAATTTTTTTAATTCATCTTAAATCTTCCTATGTCTAATTGCTAGGAGACTTTAGGTATGTTTTAATGTAGGATGATTGATGAAAGAGCCCAAAGATCCTTTCTCCATGGTATCCAGGTACACATAGCAACAGTCTTCTCTTATACGGTTGGGCATAATTTAGAGAATTTAGCTAGGAATTATTCATTTAACCTAAGGTTTTCTCATAATACCATCATTGGAAAAGTATGATCAAATTCTTCTATTATGAATAATTGGTCTATGTGCCTCTATTATTCACTATAAATGTTTGTAAGGATAAAATGACTAATTGCATCAGGTAGGAGAGAATCAACTTTGAGTTCTTCAAAGATTATATTCCTCTATTCATAATTTTTAAGGGTTGTGTGTGGAGGAGGTTATCACTACCAAGAAGGGAGGAGACCTTTCCTTGTATTCTTTTATAATTTTCATTTTTCTTCTTTATTTTACACTTACATTTACAAATACACATACATATGCATTTACTGTTTTCATTTATTTCTCATGTAGTTTAATAGTTTGATCGATTTCATATTATATGTGTTAAAGACTTTATAATTTCAATTACATTAATTTATGGATATTTTGTATCTATAACACTACAAAACCATATGCTTTTTGTATTTACACTTGGATTTAGAAATACACATTTATATACATAGATATAGATTTTTTAAATGATATGTTGCATTTATTGTTCTAGGAGAGCATCTAGTAATTGCATTTGCATTTACATTTAAAAATACATATACATACATACATACATATATATGTGTGTGTGTGTATGTATATCATTTATATTCAGTGTTCAAAAACAAACCATTAGGTCTGCACATGGATAAAAATTCATAAAATCAGATCTCACATACATATTTTGTTGAAACCTAGGCTTGAACCTCTCATTTTGCATGCTTTTCTTCACAAAACTATTGAGGACAACAGCTATACCTTCTTTATTTATCATCCTACACCCTATTCATGCATCCTACAATTACAACAGTATCCGTGGGGCCTCTTACACAAGCTACAATAATCACAAAAAGTGTAAGATCCCCTTTATATCATGTTTGGACTACAAAACCCTCAAAAATAGGGTAACTCAGATTATGATTTGTTGGTGAGATGTATGGAAAAAATTATTAGCACCAGCTCATTCTTGGAGTCTTTTGAAAGAGAAGTGAATCAGGTGGCAGTTAAATACAAAACTTATAGTGTCAAGGTGAATGAGGTGATCAATTTTGATTGGCCAACTGATGAAGAGTACCAAAAATGGGTAAATGTATATTTAATTAAGGAAGAGTGAAAAGGAGTAGGTTGCTAACGGTTGAAAAATTGGCTGTTGCAGTTACAACAGATTCCAGTTTTGTTTTTTGGTGATAGTCTAGGTGCGGAATTCTTGAAGTTTTTTGTTGTTGTATCAACCATTCTCAGCGGGCATAATGAACAAGAAGATTCTCTGAGGAGATTGTTGTTGTAAAAAAAAATTGGAATATCACAAGGCAGTCCAATTGGCTGGTTACACATGTGCTTTTTGGCCCAATGCTTGTTTGCTCCTTTTTCTATAAGAAGGATTTCAAGGCTAGAAGTACAGGTTAGCAAGTTACATATTTTTGGTCTAGTCTATATAAAGTTGCAGAGAAAATTGTAAAGTTTAATGGTTTTAGGGAAAATGCAATTTAGGTTTTGAATTCATGAGAATTTGATGTGTTATGATAGTATTGGATTTGAATTGATATGATTAATTTGAACTCATGTCTCTCCATTGTACAATCATATCTAAATTTTGAATAAAATGATCAAGGGTTGTTTTGTTCATCTCACTATTGTGGTGTGTATGATTCTTGTTTTAGGTTTAATTCAAGGAATTAATTAAAATTCTTGAATGGGATTGTAGGTGGATATGTTTTGTATAAGGATTTGATAAGTATTATTGGGTTAGAATACATATTGATGAGATTGTAAAGCAATGTTATCAAGGATCTTATATGTTATGTGTTAAATCTGTCATATACCCTTAGATGCTTATAAATTTGACTCCTCCAATGGATATATGGCACTAATCTAAGTTATACTTATTCGTATGGTTCAGTATTTCTTTTCCTTTACCTATAAATTGCTACAAATTGCAAATCAATGACTATCTTATACTGTGAAATGTTGTAGTTATCTCATGCTCCAAATAGTTGATATTATTGATAAACAACCAATTCTATTTGGTATTATCCTATTATGTTGAGCTATTAAATGAGATTATTTGTTGTTGTTAATGTTGTATATGATGATGGTGTAGAGTTTGTAAATGTGATAAGGGATCACCCTCCTGGGTCTTGCAGATCCCAAAGTGTAGGTCTTTCAAATCCTCATTAGTTGGTCTAGGTCCTTTGAGCTTCCCTTTATTGGAATTGGCAATTCCATAGGTAGATTAAAAGATCAACCTGCTTACCGTAAAAACAACCAACACCTTGCATATGTTTGTGGTGGAGGTCTTAAAGAAGAATTGTATGCCTCTATTTCCATTCATTAGATCTACCTTAGCCTAGCATATACTTGGGCTAAGTCTACAATTGCTTAAAACTCATGCAATGAAGACTATGTGTGATGAAATACTAGACCTCAACCAAGATGTGGGTAGATTATGGGAGTTTTTCCAAGACCTAAGGTTGGTCGATAAAAATGTGAAAGACTAAGCTATTTTATTTTTTGTCTTATCTTATACCATTTTAGGACAATGGGGGTGCCAATGTACAAGAAGATCTTTGGAAACTAGGCATGAAAATTGAAGGTTAAAGAGAATGGAGGTGCCAAACTTATAGTACTCATTGCCCCTTGGTCATCAATTTTCCCTGAGTTCCCTCAACCTTGTCCTCGGCAATGGTATTGACCTTGTTTTCACTCCTCCAAACTCTTCCTCGGCGCTGATATTGACCTTGTTTTTACTCCTCCAAACTCTTTGCCATCACTAGTATTGACCTTGTTTTAACTCCAAACTCTTCCTCGGTGCTGGTATTGACCTTGTTTTCACTCCTCGAAACTCTTCCTCGACACTGATATTGACCTTGTTTTCACTCCTCCAAACTCTTCTTCGGCGCTGGTATTGACCTTGTTTTAACCCCAAACTCTTCCTCGGTGTTGGCATTGACCTTGTTTTCACTACTCCAAACTCTTCCTCGACATTGGCATTGACCTTGTTTTCACTACTCCAAAATACTCATCGGTGCTAGAATTGACCTTGTTTTCACTACTCCAAACTCTTCCTCAGTGGTGGTATTGACCTTTCACTTCTCCAATTTGACGAGCTAAAACCTGGTTTCATTAGGTTTTATAGTATGTTAATTAAGTTGAAAATTTTGGCACCATTTAGCTAGGTTTTAATATTCTACAATATAGTTAAGTATATATTAGCAATATTTTACATAATAAATAATATAATTATTCAACTTACTATAATTATATATTATATTGTTTAACAAAATTATTAAATACGTATAAAATTATTATAATTAATAATTAATAATAAGTATATTTTTATATAATACAAAATATAATTAATATAATATATATTTAATATAATAGTAATATATATTAATATGAGAGAGAGAAACTAATTTTGTATTGGTTGTTTCATGTCAACAATCCAAGGATGGCATGTGTCCTTGGGGAGTTATGCTCAAGGTAGCATGCCATTTGATTAAAGATATGATAATTCTCCTTTAAGACCTATTCAATGTACCCATTGCACACTTAAGGAGACAAAGATAAATATAGGGAAGAAAATATAGAGAGAGAGGGAGATAATGACAAACATACAAATAGAAAGGGAGACAAAGAGATAGAGAGAGGTAGAGAGATAAAGAGATAAGGATGAATAGATAGAGATATAGGGAGGGTGATTGATATATCTCTCCCTATTCTCTATATCTCTATATCTCCCACTATCTATGTCACTCCCTCTTCCCCCCTCTATCTATTGAGCTATCTCTCCCTCTTCCCCCTTTCTCTCTCATTCACTCCATCTCTCCCTCCATCTCTCCTACTCTATATCTCTATCTCTATTTCTCTTTTCATCTCCCTCTCACTCCTCTCTCTATCTCTTTCTATCTATATCCCTTTTTCTCCCTCCCCCTCTCTATCTCCCCCTCTCTATCTCTCACCATCTCTCCCTTCCTATCCCCCCTATCCATCGACTCTCTATCTCCACCTCTCCTCCTTTCTCTTCCCATATATCTCCATCTCTCTTTCTCTTCCCATATATCTCTATCTCTCTCTTTCTCTCCCCATATATCTCTATCTCCCCATATGTTAACTAAGAAATGCAAGCATACAATAGTATATGTTGGTAAAACAATAATAGTGTTTTATTAAACTATAAGTAACACTTATCTTTCTAATGTCAAGCCTTCTTATAAAAATAGTGTTTTATTAACTATAAGTAGATTACTATCACCACTCTTCATTCAACATGAAATGCCAAATGTAGCAATTGTTTTGTTGCTTTTTTCAATTTTCATTAACCAAGCTATTTACTGGGTTGAATAAAGTTGTGTTATGACCCTTCATCTCTTTAAAATAATTATACAATATTAGTGAGATCAGGAAGAGGAGAAAACTAAACTCCTTCAAAATAGGGGTAGTTGTGGGTTTGCTGGTTTTCTTTGTATACTATATACTTAGTTCCTCTAGGATAAATAACTCATTTTAGATCATTTTCTTAGTTGTGTATCCTAACTAATATAGAGTAAGCTTTTCATTTTAATTGACTACTACATAATAGTTTGTGTTGAAAGAATTTTTTCCATTATTTGTAGTTTTTACATTGGAATACAAATCATATTTAATTTCATGCCAATATACTTCTTTCATAAAGATATTTGTTTGAAATAAGTGCTTCATAACTCATCTAATCAAATCATAATTAACCTATCAAAAAGGCAATAGAAATTTTCTAAATAAAAGAACACTTGAACCAATCATAAATGTATGGCCTTCGAAGAAAGGAGTGATCCACCTTAGCAATAAAAACTACCTAATTTAGACCTGGGTATGTGTAGGATCATGATGGGCCAAAAAGTGGCAACATGAAAAAAGTAGTGTTTTGAACTTGCCAAAAAAAGTGAAAATCCTGAGTTGACTTTTTTTTGGGTTGGGTGTCAGTACATTGCTCCATAGCAATGCCCAAGACAAAGTACTACAAATCGGATATTTGATTTTTAGTACTTTGGCTTGGGCATTGCTACAGAGCCGATTTGTTTTGGATATCCAATTCGTGTCTAATATCTAATTTGAAAAACATTTTAAAATGTAATATTTTGGTACTATAAATCGGATATCTAATGTTATGAAATAACTTACACAATGGAAGAATATGATATGAAATATGCTGCAAATACTTGATAATAACTGAGAATAACAAGCCACTTCGAGGGGGAAAACCTCCAAATATCTCTAATGAGAACACACTTCACAACTTGATGATGAAATAAGACTCACAACCTCCTATATATACCTATTTATGCCAAGGATATCACCAGGCCGACTTAGACACACCTATATAAGACTTAGGCCGACCTAAACAACTAAATAACAATATACTAATGATAATATGACTTAATAGAGAGTTAAGATAGCCACAAGCCGACTATTCATAACTTGATGTACAATAATATTAAGGGCATAGCATGCCCCCTTCTTCAAAGAAGCATTGTCCTCAATGCTAATCAAGTTTGGAAACTTTTGAATGAACTCCTCATCTTCCCATGTGGCATCTTCAACTGGTAAATTCTTCCATTGGATGAGATACTCAGTGATAGTTCTATTCCTCAGCTTCTTTGTGCGTGTTTGATGAATGCACTCTGGTTCCGAAATAATTCTCCCTTCTTCATCCAGCTCAGGAAGTGTTGTTTGAGTGGGAATATTATGCCTAATTACCTTCTTCAAACAGGAAACATGAAAAACTGGATGTATCTTTGTTGTAGGTGGCAACTCAAGCTTGTAGGCAACACTACCGATCTTCTGCATGATTTGGTATGGACCATAATACTTTGGTGACAACTTATTATTCTTTCTTTGCTGCTTTAGTGAGATTTGCTTATAAGGCTGCAATTGCAAGAAGACCCAATCCCCAACTTCAAAACTTCTTTCACTACGATGTTGGTCTGCCTGTTGTTTCATTCAATTTTGTGCCATGGCTAAATTCTCCTTGAGTCCTGAAAGTACTTGTTGCTGATGAAGCAAGTGGTCTTCTACCGAACTCTTGGGGACACCTTAATTGATGATGTGATGGAAGGAGGATGATAACCATAAAGTGCCAAAATGGAGACATTTTTGATGAGCTATGAAAAGAAGTGTTATACCACCATTCATAAGTGGTAGCCAATCTACCCATTGGGACTGTTTCTCTAAGTGAAACAACGTAGATATCCTTCCAAACACTTATTAACAACCTCTGTTTTCCCATCATTGAGGGTGGTATGAAGAGCTAAGAGCCAATTGAGTACCCAAACATGAGAATAAATCTTTCCAAAAGTGACTAGTGAAGATAGGATCACGATCACTAACAATAACTTTAGGTGTACCATGTAGCTTTTGGATATTCTCCAAAAAAGCTCTAGCCACTGCACTTGCTGTAAAAGGATGTGCTAATGCAATGAAATGTGCATATTTAGTGAGCCTATCAACCACCACCATGATGACATTATGACCTTTAGATTTGGGAAGCCCTGTGATGAAGTCCATGGATATCTCTTCCCAACGCTGGCTAGGAATAGATAAGGGTTGCAAGAGACCTGGTGCCTTAATTGTCTCCCCTTTATGCCTTTGACACACCAAACATTCAGCCACAAATTTTTGAACATCACCCTTTAGCCCTTCCCAAAAGAAATCTTGCTTGACTCGATGATATGTCTTCAAAAATCCTGAATGACCACCCACTGGAGACTCATGCAACTCTGTGAGAATCTTGATTTTAAGGTTGGAATTCTTGCAGAGATACAAACGCTCTTTATACCAAAGAGTATCTCCCTTCCAACAAAACTTATCTGAACTACTAGGATCACTTTTTAATTGCTCGATGAGATTGCTAGTCGCAACATCATTTTGCCACTCTACTTTGGCTTCCTCCACCCAATTTTCTTGTAATATTGAAAGGGCACACAATAAGGCTTCATCTTTCTCATCCTTCCTTGAAAGTGACCAAGCATAATATTTTCTTTCCCTTTCTTATATACAATCTCAAAGTCATATCCTAACATCTTAGTGACCCATTTTTGTTGCTCTTCAGAAGATAGTCGTTGTTCCAAAAAATATTTTAGGCTATCATGATCTGTCTTAACCTTGAAATGTCTACCCAATAGATAAGGCCTCCATTGTTTCATTGCATGGAGTATTGCTAGCATTTCCTTCTCATAAATAGGTTTTAATAGATTCTTACCTTTTAATTGACGACTCTCAAAAGCAATTGGTCGACCTTCTTGCATAAGCACTGCTCCTATCCCATTTCCAGAAGCATCACATTCCACAATGAATTCCTTGGTGAAGTCAGGAGTGGCAAGTACCGGAGTTGAACACATAGCCTCCTTCACTCTCTCAAATGCTGTATTGGCAGACTCATTCCAATGAAAAGAATCCTTCTTCAATAGAGTGGTGAGAGGTGCTGCTATACAACCATAATTCTTCACAAGTCTTCTATAGTACCCTATCAATTCCAAGAAACCCCTCAATGGTTTTTGGAATAGGCCATTCCATGATAGCCTTAATTTTGTTAGGGTCCACCTTTACTCCTTCATGTGAAACTATGTGTCCCAAATACTCCACCTCTGTAAGACCAAAAGCACACTTGGATGGCTTAGCATAGAGTTTATGATCTTCAAGTATTTGTAATGCTTGGTCCACATGTTGCAAATGTTCTTCCCAAGTCTTGCTGTAAATCAATATATCATCAAAGAATACTAATACAAACTTTCTCAAGAACTTCTTAAAAATGGAATTCATCAAACTTTGGAATGTAGATGGTGCATTGGTAAGACCAAATGGCATCACCAAAAATTCATAATGACCCTCATGAGTCCGAAATGTTGTCTTACAAATATCCTCCTCCTTAATCCGAATTTGGTGATAACCAGATCTAAGATCTAACTTGGTAAAAAACATAGCTCCATTTAATTCATCTAACAAATCATCAATGACTGGAATTGGAAACTTATCTTTAATGGTGTACATGTTGAGCACTCCATAATCTGGACACATGCGCCAAGTATCATCCTTCTTACGCACCATCACCACCGGCGAGGAGTAAGCACTTTGGCTATACCTAATGATTCCTGCCTCTAGCATCTCTTCAACAATTTTTTCTATCTCACTCTTTTGTATGTGTGGATACCTGTAAGGCCTGATGTTCGGTGGCTGGCTCCCTGGGACTAACTGTATGGCATGATCATGATCCCTCTTAGGAGGAAGTACTTTAGGCATATCTCCAAGAACAACTGAGTGACGATCAATTATAGCTTGCAAATCTGGATGAGTAGGAGTAATAGATTGAGAGACTTCTAATGAACATAGTTGGGCCACAAATCCATCCACTCCTTTCTTAAGCAACTTTTGCATCTGATGAGAGCTTACCATTTGTGGAGATTTTGCCTTCAACCCCCTTAGCTCTACTAGCCTTCCTTCCGATTGAAATCTCATGAATAGTTCTTGGAAGTTCATCTCAATTGTTCCTAATGTAGTAAGCCATTGTACTCCCAAAACAATATTTGCTGCACCCATGGATATTGCATACATTGGGGTATCAAGCTGATAATCTCCCATGGATAATTTAATTCTATTACATTTCCTTGAACAACTAACTATACCACTATCTGCAATCAAAACTTGAAACTCGAGTCGGATATATGAAAACAATTTAGGACGAAAGTAGCTAACTTTTTGTTGATGAAATTATGAGTACTACTCGAGTCGATCATCACTGTTACCTTTTGCTTCTTTAAGAATCCCACCACCTTGAGAGTTTGTGGAGCACTAAAACTTGAGAGTGCATGATAATAAATGATTGGTTGAGAATCATGTGATTCCTCATTTGACTTTTCATCTTCTAGTATGTTCCTCCTCTTCTTCCTCATTGGGACCTTCAATATAAAAAACAATTTCTTTCACTACATTTATGTCCTCGACTATTTGCTATCACAATTGAAACACAAGCCTTTTGCTCTTTCTCCTCAATTTGTTGTGGAGTCAACTTAGAAGGTTGTGATGAATATCCTTCTCTTGTCACATTAGCCCTTCGCTTCTTTAGGAATCAAATATTTTCCTCTACCCTCGCGGTGCTAAGATAAAGACTCCATTTATGGAACTAGCTAAACATGCATACCATGTTGAATGTGATCCTTGAGACCACCCAAGAATAAATCATTCAAGTTTTCCTCCTCAGAATTGAATCCACCCTTAAGGATAGATTTGAATTGTTGAATATAATCCTTAACTCCATCCTCAAGGCTTTGTTGAAGTTTCACGAAGCTATCAAGAAGTTGTCTGTGACGCTTATTGCTATATTGTGTTGGAGTTCCTCCGTAAAAATCTTCGACTATGAGACGGTGAGCCCCCTTTTACCTCGCTGATGAGTGCAAAATAACGATACCAAAATGAATTGATCTAGTCTCTAAATATATAAAGCCATCGCGGACCTTTTGTCCATTTGGGATTTGGTGTACTTCAAAAAATTCTCCATTTGGTTTATCCATGTTAGAGGATCCTTACCATCAAACTTGCGATATCCACCTTTGGAAATAAATTACTAGATCCCATAGGAGTACTAAAGCTTGTGTTAGTAGTGGTGGACCTAGAATTCTCACCTTGGCCACTTGAGAACTCCTTTCTTGATTCAGCTATGTAGGTGCTTAACATGTTTCGCATGTCCGACATATCTCCTCTTAGGTCACACATATCCATCTTAATTGAGGAAATTTCTTCCTTGAACTTATTGTTAATTGAGGAAATTTCTTCCTTGACCTTATTGATTTCTTCATTATGAGTAATATCCTCGATTGTTTCACCATCCTTATCAGGAGTCTTCCCCGGAGTGACAGCATTCTTTTTACCCCTTGTTGCAGGCCCGGCCATGATGGAAACCACTAATGTTGAAATAAAATCACACAAATGAAACTTAAATTCTCTCAAATTTTTACTGTAATCACCTTGAGTATTTCTTCAAAACCCAATAAAAATCAGACTCAATCCAACAACAATATGTGCTTGTGATATGTAGATTCCAAAAAGTAGTGTAGAAACCCTAATTCTGCAATAATTCGCTTAATTCTGCTCCAATTATTCTGAAATCTGGACTGTAGATTCTTCAATATGTTCTTCAAAAACCCTTTAAAAATCAGAAAAAAATTCGCCAAAATCTGAAAGATATGCTCTTCCCAAAATCGCCTCCAAAACTGAGAAAAACCTTGCCTCTATGGTGCCAAGATCATGCTCTGATACCACTTGTTATGAAATAACTTGCAATAATGTACAAATATGATATGAAATATGCTGCAAATACTTGATAATAACTGAGAATAACAAGCCACTTCGAGGGGGAAAACCTCCAAATATCTCTAATGAGAACACACTTCACAACTTGACAATGAAATAAGACTCACAACCTCCTATATATATACCTATTTATGCCAAGGATATCACCTAGGCCGACTTAGACACACCTATATAAGACTTAGGCCGACCTAAACAACTAAATAACAATATACTAATGATAATATGATTTAATAGAGAGTTAAGATAGCCACAAGCCGATTATTCATAACCCAATGTACACTAATATATATGAAAGTAAATTAATTCCAAAATTTAGTGTCAAAAGGGGATACTTTTTTCTACACTACATTAAGCCCCCACTTTAGTGAGAGTATGACCCCATGTCAAACTCATACTAAATTATACTTTCAAGGCACTTATGTGTGCAACAATGACAAAGATACTCAATCATACACTATCAAAGCCTAGGAGAAGAGGTGGGAAGATCAAGCTACAATTGTCCCAATGTGATGTGGAACATAGTTGTTTTTCCAAGGAAGGGGAAGATCAAGCTTTAACACCCCAAAATGATGTGGAACACGGTTATTTTTCCATTTCACTCACAAGTGTAACTCGATGTACACTATGCAAGCGACACTCATGCCTAGTTCGGGCTAATGGAACCTCAGGTCATCCATTAGGTGATCCCCCAAGGAAGTTTCTTAGTGAGAAATTCATGCCTCTATCTCGGCTCTCATTATACCCACCATACCAAAGTTATCCCTCTGACAACTCCAATAGGGTGCCACACACATTTCAATTTTGAGATTCAGAAGGTTAACAAGTTGTATTAAATGCTAAACACTTATGAATAATATATATATGATTTGTTCAAAGGGATCTTGCATAGTTCGTGTAAGGTCTTCTTCTTAGGGATCATCATACCTAATGTCTCCAAGAGAGGAAAAGTCCAAGATAAAAGCTTCACAATTCTTAGGGAATGCAATGCATAGCATCACAACTAAGAGGAAAGTTGTATGCTAAGAGATATCACA
The DNA here is from genome assembly GCA_007258455.2 of Sequoia sempervirens. Classification (NCBI taxonomy): domain Eukaryota; kingdom Viridiplantae; phylum Streptophyta; class Pinopsida; order Cupressales; family Cupressaceae; genus Sequoia; species Sequoia sempervirens. The sequence goes on along the minus strand of VDFB02000015.1, from coordinate 320,690,249 downwards.
CTCTTAGATGAAGTCAAACCCAATGGCACCACCAACAAAATAATGCATCACAAGAAGTAAAAAAATCCCACAAAGAACATAGGGACACCGATGTATGGCCCACTTTAAAGTAATTGCTAAAACCAATGTTGTGAGTAATAACTTTAAAGTAGAAGACATGAGAGCTTACTTAGAAATCCCTATACCAAGTCATATGTTTCCAAATGAAGCGGAATCATGTAAGGAGGAAGGGGTTTCCCCCAAAAACATGTAAGGGATCTACGGATTTGGGGCCAGTATATCTTTTCCATAGTTTCATATAGAGCTCGAAAAAGTCATCATTCCTGAAATACTCACAAAACAAGAATGACACATAGAGAGAAAAAAAGAAAGAAAAGATTTTGGGTGAACATGGAAGAGACCTAAATTTCTCAACATCTTGTGTCATCCCTAAAAGGAAAACACAAGACAAGAGAAAAGATAAATATTTAAAGCATAGAGAGGAATGTAGATACATGTAGAGGAATGCACATGAAGAGAGAGATACATAAAACATAGTGATATGAGGGATCACATTACGCAAATGCAATCACATAAAAAAACATGCAAAATAAAATAAAGTAAGATACTAGTAAGGCACATGCGATTCAACCTATAGCAGGTCATTGGGATCCCAATCTTGTTCAGTGTATGAGAAAGGTGGACAACTAGCCAAAGGGACAACAACAAGTTTTGAAATAGGACACACTCCAAGTTCAACACTTTTATTAGTAGAATCATCATTTAAGCTCATAGAAGAGGAAAACATTATATTTAACTGCACTTCCTCATCAATCTTCACAATTTCAATGCCATCATCCAAATTAATCACAATGGGGTGTCTAATGACAATATCCATAGAAGTTTGTTCATGTTTATGTTATGACAAGGGTGGAAAGACATCATGCTAGTGTGGGAGATAATTTTGGATTTTAATTTTATATGTTATTTTTTTCTTCTTTTTCTTGTAAAGAATGAGCAATATCATGACATCTACACCTACTCTCTCTAGCATTAAAGTTTCTTTTTATGTGGTTTTCAAGTTGTGTTTTTGTAGAAGAGGGTTTATCAACGATAGGTTTCTTTTCTTCCCTTAAGGGAGGAATGGAAGGAACCATGGGAGGTTTTTCAACCACTTTCTCTTTGGATTTGTGAAATTTTTTGAATATAGGAGGCACAATGATATTTTTTTGGTTATCTCATGGTCTCTTATATGAAGTGGGTGAAGGATTTGTAAGAGGCTTCTCTTGGATATTTGGAAGGGCTTTTGGTTTGATCATGGTTTCTTCAAGGATGGGTGGTTCAATCATGGGTTGAGGAATATTACTAAGGGACAATTCTACTATGTGCTTTGCCTTAAATTTTTGATAGGATTTGAAAAATTCTTCATGAGGTCTAATATGTTCAATAGGCTCAGGCCAAAAGAAATCCAATGAAAAATTCTTGTGGGAAGACATAGGATTAAATATGTGCTATGGTGCATAGTAAATATATAATTATCAAATAGAAACTTTAAGTACTTGTGCACAACCGATGGGAAAAAATTAATGGAGTGAAGCCATGGATAGAGTAACTTCACACATAATTTTTTGAACAATGAGATGACGGTGAATGAGACATTTAACATTTTCATTCCAACCTTTAGAGGGATATTTATCAAGCCAATCATAGGGAAAGAAAAACCATTATGCATTTTGATCCATGCTTTCGGTTTGTCATATGTATCTTGATAGAGTTCATGCAAAAATAGGAATTCTTCAATGATCATGCTCTCTACATAGATAGGATCAATTAATATCCCATTAGTAGGCTTGTCATTGATTCTTCTAGCTTTGTAAAGAGGACCATCGGGTGCATGTTTAAGTATGTCTTGTGAGAAAACAATATCAAACGCCTTATTAGTTAGGCCCTTATGAGGTTTAGCATAAATCAATTTGACCGAGTCATTTTTATTATCATTCTCTTGGTAGTTCTTGTTAAGGATACATGAAAGGCTATAATTTTTTTTATTCATTGTTCAATCTTAACCATCTTTCTTTTGTTAGGTAGCATAAGAACCACATCGGGACTCACAAGATTTTGTAATTTTTAATGTATTCATCTATTCTTCTTATGTTTTCTTCTGGGATATGAGCAACATCATTCACATTGGTTGTGGGTAATGAAGTCATTGGAAATAAGGTGTGACAACTATGATCCTTAGAGGGTTAATTATCAAAACTATTAGTAAAAGAGTTGGAAAACCTAAGATCCGTGATGAATGGTGTATTGCGGGATGCCATGTGTCTTGAACTATGTCTCACAAAATTCTTGCTAATAGGACATAAAGTTGTAAATCTCATACAATATTCACAAACTCAATGTACACAACCAAAATGGAAAGAGGGTAATGTTAAATACAATGATCTAGAATGCAATATGTAATTTTTAGATTCTAAAAAAGGTCATTTTCTTACTACACAATGCAAAAACCTGAAAATTACGTCTTGTAAATAAATTTTTTGAATCAAACAATACATTAATGTTATCAAATTAAGCTAAATATGATCAATTCCACTTAACAAAAAATATGTAAACTGAAATAGAAAACTAAAAATATCAAAATGAAATGTAGAAAAAAATGTTTTAATGTCTAGAAAATCAAGAAATCACCCTGATTAGGGACTCATTCACCATAGGGTGAATGGGCCCTAGGTTAGGGTTATTTAAAAAGCTTTTACAAATTTTTGAGAGGATTTCAACAGTTTCTAGATTCTGATTAGAAACAATAAGTTATAGTTTATTTTTTCTGTGAATTTAGTGTTGAATGTAAGTGCAAAATGTGACAAAATGACAAACTAGGAGACCTAATTTGATGTGTAGTTTTGTTTCAATTTTCAAATGAAAATGAATATGATGCAATGCCATGTAAATGATATGCAAAATGATTGATTTTTTTGTATTATTCAGATTTAAAGAATGCAAAGATGCAATCCTAAAACCCTTAAATGAAATGCAAAGTAAATGTGAGCTAGACACCCTAAATGAGACTCAATTCAATGAAATGAAATGAAAATGAATGAAAGATCTAGATTTATGGTACAAATGGACTCCAAAATTAGAAAATTGCAATGACTAAAATCTTGAGTTCACCATAATGAAACATGGAAAAATAGGGTGTTTTGTGATTGAAATTTTGAATGATGGACCATTTCTCTAATTTCTCTTAGGAAATGAAATCCAAACAATGAAATGATTTTCAACCAAAAGGTGAGTAAAATCAAGGTATGAATCTGCAAATATCCCTTTTATGCTAGGACTATAGTATGAGTCAAACAACACTTTGGGGAGAAAGATTAAAAATATCATCTATAAAGTGCATCTAGAAGATTAAGATCGATTTTGGTGGAACCAATAGTAAAATTTTAGATTTGAGAATGGGAAGATGATCTATACCAATCACCAAAGGTGCTTTTTCAAATCTCACTAAGGACTCATTCAACCTGTGGAAAATGGGTCTTGGCTAAGGCTCTTGAAAATATATTTTTGGGTTTTGTTCTATTATGTTTGCACTCCTAGATTCCCAAATTTTGCAATAAAAAATTCAAATAAATCATGTAGCTTAGTTTACATGAAATTGCAAGAATGGTGAAAAATTTGCAACTTTCACAACTTTTCAATTTTGTTCTTCAATAGATTCCACCTAAAATCTGCAATCACACATCAAGTGAGAAAAAAGTTGTTTGTTAGACCTAATGGGGGTTTGCCTTGGTCAAAACCCATTTTAGTGATTAAACCTTGTAATGAAATGAAATAGCATGAAGGAATGATGAATGAACAAAGTGATGTCACAACTCACCAAACCCTTGTTTGAATCTTGGATTTTAGATCTACAACTTGCATGAAATGGCTTAAATGGGTGTGGATCATGATCATGAAACTTGAATTGAAGTGGTACCTTTGAATGCTTGAATGGATCTTGAACACTACATCAAAATATTAACTCAAATAACATGCATGCTGCTTGGAGACTTTGACATGATAATGGAATCTTGAATGCTACAATAATTATTCAATAAATATGCCCTTGAATGCCTTGAAAATTCCCTTGAAATGCTCTTGATCACTCTTGCCCATAAATTTTTTAGAATTCTTGAAGACTTAGATTTTATAGAATCAAAATTGCTAGGTGAAACATAGTGAAATGACCAGTTATTTATATATGATAGCATTAATTCCTAAAATTCAAATAACACAAGCTGACATGTGAATACTATTGTCTCCTAATATTGCACCCATGCCAAGTTGTAGAACTAATCATATTGGGGAAACATGGGAAATTTTCTAAGGTTGTGGGTTACCTAAAGTAGAAAATAACCTTCAGATTAAGCTGGCTCTTATGGTACTTACGCAAAACTATTCTAATGCTCTTGCAGAGAAAAGGGTAAGAAGGAAACATAAAAATGATTTAACTAATTCCTAGGGTGATGCACCAAATGGTTATCTAGTCTTGTACAATTTCCTAACACACAAAATTTCAACCAACAATGAAGTTGACATGCACAACTCAATACTTCTATGTTGTAGCATAAATATTTCATAAGAAAGCTATGATACTCACAGTCCTAGAAGGATGATGTACTCTCTTCAAAACATTGAATATATTTGTATCACCAAAATAAATTATAACCTACAACATAAAAATTTCTTCTACCTAAAGGTGCTACTAATGAGACACAACAAAAAGGAATAAGATACTTCACAAGTAGTTGCATCAATCATCCAAACAAACTCAATGAAATAGAAACTGAGAAGGCACAATTTGCTTAACTTTATTGATCTAAAAAGGTGAAACACTACTATACATTTCTCTATTAAAATACTTACAATATTGTCTCTTGTTGAAAGAAAACTCCAAAATGAGTTACAATGTATGCTAGAAAAAGAAATAACTCTCTTCAAAAATGAACTTTGAAGTAACTTTGTTCTTTTCCAAGAGATTCCACCAAAATAGGAACCCAAAACCCTTTGGTTGCACATAACCAAAAATCCTAGAAAATAGCTCCCAAAGTCCCTCCAAAATGAGTCCAAAGTGAGGAAAAGGTCAAAACATGACCTTACCCACCATAAAATCTCCCAAAATTGCTCCAAACCAAGTCAAAGCAGCCCTATATTTCCTCCAAATGTTGGTCAACTTCCTCAACTTCCCCCTAGATGCTTGGCATAAGTTATCAATCTTCATTAATCTCCAAACAACCCCCTTGAATAAATCTTGTAAACCAACACCCCTTTATCATGCTCAACATATTATAATTATTAAAGTGATTTAAAGATTATCACTTAAATAACACTTTTACATTTAAATTACCTTCAAATTCATGTGAAGGTTAAAGGGCTTTTGACTTGTTTTGTTAGTCATGCAAAAGGGATATGTTACTCAATGCATTGCACAAGGCATTAGTTTTATGAAGAAGACAACTTAAAACAAAGGAAAAAATTCCTTTTGTTTATTGACCAACTTAGGGTTTTGGAAACCCTACCACAAAACCATAGGTGGGTATGTGCAGGATCATGATGGGCCAAAAAGTGGCAATATGATGGGTATGT
>VDFB02000015.1:320672325-320684545 GCA_007258455.2 Sequoia sempervirens | reverse complement strand
TTAAGGGTTAAGGGTTTAGGGTTTAGGGTAGAGGGGAGAGAGATAGAGGGAGTGGGAGAGAGAGAGACTTGAGAGAGGGAGAGGGGGTGGGAGGGAGAGACTTGAGAGAGAGAGAGGGTAGAGGTTTTAAGTGTTAAGGGTTAATGTTTTAGGGTTTAGTGTTATGGGTAGTGATGGAACTTCAAAGTTTTGTTCTCTGTGTTTATTTTATCTTGCCTTGTGTCTCTAGTCATCTATGGTGTTTTGGAAAAGCCTAAGGTTGGGGTTTTACCTTTGTCTTCATGTAAAATCCTAGTTTTCATCTTACACCTTGGATGGGATCGATTTGGCCATTATTTTTTTGGGAAGGTTTTAAAACGACTTAAGCCCCATCACTTCATCTAGGCTGGGCCCCCTTTTGTTTTATCGTTTTATTTCATTTGCCTAACTTTATTTTACCTAAGTCTTTTGTTGGTCTCGTGTTCCCTCGTTAAAACAACTTGTGTCATTTTTTGTCATCGGCCTAGTGATGTTCCCTTATTCCTTTAGGGGAGAGGGCCTATTAGTCGTGGGGGCTAACTTTCTTAGCATGTAGCAATTGACTAGAATATCGTAGAACCTTCTTTTTTTTTTTTGAAATGTAGACTAGTCTCTTATTTATCTATAACTAAGGTTTGGAGGCATGACTCATCATGCAACTCACCACATCGGAAGATCTTTTGAGAAGTGTCTAAAATTTGACTTTTTAAAGGTTTGACCAAAACTTAATCATGGAGCCCCCAATAGTTGAACCAAAAAAATATCATTTGTTGCTTGTAGAATATGATATTTTTATTTAAATTAAAATTAACATACAACTTAAGTGGATGAAATACTTATTGATAACCATAAATCTTTGATATCTCTACCTTTTATATTCAACACATATGGACTAATTGTTGAACACAAAAAATCTATTTGTTGTTATAAAAACAACACATAATTATTTAAAATACAACTTATATTGAACAAAAATGGACCAATAGTTGAACACTAAAACTTTTTGAAAATCCTTCACATTTAATGGGAAAATACATGTTATTTATTGTGCTCACCTTTTATATTTGTGATAGGACAAACTATTAATATAAAATTATCCAATTTGTACATTCCTACCCCAATTGTTGTACACATAAGAACAATATTTTTTCACTATGATAACAATACTTGTTTAAATGAGTGTCTTATTTTATTAAATGAGTATTTTATTTTTTAAAATGATATACTTATAGTGGAGAGTTATGATATTTTATTTGAAACAAAAAAATACTTATTTCACTTCTTCATGAATGTATTTATGTTTTTTTCAAATAACATTTAGAGGTTCTCATGTGTTCAAGTATGGGTCCATTTTCTATCAACATTTGGTTTTTTCTTTATTTACATTTGGACTGTTTATTTACAATATATAGTATAAATATGTGGTAAGACTAGGTATTATCATCACGATTGATTTCGAGACTATTGGACCCTACACGACTACTGGGCCCTCTCCCCTAATAAATGTTTTTATTTTGCAGAGGGGCAAGTTCTCATGGTCATGGATCAATCATCGTCTGATCTCAGCCATTCCCCACCATCCCGTGATGACCCCACCACACTGTCTTTTTTTATCGTGATATCACAGGCGAGTGCCACGTGTCTCATCCGGTGAAGCCGAAGGAATGATAAATACTTTGATGCATCTTTAATACATTATGTCATGGGTTACTAAAGTAGTTATAAGATGCACGTGTTTTAAATCAATAAAGATGTTATAATCTCGGTAGAAAGGTGCTCGATGGTTAATAACAAGGTTGGTGTCTATGTTGAACAAACAGGATTGCCTGCCATTGCATGATCAAAAGTTGTGATGTCTTTATTGATTACAATATCACGGGCGGGCACCACATGGATCTGCTTGGCAACAAGTAGTATGGTGGGCCTCTTATTCCCATGATGGAGACTATGTCAATTTTCTTTGAAGGCAGTCATCCGATGATCTCACCAAGGTGAAGGATCGACGACTAATATTTTAATCTGCATCAAATACGATTAGAGCCATTTGTTTAGTGCACGAGTAAGCTTTAATGGCGGCCATGACATCTACTGCCATGGTTTGATCAAAACAAAGCAACTATTCTTCTGCTTTTGGTATCACAAAGCATTCAAAACATCTTAAATGGGGATTGGAGGTGGAAATGTTTTGTATAAGGATTTGATAAGTAGTATTGGGTTAGAATACATGATGAAATTGTAAAGCAATGTTCTCAAGGATCTTATATGTTATGTGTTAAATCTGCCATAAACCCTTAGATGTTTATGAATTTGACTCCCTCAATGGATATATGGAACTGATGTAAGTTGTACTAATTTGTATGGTTCAGTATTTTGTTTTTCTTTACTTAGCGCTTGCTACAAATTGCAAATCAATGAGTATTTTACACTATGGAATGTGTTGTAGTTATCTCATGCTCCAAATAGTTGATATTAGTGATGAACAGCCAATTCTATTCAATATTATGCTATTATGTTGAGCTATTAAATGAGATTATGTGTTGTTGTTAATGTTGTTTACGATAATGGTGTAGAGGTTGTAAATGCATTAAGGGATCACCCTCCCAGGTCTTGTAGAGCCCAAAGTGTAGGAGGTATTTAAAATACTCGTTAGTTGGTCTAGGTCCTTCGAGCTGCCCTTGATTGAAATTGGCTATTACATAGGTAAATTAGAAGACCAACTTGGTTACAATTAAAAAAACTAACAAGTAGAGGGGAGAGAGATAGAGGGATTCAGTGAGAGAGAGAGGGAGGGAGTGGGAGAGAGATAAAGGGTAGAGGGTTAAGGGTAGAGGGGAGGGAGATAAGAGTGAGTGAGAGATAGAGAGACTTGAGAGAGGGAGAGGGGGTAGGAGGGTGAGACTTGAGGGAGAGAGAGAGGGAGGGAGGGAGGGATTGGGAGAGAGATAGAGGGTAGGGGGTTTAAGGGTTAATGTTTTAGGGTTTAGGGTTAAAGGTAGAGGGAGAGAGATAGAGGGAGTGAGTTAGAGAGAGATACTTGAGAGAGAGAGGGGGGGAGTGGGAGAGAGATAGAGGGTAGAGGATTTAAGGATTTAAGGATTAAGGGTAGAGTGGAGAGACTTAGGAGAGAGAAAGAGAGAGAGCGAGGGGGAGGGAGGGAGTATTGGGAGAGAGATAGAGGGTAGAGGGTTTAAGGGTTTAGAGTTTAAGGGTTAAGGGTTTAAGGTTTAGGGTTAAGGGTAGAGGGGAGAGAGATAGAGAGAGTGAGTGAGAGAGACAGACTTGAGAGAGGGAGAGGGGTTAGGAGGAAGAAACTTGAGAGAGAGAGAGGGTAGAGGGTAGAGGGTTTAAGGGTTAAGAGTTTAGGGTTATGGGTAGAGAGGAGAGAGATAGAGGGATTCAGTGAGAGAGAGATAGAGAATACTTAGAGGGTTAAGGGTAGAGGGTATAGGGTTTAAGGGTTAAGGGGAGAGAGATAGAGGGAGTGAGTGAGTGAGAGAGAGACCTAAGAGAGGGAGAGGGGGTAGGATATTGAAGATACTTGAGAGAGATAGAGGAGGGAGTGGGAGAGAGAGAGAGGGAGTGAGTGAGTGAGTGAGAGAAAGACCTAAGAGAGGGAGAATGTGTAGGAGGGAGAGACTTGAGATAGAGTGAGTGATTGAGTGAGAGAGAGAGAGATCTGAGAGAGGGAGTGGTGCTAGGAGGGAGAGACTTGAGAGAGAGAGATAAATGAAGGGAGGGCTAAGGGTAGAGGGTAGAGGGTTTAAGGGTTTAGGGTTTAGAGTTAAGGGGAGAGAGATCGAGGGAGTGAATGAGTGAGTGAGACCTAAGAAGGTGGTGGGATATTGAAGATACTTGAGGAGAGAGAGAGAGAGGGAGGGAGTGGGAGATGGGTAGGAAGGAAGGGAGGAGGGTTAAGGGTAGAGGGTAGATGGTTTAAGGGTTTAGGGTTAGGGTGGAGGAGAGAGAGATAGAATTCGGTGGTAGGAAAAACCTAAGAGGAGGGAGAAGGGAGATTTAGGAGGGAGAGACTTGAGATAGAGTGAGTGGGTGAGTGAGAGAGATACCTGAGAGAGGGAGTGGTGCTAGGACAGAGAAACTTGAGAGAGAGAGAGAGATAGATAAAGGAAGGGAGGGTTAAGGGTAGAGGGTAGAGGGTTTAAGGGTTTAGGGTTTAGGGTTATGGCGAGAGAGATCAAGTGAGTGAGTGGGTGAGTGAGTGAGAGAGAGACCTAAGTGAGGGAGTGGTGCTAGGAGGGAGAGACTTGAGAGAGAGATATATAAAGGAAGGGAGGGTTAAGAGTTGAGAGAGACCTAAGAGAGGGAGAGGAGGTAGGATGGTGAGACTTGAGAGAGAGAGAGAGGGAGGGAGTGGAAGAGAGATATAGGGAGGGGGGTTAAGGGTAGAGGGTAGATGGTTTAAGGGTTTAAGGTTTAAGGGTTAAGGGTTTAGGGTTTCGGGTTAAGGGTAGAGGGAAGTGTTGGTTTTCTTTTACAATGTAACCAGGTTGGTCTTCTAATCTACCTATATAATTTCCAATCCCAATAAAGGGCAGCTCGAAGGACCTGGACCAATTGAAAAGGACTTTAAAAAATCCTCCTACACTTCGGGCTCTGTAAGACCCGGGAGGGTGATCCCTTAATGTGTTTACAACCTCTGCACCAATATCATAAACAACATTAACAATAATATATATTCTCATTTAATATCTCAACATAATAATATAACATTGAATAGAATTGTCTATTCATTGACATTATCAGCTATTTAGAGCATGAGATAACTACAACGCAATCCCAAGATAAAATAGGTCATTGATTTGAAATTTTTAGCAAGATCTAGGTAAAGAAGAACAAATATTGAATCATACAACTTAGATCAGTGCCATATATCCATTATGGGAGTCAAATTCATAAGTATTCAAGGGTTTATGACAGATTTAACATATAACATATACGATCCTTGATAACATTGCATTGCAATCTCATCAATATGTATTCTAACCCAATACTACTTATCAAATCCTTATACAAAACATATCCGCCTATAATTCCATTTAAGAATTTTAATTAATCCCTTGAATTAAAGCTAAAATAAGGATCGTACACACCATAATAGTGAGATGAATGAAATAACCCTTAGTTATCTTATTCAAAATCCAGATATGCATGTACATTGTAGATACATGAGTTTGAATTTATCATTTCAACTCAAATGCTAGTACTGTTATACAACATTAAATCTCCATGAATTCAAAACCTATTACAGAATGACTCAAAACCTAAATTACATTTTTCTAAAATCTTCAAATTTTACAATTTTTTTTGCAACTTCACCTAGACTCGACCCAAAATTATCTAACTTGCTAACTCGTACTTTTGGCCTTGAAATACTTCTTATAGAAAATGAAGGAGCAAACAAGCATTGGGCCAGAAAGTACATATGTCACCAGCCAATTGGAATACCTAGTGACATTCCAAAAATTGTTACAAAAAAAATCACCTTGGAGAATATTCATGTTCATCGTGCCAGCTGAGAAAAGTTGATGCAACAAAAAAATCCATAAGAATCCCATGCCAAGACTTCCACCAAAGAAAAATTGGAAACCGTTGTAACTACAACTATTTGCCAACTATTAGCAGCCCACTTCTTTTATTCTTCCTTAGTTAAATATTTAGTTACCCAATTTTGATATTCTTCATCAGGTAGCCATTCAAAATTAATTACCTCATTTACCTTAGCATTATAAGGTGTATATTTAACCACTACCTGATTTGCATCTCTTTGAAAAGATTCTAAAAATGAGTTGGTGCTAATGATTTTATCCATACAACTCACCAACAAATCATAATCTAAGTCATCACAAATTAATTGAACTTGGTCATTGATGACCTCATTTGCCTGATCTTGCCACTGCTGGAGTGACTTGATATTCCCCTACTCATCAATTATATCAGGTAACAACGTGTTACCTCAACCATCAAAATTCTTCACCAATTCCTTGATCCTCCTACTCAAGTCATTGGGTAAGGTCTGAAAACATTGCAATGAGTTTATTAACACATGAGTAGGCTTTAATAATTGGGGCTTATTATTTGTATCAAACCTTGAGGCTGTATACATTATACCCAAATCACTGGCCCTAGGGATCCAATTTTGAATTAGTGGTATCACTACCTCCTGGTCCCTATCTATATTATTTATTGCATCAAATAATAAAGAATATAAAGAATGTATAGATGATAATCTATTATCAAACTTTTCATTTAAGTGCCTCAAGACAACAGTGACAATCTCCTTTTTCTTTGAAAGAGATCATTCCTCACTTACCTTTAATGATGCCTGTAATTCTTCAATTTTCTGCATGAGCTGCTTCTTTCTAGGATCGACAAAGCACTTTGTTTCTTCATCAATTTTTTATAAAGGAGGGGTGAGGGAAGGATTCTGACTAGGAGACCATGGTGTGGAAACAATTGGAGAAGCAAGAGGCACTGACCTTGATGTGGAAGGTAATAAACTGATTCCTAGAGCATTTGATGTCTCCCTAATTTTTTTATACCTTAACCTATCCACCTTGGTCTACAACTCAACATTCTTTTGTTTCATTTTTTTGTATTCCTCAATTAAAAGGTTATACTTCTCCATCAAGCTCTTCTTTTCAGCCTCTTCTCTTTCAATAGTCCTTTGGGCCAATTTGGCCACATTGATAGTTAGATTAGTGGCCTTAATGGTTGAGGTCTCTGAAGCTTTTTTTATTATTAACCCTCCTCTAAAATTTGGGTTAATATCTATAACATCTGGCTTTCTCCCTTATGGGGTAAATGCCCAAATTGACAAAGTCTTATACTCTTGACTGAAGGCAGAGTCTTGCAGTGCTGCCTTGACCTCTTCTTCAGAGTCTTGCAAGGGATGCTTGGACTTTAGAATAGCATTAAATGCTACAACATCTGCATTGTCCCATTTCAGAAAAATCAATACACCAGCTTGAGTTTCTAGTTTTCTTCCTTCCTCAAGAGTAATGTTCTTGAATTCTTCCATTAATTCAACTTTCACTTCCTCATCATTCTCTTGGTCTGACTTGTCAGGTCTCAACTCTCTCCTCTTTTTACATTTATCTTGATATTCCTCAAATTTCATCCTCCATACCAATTGCAAGAAGACAAGAGTTTTTATAAATGCATCATCATCAAGAAAATCCTTACATTCCTCCATTCTTTCATCTTGTACACATTTTCCTTTCATATCCAAATCGTATAAAACCAATTCAGCTGACCTAGGAGGGGAAGGCATACCAATTTGCATATCTTGATCAGTAACAACAATTTCATCCATCACATCCTCTAGTGGCTGATCAATCCTTTGCCTCTTAGGGCTTGGTTTAGATGGTGGTGATGAAGGACTATCTTCTGGTGATGATTCCAAATCAATAATCTTAATTCCCTAGGTTTTTTGAGCTTTGGACTTGGCTATGTAGGAAATTTCATTATTTGTTTACCTTTTCTGTCCACTTCTTCTTCATCACTACTGTCATCCTTTTTCCTCTTGTAAATGGGCCACCTTTCTATAGGCTAGTATGTTGGCCTTGTTTCCATTGGCTTGGAACCTTGTTCCTACACACCCTGACTCAATTCCAAGTTTATCTTCTTGGTCCTCAAGGTTCCCATAATTTCTGTGAAGTTCCCCATCAAAAAATCAATTTTCTTATGATGTGGACTGAACTCCAACAATGGATCATACTTTGGATACATTTTGTGTACAATATCTAATAGCTTATCATAAGCTATCCATTTCTCCTTGTTCAACTCCTACCTATTTAGATCAAATTCATTTCTAATTAGGTCCTCAGGAAAGATGAACTCTTGCACAAAATTGCCACCCTTTATTCTCTATCTGAAAATGGAAAAGAAGCCCTCAGGATCATTTTGCCTCTCTGGACCACACCCTAAGTGGTAATCATCAAAGAATTTTCCAAAGTGTACCCATCCTCCCTTTGAAAATACAAAATCAGATACCATTGTATAATCTAGGAAAAAGGTTCCCTTACCCCTCCCAGTGAGGTTATCCTCATGGATACAACCTATTTGCCACATAATCTCTACAAATCCCACTCTTGGTGGCACATTGTATGGTAGTATATGGGGGGTTCCTTGAAAAATGTATACCCTCAAAATAGTGCTGACTGTGTATGGAATAATGTCACCCTAGTTATGGTAGAATTTTAATTCTGGCCTCCTCCCCTTCAATCTAAGGAAATCATGCAATTCCTCAGGGATCTTGGGTACATTCACCATTAGTCTGGCCCTCAATATTGAAGCAAAGCAATTTTCAAATTGCACATAACTAGTGCCTTCTTTATTACACGATAAGTCTACAGTCCATATTTGTACATGCAATCTTTCTCCATCAACAAATTTCCTTAATTCCATCTTCTTAGAAAAGAAGTCATAGTTCTTGCACAAGAACATATGCATCAACATAGAATACCAAAATAATTGAGTGTCTATATCATTCTGTTGCAACTTTGACAACCCTTCATGTATCCTTTCAGCCAAGAAGGAGGCAAAATCATATGTCATAGAGAAATTGGGGTGTTGTATTTGCACCCCCATGAACATGTAGGCAATGGGCATCATCGTGCTAGGATTGAAACCTAAAATCTGGTACAATGAATAAAAAGTGGCCAAGAAATGATTTTCAAAGAAATTTACTCTGAATGGTTCTTGGTCACTAGGGCTAATATGAAATCTTGAACCCCCTACCCTAGCTAGATGAGGTGGAAGCAACTTAGCTCTGAAAAGAAACTTTAATTTTCCATATTCCTGCTTCATTTCCTCAATATTGATAGGAACCAAGTATACACTTGGCTCACTCAAATAAAAAACCTGTTGGACCTCTTCTTTGTTAATGCTCAATAGAACCCTTCCATCATTGTCCCTAGTTACCAGCATAATAAGGTCATATCTTGCAGCCACAACCCTAAGTAAATCTATATCAAGGAACACATTTGGCACAACCAACTTCCCCATATCATACATCCAACCGTTTGAGAAGGGGTGAGGAAAATTCCTCTATCCATACCAAAGTCTAAACATCTCCACACCTATAAGAGGAACCCTAGCATCGACTATATTTGAACATTTATATACCAATCCCTCCCCTAGGATTTTTCCTCACATCAGAACCAACCCCTTATTCTTATAATTTATTGACAATGGAAATTGATCCAAGAAATCATCATATAGGTTCCTACTCAAATAATCAATTTGGCCAGAGTGTTGCTTTGGAGGTGCCATCTTGGATAAACTAGGGCTTACTTACTATTTCACACTTCAAATAATTAGGACTAACCAGAAAATGAAATTATAGAATAAAACCCTACAATTCCCCACAATTCAATCAACCTATATCCCTAGAACATTTATCAACAAGCTCAATAACAAGCATACAGTAAAAAAAAATTCAAATTCAAGTGTAGAATAACCAGGCAACACAAAAATTAACGCATAGCTTTTGTGTTTGCAGAAATCCTAATTCTTCATTGTAGAAACTTGCAACTTCACTTTTGGCTCTGAGACTGCTTCACAAAATACTTGAATGCTTTGTGATACAATGAAAGCAGGAGAATTGTTTTTATTTCGATCAAATCATGCCAACAAGTGTCTCATCCACCATTAAAGCTTACTCACGCACTACACAAACAACTCCAATCGTATTTGATGTTGATTTAAATATTAGTCATTGATCCTCCAGTTTGATCAAATCATCAAATGACTGCCTTCAAAATAAGCTGACACAATCACCAACATGGCAATAATGGGCCCACCATACCATACGTTTCCAAGGAAATCCATGTGGCGGTTGCCCTCGATATCACAATTAGTAAAGACCTTGCAACTTTTGATCACGAGATAGCGGGCAACCGTAGATCTTGATCATCGGTGATCCTATTCCTTCAAAACAATCATCGACTTTATCATTAACCATCTAGCAACTTTCCCACTGAGATTATAACATCTTTGTAGATTTGAAACACGTGCATCTAAAGAACACTTTAGTAACCCACTGCATGACATATTAAAGCCGGATTAATTTACCAAGGTATTTCCCTTATTCCTTTGGCTTTACCAAATAAGACACATGGTGGTTGCCTGTGTTATTGTGATCAATAAAGACCTTGTGATTTCTGATCACGCGATGGTGGACAACCATTGAGATCAAATGATGATTCATCAATGGTCATGCAAACTCATCCCCTTCAACTTCATCAGATGGGACATGTGGCACCTGCCCGCGATATCGCGATCAACCAAAGTAGTGCGGTGGGGTCATCATGGGATGGCGGGGAATGGCTAAGATCAAACAACAGTCGATCAATGTTCACACAAATTACCCTCTCCAAGATAAAATATTTATTAAAAGAACGAGGGGGACATCACTAGGCGGATGATAAATGATTGACATAAGTTGTTTTAAAATGATGAAATGCAAGGCTGACCAAGACTTATGGAAAAATAAAATCCCACAGAGGAAATAAAATATTAAGACCAAAGGGACCCAACCTTAGATGAAATGATGGGGCATAAGATGTTTTAGAGTCCCTTCAAAAGTAACAGTGAAATAGATCCCACCCAAGGCATAAGACAAACACTAGGATTTTACACGAAGACAAAGCTAAAACCCCAACCTTAGGATTTTCCCAAACACCATGAAATACCATAGACATAAGGCATGACAAGAAAGGAAAACAAGGAACGAAATTTGAAGCTCCATCAGGAAGAGAGATAGATGGAGTGAGTGAGTGAGTGAGAGACCTAAGAGAGGGAGAGGGGGTAGGAGGGAGAGACTTGAGATAAAGTGACTGAGTGAGTGAGAGAGAGAGAGACCTGAGAGAGGGAGTGGTTCTAGGAGGGAGAGACTTGATAGAGAGAGAGGGAGGGAGTGGGAGAGAGATAGAGGGAGACAAGGTTAAGGGTAGAGGGTAGAGGGTTTAAGGGTTTAGGGTTTAAGGGTAGAGGGGAGAGACATAGAGGGAGTGAGTGAGAGAGAGAGAGACTTGAGAGAGGGAGAATTGTGGGAAATTGCAAAGTTCTATTCTGTAATTTCATATTTTATTTTTCTTTAGTTTGTCTAAGGTTTGAGATAGCAAGGAAGCCCTTAATTACTCAAGATGTCACCAACAATGCATCATGCTGGCCAGATTGATTATTTAAGTAGAAACACATATGATGACTTCCTAGATCAATTGCCCTTATCAACAAATGATAAGAAGAAGGCATTGGTTTTGATGCTAAGAAACACCCTAGGGGAGGGATTAGTGTATAATTTTTCCAACATAGCCTGATGGAACACTGGATCTTTGCTCATGCTTGGGAAACCTTTCACCAAAATTTGTCATGAATACACCTTACCCAAAGTATGCATTAGCACCTCCATGCATACAAACACAAGGATTGTCATTTATCATCTTGCAGCAGTGGTACCTAAGATGATGGTACTACCCCTCCCTTAGACATTTCTCTCTTCTTACAATTGGATACATCAGTCCTTTTGATTTTGTCAAAAATATATGAAATTATTTCTAAGCAACTCCTTATTGGGTCAATGAGATCACCAAAATTCTAGGACTTGTCAAATGAAGGTATATTATTGACACCTATGCCTTTTCTATTCAATTGTTAGGACTTAGTAATGACTATCCAAAGAGAAAATGAGATAGTGGCAACAACCATTTATATTATTTATCTCACTGCAATCCATTTCATGGCTATAGTCATGTTGTCACCCAGTGTAGATTTATTTTTTCAAATTCATAGATAACATGAAGACAAACCTATAGCCTTTAATGGTACTGCTCTTACTCATGAATATGCTTTATTCCCTTGAAGCACCATGATTTATGATGGTTTTTATGCTGAATATGTTCATTAAAACACCCCTATGCAAGTATATGCCTTCACTATTATAGCCTATTGCTGGAATGGATGATCAATGGTATGAAAAGGTAAAAATACAACTATGCTTTGCTTCCTTCACTACTTGTTGCTGATTGTTGATTATTGTTCATATGCACTTGTACCATTGTAATGTTTGATGTCCTACATGAACCTACATGGCTGTCTTGTAGCATAAAATCATATTTGTTGTTCATATACACTTGTACTATGGCCTTGGCTTCCAAAATGAGACCTCTCCTGAATCATAACT